>CANXME010002566.1:0-186649 GCA_948144175.1 Closterium sp. NIES-65
GGCACGACACACTGAGGACTTACGCTTGCGGCTCTTGGGTTTGCTCCCTCTACTGCCGACCCGTCGCGGTTTCTACGCACCGACACCTCTCTGCCACCGTTCTACATCTCGTGTACGTCGACGACTTGGTCTTTGCCACTGCTGACACTGCTGGACTCGCCACGTGAAGTCCGAGCTGCAGAAGAGACACACATGCACAGACCTGGGTGAACTGCGCAGCTACCTTGGCTTGCAGATCACCCGGGACAGAGCACGCCACACCATTACCTTGACTCAGTCACACATGGTGCAGCAGGTCCTTCAGCACTTCGGCTTCACGTACTCCTCGCCTCAGGCCACTCCTCTGCCTACTCGCCACTCGCACTCAGCTCTGCCTTCGGATGAGTCCGTAGAGTCGAGTGGCCCGTACCCAGAGCTTGTTGGCTGCCTCACGTACCTGATGTCTTGCATACGACCTGACCTTGCATACCCTCTTAGCATTCTTGCACGCTATCTTGCTCCTGGGAGACACAGACTAGAGCACATGGCTTGCAGCGAAGAGGGTGTTGCGCTACTTGTGCAGTACGTCGGGCATGGGGCTAGTGCTTGGAGGGCAGAGTCCAGTGGTCCTTACTGGGCACTGCGGACGCTTCTTGGGCTGACGACCAGGCTACGCAGCGGTCGTCACAGGGTTACGCCTTCAGCCTTGGTTCCGGCTCTGTTTCGTAGTGGGCTACTCGCTCGTCTTCTGTTCTCGGCTACATTTGTGAGGCTGAGATCTACGCGGAGCCATGGCTTCTCAGGAGCTTCGCTGGCTCACCTACCTGCTGACTGACCTCGGAGAGTCGCCTCGTTCTCCTCCAGTGCTTTACGTGGACAACAAGGCCATGCTGGCCTTGTGTCGAGAGCAGCGCCTGAAGCACAGAACAAAGCACATTGCTCTCCGCTACTTTCTTGCTCGTGAGCTGCAGCAACGTGGTCAGTTGCGGCTTGCGTACGTGGCCTCTGAGGCCAACACTGCTGATGTTTTCACCAAGGCACTTGCGCCTTGTGATCATCAGCGCTTCTGTACTCAGCTGGGACTTGTAACTGTCTTGCCTCACTTGCTCTCCTCTGGACCTTGCTTGTACTGTCACATATATATACTCCTGCTCTTGCTTGTTTAGCTCTTATTATATATATATGTGCTCTGCATGTGAACTGGCCTTCTGGCCTTGAACTTTTACTCGGACTGTGTGGTGACTTTGTGATCCACCCTGAGCTTGCTTTGCTTTGCTTTGCTTGACTGGTCTTGTGACCCCTTGTACTCCCCCACTTTGCCTATGGGGGTGTGTCAGATTTTTATGACATAGTTATTGTAGGCTATAGTGGGGTAGCCATATGGGGTACAGCTTTTCTAGGGTTTGTAGTTGTACCCAACTTTCACTTAGTCCATTCTCATTCTCGTTCTAATTTCCTCAGTGCCGCCCTTAGCAGCCCTGCCCTTGCGGCCTGTCGCGTCCTTACCCTAACGGCCCATCGAGGCCCTTTTCTCGTCGCCGCGACCTGCCCTAGCTGTTGTCGCCGCCCTTAGCGGCCCGCCTCAGCCGTTGTCGCGGCCCTGCCCTACCCGCCTGCTGCGGCCTGCTTTCGCCGCCCGCACGGCCCTGTCCTGCCACCTCTCGTCACGGCCCTGCTTTGCCGCGGCCTCGACGCGGCCCTCCTCTGCAGCTGCCGTAACACGGCCCTGCCCCTACTGCCGCCCGATTGCGGCCCTGCTCTCCCGCCGCCTAGTCACGGCCGGCTCTGCCACCTCGTTGCGGCCCCTGACTTGTGAGTCGCTGCCCTGCCCTGCCACCAAGTCGCGGCCTGCCCTGCCACCTCATTGCGGCCCCCCATTCCCTGCCGGCTCGTCGCGGCCCCTGCCCTGCCAGTCACGGCCCTGCCCTACTCCCGCCCCTGTAAGCGCACCGCCGCACCCGCGCCGCCCAGCCTGAGCCACGTCGCCCTGCCGAGCCGCGCCGCCTAGCTGAACTGCCACTGCTGCTGCTGGAGCTACTGCTACTGCTACTGCCGCCATGGCTAACCCTAGTGTTCTTACATTCGATGCTAAGGGTCAAGCGGTTGATTTCCGAGGTCTAGATTGATGAACTGCAGCTCTTTCTGCAGTGCGGACTCTAGGGACGGAATCTCACTGTTTGATCACATGTCCGGTGTCTCTGTTGCACATGCTGTCGATGCTTACATTACAGTTCGCTCGGTGTGTGGACCACGCATGATGCTACTGCTCGTCTTGCTGTTCATAGTCACTTGCCGTCTGCTGAGCGCACGCACTTTAGCTAGTACAAGACTGCTAAGTCTCTGTATGACGCTGTTATTGTGCGCTACTCCTCCCCTGCCTCTGCTGCCCTCACCCGCCTTATGCTGCCGTACCTGTTCCGTCACCCTCGCTGCTTTTGCCACAGTCGCTGACCTCATTACCCACCTCTGCACCAGTGACACCCGCTTCCGCGCTGCGCTTCTTGCGAGTTTCTGTGCCAAGAACCCCCCCCCCCCCCTATGTACATCACCCTCTACTACCTCGTCACCCCGGCTCCCTGACTCCCTTCGCTCAGTCAAAGACCATTTCCTCTCCCTTCTCCCCACCACTCTCACCATTGACCTCCCACGAGGAGCACCTCCTTGCAGCTAAGAAGAGTATAGTCACTGTAGGAGCCTCTCGTGGTGACCCTCGTGCCCTTTTCTTTGAGGGGTGCTCCCTTGTTCCCTTATTGCCCTCTGTTGCCTTTGCTGCTGCTGTCGACCTCGTTGGCAACGAGCCGGTCGGAGCTGCGTCTGCTCCTAGTGGGAGACGCCGCGGCAGCAAGGGCAAGGGGGGCAAGGGTGGTGGAGGGGACGGTGGGGGCGGTGGTGGTGGCGGCGGTGGTGGCGGCGGTGGTGGCGGTGGAGGCGGTGGAGGGGGTGGGGGTGGAGGTGGGGGTGGCGGCAGGAGTGGGGGCTTCGGTGGCAGTGGTGGAGGTGGAGGCGGCGGCGGCAGTGGCAGTGGGGGGTGGAGGCGGCGGTGGTGCTGGTCGAGGTGGAGCTATGCAGCGGGGAGGCTTTGGCGGCGGCCAGCGCCAGAAGAAGCAGCAGCGTTCTAGTGAGACCATGTCGCCCCAGCAGCTTCGTTAGTGGTACGCTGGGCGTGGGAGGTCTGGGGGTGCTGGTCCCTGCGCTTACGTTCTCCGCACCGGTCAGTGCAGTGGGGAGACGTACGGGCTGTCGCACGCTACGCACCGCTGCTTCGGCCGTGCCTGCCGCACGCTACGCTACGCACCGCTGCTTCGTGACGCCAGTGAGCTCCCTCGCTAGGGTGATCTGCTTAGTGTCGGGGTTGCTATCTTTGATCTTGATTATGATGCTATCCTTGCTGCTATGTATGCTGTGACTAGTGCTGAGGGTGACTGTTACCTGTGTGTTTCCGCCCGACCCGGGCATTGAGGCTGCTGCTCTAGGTGCTGGTGAGTCTGCTGCTCCAGGTGCTGGTGAGGTTGCTGTCAGAATGTAAAAATTGGCTAAAACCAGAAAGTACAAACAAGATATATGCAAAACCTAACCCTAATGCAAGTACAAAATAACACAAGGGACAACACCTAGACTAGAACTACACAAGCTATAGAAATATAGTTTGACACACACCCCATAGTCTAGGTGACGGTAGTCCTGTAGACACAACAAGGGCAAGCAACGGTCACAAGACCAATCCACAAGAACAAGACAAATCTCAGGGTGGAGCTCAAAGTCACCACACACTCCGAGAGCAAGCAAGGGGCCACAAGGCCGGTCCACATGCAGGTATATAGCAAATATATATAGATGCAAGAGTAAAAGACATGCAGGACAAGGCATCTCTACGTAAGGAGGTGAGGACGGGCAGGCACAAGGCCAAGCTGGGTGCAAAAACGCTAGTGGTCACAAGGCGGCAACGCCTTCGTGAAGATATCTGCAGTGTTGGCATCAAAGACCACACGGACGACGCGGGCCTGGCCACGCTGCTGCAACTCACGCAGAAGGAAGTAATGAAGCTGGATGTGTTTCACCTTCCCAACCAGTCGGGGCTCCTCACACAACAGGATAGCAGACCTGTTCTCGGCGAACAAGACTGGGGGAGAGCGAGGCCGTTCACCAAGGTCGGTGAGAAGGAAAGACAGCCAGCGAAGCTCCTGAGCGGCCATGGCCACAGCGTACACCTCGGCCTCACAGCTGGAACCGGCGACAGATGACGCCCGAGTCGACCGCCACGAAACAGCACCTGCCCCAAGTCTAAAGGAGTACCCTTGTGTAGACCGGCGCGTCTCCGCGTCGTCGGCCCACGACGAGTCCGAGTAACCTATGAGTGTAACTGGCTGCTTCCGTCCAAGGACAAGTCCCATGCCTGATGTACTCGCCACATACTTTGCCACCCTCTTAGCCGCGTACCAGTAGAAAGGTCGGTGTCTCCCAAGCGCAACAAAGCACGCAAGGACGCTAAGAGGGTAAGCTAGGTCTGGGCGAGTGCAGGTCATCAGGTACATGAGACAACCCACCAGCTCAGGATATGGACCGCTGGACTCAAATGGCTCATCCAAAGGTGGAGCCGTGAGCCCATGATCCACACCAAGAGGGGTGAGCTATACCTTGGAGAGCTGGAAGCAAAACCGGTTGAGGATCTGCTCGACCATATGCGACTGAGTCAGCGTAATGGTGCGAGCTGCCCCGTCCCTGGTGATCTGCAGGCCAAGGTAGTGCTGCAGCTCACCAAGGTCAGTGCAAGTGTGTCTCCTCAGCAGTTCCTCCTTCACGGAGGCCAGCGCGTGTCGGTCGGGAGTGGCGAACACCAGGTCGTCGACGTAGACTAGGACAAAGAACGGGGTCGAGCCACGGCGAACGAACAGTGACGGGTCAGCAGACGATGGAAAGAAGTCAAGAGCTGCAAGGGTCAAGCGAAGTGTGTCGTGCCACTCACGTGGAGCCTGACGCAGGCCGTAGACTGGTCGACGCAGCTGCCACTGGGTCCCAGGTGGGAAAGAGCCAGTGAAGCCAGGCGGGCAACGCAGCCAAATCTGCTCGTGCAGGCTCCCCTGAAGGAACGCGGTGGAAAAGTCCAAGGAGTGCAACTCGTAGTTGCGCTGGGCTGCAATATGCAGCAACACCTGAAGGGTACTCATCTTTGGCGAGGGAGCGAAGGTCTGGAAGAATTCCACCCCCTCTCGCTGAGTGAAGCCTCTCGCCACATAGCGCGCCTTGAACACAGGTGGTGATCTAGGCGGCCGCTTCACCTTGTAGAGCCATCGGCCACTGACGACGTTCGTCCCAAGTGGTGGGACTGCGTCGACGTAAGTGCCTGTGGACCTATAAGATGCCATCTCTTCCTCCTCAGCTGCTATCCAGTACGAAGCCCAGGGTCCCGAGACCGCCTCGGCGTGAGTGCGAGGGATCGGGATGTCAAGGGCGTCTAGATCCCCTTCAGGGGCAAGTAGCATGGCGCAGAGATGAGGAACAGCGGCCGCAAGGAAACCAAGCTCGAATTGCCTGACCTCAAGGACCTCCAGGGGAAAGACAGGAGCACCTCCAGAGAACGGAGAACGAGCAGGGCCACTCACCAAGTGAGCGGCGTAGTCAAGGCAGTGGGAAGAGTCAAAGCCAGCAACAGTGGTAACAAGTGCTGAGACAGATGACAGGGGTGCAGTCGGGTGAGTGACCAATGCGGACAAAACACGGGAGGCGACGGGACGGGAGGCACGAAGGTAGTCGGACAACGGGTCGTGAAGCACAGTGAGGGACGACTCAGGAGGCTGTGGAAGGACAGGACGAGGTGGAACATGAGAGCGAAGAACAAGGTGGAACGGACCGTCTGCACGGTAATGGGACCGACAACGCTCTGGGGACACAGCACGACTGAGGGGAGAACGACGAGTCCACTGGGACGAGGACAGGGACTCAACAGGGGGAACAGGAGGGGATGGTAGGGAACCACAAACAAAGCGTGCAGGTGCTGGGTCGGGGAGGTCGCGTAGTCGCAGTCGCTACTGCTCCGCCTCCTCTGGCGTCTGCTGCGACGGTACCGGCCCCTGCTGCTGCTCCTGTGGCTCCGCCTCTGCCCTCTCCTGCTGCGACTGCAGCTGCACCCGCTGCTGCGGCCGGGACTCCTGTGGTACCCTCTCCTGCTGCGGCCGTGACTCCTCCTCTACTCTCTCCTGCTGGGTCTGTAACTGCACCTGCTGCTGCGGGTGGGACTCTTGCTCTACCCTCTCCTGGTGCGGCCGTGGCTGCTCCTCTACTCTCTCCTGCTGTGTCTGTAACTGCACCTGCTGCTGCGGGCGGGACTCCTACTCTACCCTCTCCTGGTGCGGTCGTGACTCCTCCTCTACCCTCTCCTGCTGCTGCTGCTGCTGCTCCTACTGCTGTGCCCTCTCAAACCGCTCAGGCTCCTCCCTCTCCAACTTAAGGAGACGCTGCTCACGGGTCAGGAAACGTACAGTGCGCGGTGTAGGCGCCACAGTGCCAGTGCCTCCAGCTCCTGCACTCCCCGAACCAGCACCTCCACCACCAACACCCCCGGGGCCTCTAGTACCTCCCGCAGGAACACCCCCAAGCTCCGCAGCAACCGGCCGCAGAGAAGAATGAGGAGGAAACTGCGGGACGGACGGGAAGCCAGGGGGTGAGCCGGGGCGAGGCCGCCGAGTCGAGGCTGCCGTGTCCTCCACAGGAGTGACCTCCACGCCCACAACTCTTGCACCCCCAGAGCCGACACCACCAGCTCCTGCAGCCCCAGTACCCTCACCCTCCGCAACTGCACCTCCTGCACCCCCAAACACGACACGGACTGGACGCTGTGGGGGGGAAGACTGCGGAGTGACGTGCGACACACCTGACGGGGCGGGACGCGAAGGGGGGAGGGCTACCAAGGCGAATGGTGGCGGCTCAAGGGTGAGGAACAGCGGGGAGGAAAAGGCCTCAGTACCTCGGTGGGGGCGACTCCTGTAGTAATAGACAGAATCGTTGAACGTGACGTCCTGAGAAGCGAAGAACTGGTAGGTGATCGGGTCGTAGAACACCCAGCCGGAGGCGTCCAAAGGGAAGCCAAGAAAGACGCAGGCACGAGTGCGCGGAGACAACTTGTTCGCGCCAGGGGCGCGAACGTGAGCCAGACAACCCCAGACACGGAAGTCAGCTGCAACAACCGGAGAACCTCTCCAAAGGGAGACCGGCGTCACCTGTGGCCGTGCGTCACTGGGCCACAGGTTCAACTGGTGCGCAGCGTAGCGGACTGCCTGAGGCACCGGCATGGCACATGGAGGTCCGCGCAACCTCCATGACCAGGCCGATGCGTCGCTCGGCTACCCCATTCTGTTGCGGTGAGGCTGGTAGTGTGTAAGACTGGATGATCCCCCAACCCTAACAGAATGTCTCCAGGTGAGTGGAAGAAAACTCACCACCACGGTCCGAGTGTAGGCGAAGCCCACACAAACCCTGGGCGCCACCCCACACTAGTAGCCACGGCTCGAGGACGGTAGGCACGTCGGCCTTCCGTCGCAAGGGGAAAACCGTGGTGTAGCAGGAGTAGTCGTCCACCACAATCAGGAAGTAGCGCTCCTGACATGGCCCAAGGACCGGGGAGGGGCCCCAGACGTCCAAGTGCAGGGTCTGGAAAGAAGCCGTGGTGGGGGGGAACGAGGAGGAGTCAGGGGCAGCGCGCTGCCGACCCTCGACGCAAGGAGTGCACAGCGGCGCAAGGGGGCAGCTTTGACTGGTACAGGTGGGACAGCGGGTGCAGTTCGGTGCGGTTCTGTGCAATTCAGTGCAGTTCTGCGCGCTTCTGTGCGGTTCTGTGCAGTTCTGCGAGGTGGAGAGTACTAGGTGGGGCAGCTGATTCCGGGTGAAGTGACTGGAACAGGTGGGGCAGCAGCTTTGGCTGGAACGGGTGGGGCAGCGGGTGCGGTTCAGTGCAGTTCTACGCGATTCTGTGCAGTTCTGTGTGTTTCTGTGCAGTTTAGTGCGGTTCAGTGGCAATCTCCCTGGCTGACCCCTCTGGGGGTCCGGTCCTTGCGCACTCCTCCACGGTTCTGCTGTGTCCGGCAGTCCTGTCTGGCTCCCTGTCTGGTCTCCACCTCCCTTCATTCTCCACGAACTTGGTGAGTGGAGCTGACCTTCAGGACGTGTGGGTTGACCAGTTCACTCCTGGAGGTCAGCAGGTGACCCACTATACGTGTACGCGGACGGGCCGGCACCTGGCCATGTTTACACGTCAGCCTGAGTCGAGCCTGTACACCGTGACTACTGTGTCTCCTCCAGTTAATGCGTCACGTCAGGTAGCTGCGTCTGGTCACGTGTTTGCAGCAGCATCCCGGTCTGGTCCTGACTCTGCCCCCTATTCGTGTTGCCTCCTGTCTCACCAGACTCTCCTTTGGCACCACCGCCTTGGTCACCCCTTCCTGCCTTGTCTCCGAGGCATGGCCTCTCATGTCCTTGTCACTGGTCTTCCCCGGTCTCTCCCTCCCCTTCCCTCGGGGCCTGCCCCTACCTGCGTTCCTTGCGTTGAGGGGCGGCAGCGCGCCGCTCCTCACTCCTCCGAGTTTCCTCTGACGGAGGCTCCCCTGCAGACTCTTCACATGGACGTGTGGGGCCCAGCCCGCGTCCGTGGACAGGGTCACGAGCACTACTTTCTACTGGTCGTTGACGACTACTCGCGTTACACCACAGTCTTCCCCTTGCGCCGCAGGGGTGAGGTTACTGAGGTGCTGATCGACTGGATCCGCGCTGCCCGACGCCAGCTCAACGAGAGTTTCGGCTCGGACCTTCCTGCTCTGCGTCTGCACTCAGACAGAGGTGGAGAGTTTTCCTCCAACCTTCTGAGGGCCTTCTCTTGTGCGGAGGGCATCCGCCAGACGTTCACGCTTCCGGCCTCTCCACAGCAAAATGGGATTGCTGAGCGCCGCATCGGCATGGTCATGGACGTCGCTCGTACGTCCGTGATTCATGCGGCTGCTCCCCATTTTCTGTGGCCGTTCACGGTTCAGTACGCTGCGCATCAGCTCAGCCTCTAGCCCCGGGTCTCCATGCCGGAGACCACACCTACTCTGCGGTGGATGGGGAAGGTTGGCGATGCGTCTGCGTTCCGTGTCTGGGGATCTTGAGCTTTTGTCCGCGATTTGTCTGCGGACAAGCTGTCCTCCCGTACTGTTCCCTGCGTCTTCCTTGACTTCCCCCCTAAAGCGCCTGGTTGGCAGTTTTACCACCCCACCTCGCGCCGTATTCTGTCCTCTCAGGACGTCACGTTTGACTAGTCGGTTCCTTACTACCGTCTCTTCCCCTACCACACTGCCCCCCTCCCCCCCCCGCCGCTCTTCCTCGCACCAAGTCCTCCTACAGTAGAACCCCTTCCCCCTCAGGGTCCTGCCCCCTCAAGTGTGCCCCAGGTAGACGCAGTCGAGCCTGTCGAGGTAGCTGTTGACTCTAGTGCTGCTAGGGGTGCTGAGCCTGCGGGTGCCGGGTCTGGAGGTGCTGAGCTAGGGGGTGCTGAGTCTGGGGGTGCTGAGTCTGGGGATGCTGCTCCTGGGGGTACTGAGCCTGGGGGTGCTGAGCCTGGGGTTGCTGAGTCTGAGGGTGCGGAGACTGCGGGTACTGAGCCTGCACGTGTGGAGCCTGGGAGTGCTGAGCCTGGGGGTGTTGAGCCTGGAGGTCCCTTGGGTGCCTTGTCTCGGCGAGAGCCACTCTCTCCACAGCAGCTGCGTGAGTGGTTTGCTCGGCGCTGGAGCCGTGCTGCTGGAGCTAGTGGTGCTACTGGAAGTGGAGGTCCTGCTACTACTGGAGCTGCTGGGGGTTCTAGAGCCACTGGTCCCAGAGGTGCTCGTACAGGAGGTACTGGAGCTGCTGGGCCTGGTGGTGCTGCTGGAGCTGGAGGTGCTGGAGGTGCTGGAGCTAGTGGTAGCGCTGGAGCAGGTGCTGCTGGAGGTGCTTGAGCTGGCACTACTAGAGCACCTGAGGAACCAGACGCACTGGCACCTAGAGCAGCAGCCTCGCTAGCACCTAGAGCAGCACCCTCACCAGTATCTAGAGCAGCAGTCTCAATGTCCGGGTTGGGCGGAAAACACTGGTAACAGTCACCCTTACCACTAAAAGTCACAGCATACATGGCAGCAAGAATAGCATCAAAGTCAAGGTCAAAGATAGCTACTCCCGCCCTAGACAGCTCACCCCAGCGGGGGATCTCAGTGGCCTCCGGGAACTGGTGACGCCAAGCGTCCGTCAGGCGGCCAAAGCAGCGCTGGGTAGAGTGCGCACCCCCACACTGCTCACCCGCGCGGTCGTCGGTGCGTAGGACGTAGGTGCACGGACCAGTACCCCCACCCCGCTGACGAGCAGCGTACCACTCACGGAGTTGCTGAGGGGGGAGGATGTCACGAGTGCGCTGCTGCTGCTGCTGCTCGCGCAGACCACCACCGGAGCCGACCCTCTGCGCAGCGCCACCCCAACCAGCTCCACCTCCTCCGCCGCCACCGCCTCCTCCACCGCCGCCACCTCCGCCACCTCCGCTCCCACCGCCACCGCCGCCGCCGCCTCCGCCTCCACTGCCGCCACCGACACCTCCACCCCCGCCACCACTCCCACCGCCACCCCCACTCCCTCCGCCGCCTCCACCGCCGCCTCCACCGCCCACGCTAGCTCCTCCAGCGCCCCTGCCCCCCTTGCCCTTGCCAAGGCGGCGTCTCCCGCTAGGGGTAGACGTCGCACCGACTGACTCAAGCCCAACTAGGTCGGCCGCAGCAGTAGAGGCAACAGAGGGCAAAAGGGGGGAGGGGGAACACCCCTCGAAGATGGGGGTGCGAGGGTCACCACGGAAGGCTCCTGCAGTGACTATGCTCTTCTCTGCTGCTAGGAGGGCCTTCTCAAGGAGGTCAACAGTGAGAGTGGTGGGGCAAACTGAGAGGAAGTGGTCCTGAACTACGCGAAGAGAGTCAGGGAGCCGGGTGACTATGTAGTAGAGGGTGATGTACATGGAGGGGGGGTTCTTGGCGCAGAACTCAGCAGGAAGCGCAGCGCGGTAGCGAGTGTCACTAGTGCGGAGGTGCGTAATGAGGTCAGCGACTATGGGAAAGGCAGCAAGGTCAAGGAAGAGGTACGGTAGCAAGAGGCGGCTCAGTGCAGCAGTGGCAGGGGAAGAGTAGCGTGCAACTATAGCGTCGTACAAGGTCTGAGCACTCTTGTACAGGCTAAAGTGCGCACGCTCAGAGGTAGGCAGGTGGGGACGCACAGCAAGACGTGCAGCAGCATCGCGTGTGGCCCACTGTGAGCGAACAGTGGCGTCAGCATCAATAGCAGGGGTAGGAGAGGCACCAGAGGTGAGGTCAAAGAGGGAGAGACCGTCCGCCCTATCGCACTGTAGGAAAAGCTGCAGATCATCTACCCAGACGTCAAAGTCAATGGCCCGACCCTCAGCGTCAAAAGCGAGGACACTAGGGGTAGCCATGACAGCAGTAGACTAGTAGCGCGAACAGTGGGGTAAGGGCAGTGCAGTGGTAGAGGCGCTGCTCTTACCGGACAGGGCGGCTCGGGCGGCTCGGCGGCTCGGCAGGAACTCCAACTCGGCGGCTCGGGCGGCTCAGCGGCATCTGCGGCTCAGCGACTCGGCGGCTCAGGCGGCTCGGGCGGCTCGGCGGTACAGTGGCTCGGCGGCAACTGCAGCTCGGCGTGCGGCGCCCTGGCGGCTCGGGCGGCTCAGGTGGTGCGCTGGCTCGGGCGGCTCGGGTGGCGCTGGCGGCTCGATGGTGACGGCGGGGCCGCATGAAGGGGGGGTTGGGGCCGGTAAGGGCGGGCGACGGGGCCAGCAGCGGCTGGGCCGGGGCCGAGGAAGGGCGGCTCGGGGCCGCAGGGGTAGGCGACGGGGCGAGCAGAGGCTGGGCCGGGGCCGGGAAGGGCAGCGCAGGGGCCGAGAAGGGCGGCTCGAGGCCGCAGGGGTAGGCGACGGAGCCAGCAGAGGCGGGGCCGGGTCAGGAAGGGCGGCGTCGGGGCCACGAAGGGCAGCGCCGGGGCCGCAGGAGTAGGCGACGGGGCCGCTAGGGCGGTGGATCGGGGCCGCGAGGGCGGCGCGACGGGATGGGGCCGCGAGGGCGACGCGATTGGGCCGCTAGCGCGACGCGACGGGGCCGCTAAGGCGGCGCGACAGGGTCGAGAGAGGGGAGCGCGACTCGGGCAGGGGCTGAGCGCGCTCCGGGCAGGAAAAAAAATCGAATTGGTGGGCCCTAGGAACAGTTCCCACGAGGGAACCTGCTCGATACCATGAGAAAACTAGAACGAGGAATGAATGACTAAGTGAAAGTTGGGTACAAATACAAACCCCTAGAAAGTTGTACCCCATATGTGCTACCCCACTTTAGCCAACAATAGCTATGTCATATAAATCTGACAGTCCTTCAGGTGAGCCTTTTTGTGGCGGAAATGCAGGGGAGAGGGGTTATTTTGTAACTGCGTTAAATTCGGAGAACCGTCGATAAGGCTCCATGTAAGAAAAAAGAACGGCATCCATCAAGCAAGTTGGCACATTTGCTGCAATGAAAACGACAAACGGTCCCAGTTGTCACAACATGCAATGAACACGAGGAAATATTGACTAATACAGTTAGGCATACAAATTGGTTGGTTATAACTACATTTCAAGATCTCACACACAGAGATGCCAAAATGGCAGCCAATATTTTGGCAGAGTATTGTAGATTTTGCTGTTGTGTTTCTTCTATTTTACGGTGTGAATAAACCTTGCCAAAAAAAAAAAAAATCAGCATTGAGACAACATCATGTGCCGTCCAATTATGTAATAGCACGATTCCACCCTATTCCACGTTCAAACCAGCGTCACTCCTTCCCATGTCGTGCAAATGGCTGTGAAAAAATAGTAGGGAGAAGTAGGAGCCAAAGCTAGGAAAGCCCTGGCTAGGCAAGAAACAGTTTAGGTAAAGAGGGGGTTCACTAGCAGGAATGAGGATACAAATAGCAAACCCTAGAAGGGTTGTACTCGCTATAGAGCACCCCACTACAGGCTAGAGCATAACATTCTGACACACCCCCATAGCCAAAGTGGGGTGTAATCAGCAGAGTAAGCAAAGCGAAACAAGCTCAGGGTGGATCACAATGTCACCACACATTCTGAGCACAAGTTCAAGAAGAAATAGTTTAAAGTTCACAATTATGAGCAAAGCTAGTGGTAGTCACAGCGGGCAAGGGAGGAGGAGGAGGGACTGTAAGAGGAGAGGAGATAGGAGGCGACGGCTGAAGCTGCAGACACACAGGCAACAGGAGTCACACTGGCACAGCGGCTACCGAAACAACGCTCCGGACTACTGGAGTAACTGGCCCCGCGGCTAAAAGTAGCGGCAGTCGAGCAACGGACCCACGGACGACTGGCACAGGTGGCTGCGACTGGGCTACCGGAGCAACTCCCCGGACTACAGGTGCTGCTGGCGACACGACGGCAACCTCCGTGCAACCTCCCCAAACAGTCCCACCCCCCTGACACACACCCCCTGCTTCACCCCTAGCTCCACTCCCCCTTCACCCCCCTTAGTACCACTCCGACGGCTCCAACAGGTCCACCCCCCTCAGCGGCAGCTGGAGCACTAGGAGACGGAGGAGGAGGAGGAGCAGGGGACGGCACACAGAAGCTGCACCCCCATACCCCCCACCCCCAAACCCTAATTCAAGAGAACAGGCAGTAGCAGGGGTGGGGCGCCATCAGAAGCACGGGGGACAGCGGGTAGCGCAGGGGCAGCAAAGAAAGGGCCGCCGACAGGCCTGGCACAGCCGCCTGAACCACGCGCAGGCGGCCCGAGCCGCGCGCGGGCCTGGCGCAGCCCGTACGGGCCGCGCGCAGCCTGTACGGGCCGCATGCCGGCCATGATGGGCGACGGGGAGTGACGCTCGGGTCCCCGTCGCCCGTCGCAGCGCCTAGCGGGGGCGACGCACCGAGTGATGGGGCAGAAGCCCGCCGCGCACCTCGGGGCGCACGGCGGGCAGAAAACCGCCGCGCGCCTCGGGGCGCGCGGTGGGCAGAAAACCGCCGCACGCTCCGAGCGCGCGGCGGGATGAAAAATCCGTCGCACGCCACGGGGCGTGTGACACAAAGAGTAGCAGTAGCAGCGGAAGCAGTGAGGTGGTGAGCCCACCCACAGGATCGACCCAAGGGGATCGACCTGCTCTGATAGCATGTGAAAAAATAGTAGGGAGAAGTAGGAGCCAAAGCTAGGAAAGCCCTAGCTAGGCAAGAAATAGTTTAGGTAAAGAGGGGGTTCACTAGCAGGAATGAGGATACAAATAGCAAACCCTAGAAGGGTTGTACTCGCTATAGAGCACCCCACTACAGGCTAGAGCATAACATTCTGACAATGGCACCACATTGTTTTGAGAGCTTCCTGGTATCACTAATGACTCAGTGGTGTGAAGAAACTTTGCAAAATAAACAAAGCAGCGTTGAAACGACATCATGCGTTGTCGAGGTTTGCACTCACATAATTTCACCTTTTTCAATGTTCAAAGCAGCGTCTCGTTCCCATGTCGTGCGAATGGCACCACATTGTGTTGAGAGCTTCCTAATATCACAAACCACTCAGTGGTGTGAAGAAAACTTGCAAAACAAAACAACACAGCGTTGAAATGGCATCATGTGCAGTCCATGTACACTGTCCATGTCCACGCTCGACCAGCTCCCAAGTGCCCATGGCGATGAGGCTGTTGATCTCCTCGTCCATGGCGGCCTTCACTGCCTTGCCCTTCCAGCTCGTCAATGCCTCCTTCACCGTCATCGTCGCAATTACCTTGTGGTGCTCTAGATCGGCGTGCACGTTAGGGTCGAGCTCGGGCAGGTCGGCGTCGGCCTGCGCATCGTCGAGCAACGTGCTATAGGAGGTCGGCGGCAGGCAAGCGTGGTAGCACGCCATCCGCATCTTGGCCAGAAGTCGTCGAGCAAGATTACAGTAGTCCGTCGCTGACTCCTGCTCGCCCATTCGGAGGTGTGTCAGCTGCTTCTCCTTCTGGCTGATGCACAAGTCGTCCGTCGCCTGGTAGGTCGACACGATGAACTACCACGCCTGGTGGCCTGCGTCCAGTCGAAGTTGACACGTCTTCAGCGCAATCTGCAGCATCGGCGAGCAGCACCTCGAGATGACCATGAAAGTGAGTAGATGAGTAGCACGAAACACCCCGCGCAGCTCGACAACGCCCTCGTGAGGAATCGGCACGATGCCGTCGGCGAAACCCTTCAGTCCGGCAATCTCCAGCTGAGGCTCAATAGCCTCCTTCCATGTGATTAGGTCCCGTCGACCTTGCAGCGGCACTGGCACGGCAATCTTGTCCAGCGAGAATTTAAAGTAGCCATACGCCGGAGCGATTCCGCCCGCCGTCGCATGCGTCGACGACGTTGGCCTCCCATTGCTTCGCAACGGTGAATGACGTCGACCCTTGACGTCCACACGCGAGCTGCTAGCGGCAGCCGTCGACCGCTGCACTCGCGCCTGATTCCTGCCGACGCCACCGTCGAAGGACCTCATCACTCCTATCTTCCTCGTGCCCTCGCTGCCGCCGACTGGTTCAGTGTCGTAGACCTCCACGTCGACGACGTCGTCGTTCCGCAACGGTCGAGGAGAGGGGAACGAACCGTCCGCTCCAGATTGGGGAGGGTGTTCCGCCACCCACTTCGCGCGGATCCCCAGGAGAATCACCTCCAAGGGGAGCACCGTCCGGAAATCGCCATCTCCATGGCGCATCGTCGCACTAGCTAGACGTGCTTCTAGCGTATCCTCTACCCGACCGGCCTCTGCCAGGGTAGGCGTCACAGTTCGCACGGGCTGCTGACCTACAAATGACGTAGGTAAGTGTTACGCCGGCTACTAATTTGAAGGTATCTGCGAGGTCGTTACACGCTCACCGCACCATGTGGAGATAAACTCTACAACGGTGGGAGCTAGACTATGGGGTTGACACTGGTTGTAAGAGTGATCGTAGCTCTGTTTGTGTTCTCTAGGACTTGTGTGTCCACAGAGCGAAACAGCAAGAGTATCACTATAAAAGTTGAGAATACAGAGTTCAAAATGAACAAGCAATGGCAAAGATTGACTACATCAGATGCAGGTCTTGTTAGTGCACATGCAGGTCGACCGCCAGCACGACAAAGTCGTCGACCTGCCAATGTAGCAAGTCAACGGCCCGCCAACGCAGCTCATGTACGGCTTGCCAACGCTGCAGAATGGCATCCTGCCAACGATGCACATGCGCAACTTGCCAACACAGCATTCGCGCGGCTTGCCAACGTTGCATCCGCAGGTGATTGGAAGCGCATGTGTAAGCACCTACTTCGTAGGTGCTTGTAGACAGTTACGCACGTCGTGCACTGTCGCGGACATTGCGCGGGTCGTCATCCAAATGCCGACGATTGCATCTGACGAGCCATGTTGACCACGTTGTTGAAATGTATTTGTATACTTTCATATAAATGCCTACAGTAGCCTAGTGTAGTTATCTTAGTTTCCTGCTAGGTGGTGTACCATTTGCCTTTCTTCATTCTTGCCTATTTGTACCCTTGAACCTATAGTGAAACCCCCTCATTCTCTCGATACTTTTCACTTCAACTCGAACTCAACCAAGGCTCCTAAGCCTAACTCTCACTAGTATTTTGACACACGTGCTGCCACGTCGGTCTACTTTGTCACAAGAACCTCGACGACGTTCGCGCACCTCCACAGAACCTCGTCGAGCACGTAACTTGGTTGACAGAGTAAAGTCCCTAGCAACCCTGCAGGACGATGACCTTCGTCGTCATTGGTCGACGGCCTTCGTCGTCATTGGTCGACGACCTTCGTCGTCGTGGGTCGACGACACTCGTCGTCGTGGGTCGACGACCTTTGTCGTCGTGGGTCGACGACCTTCGTCGTCGTGGATTGACGACCTTTGTCGACCACCTTCTAGCTGAAATTCTCTTGTGCATTCGCATGGGTGCGCAGGATCAGACGCGACACTGCGCAGACGAACACCCGCGAACCTTTGCACCAGCTGCGCCACTTGCATATGTGCACGAGACGTTTTCGTTGCACTGACGGGTGCTTCAGTTACTCTTCCATGGGTTCCCTTCTACACATGATGCTCGCAAGGTCGTATCGAAACTTCCGTGATGATGCTGCCGAACGAATCCCGAGCCGCGAACCCAGAGAAGCCACGTGCAGGTAGTTTCGAAAAGTAACTCGATCGCAAGCCCTAAAAAACATCCCACCCCGACCTCACATTTTGGGATGTTCTGGCTTATCCGCTCTACCCCTAGAGTTCACTGTATGCTAGGCTGCCTTCGCTAGTCCAGCGCCTACTTAACATAGCAGATGTGATGTGATTCCTAGGTTACCAGCTTTTGGTTTGTGCGCTTAGGGAGCGTTCAGTGCTTGCTTGGCCGCAGAGGTATCGAGGCTGAGGGAGGACAGTTAGCATTGTACTGTAACACGGAACTCGATCCCATATTGACCGACGTGTCAGGTCTCGAAAGTACCTCCGAAGCAGGTTCAAAGAGGTTTGGTACGATCTAGAGATCTATAGATCGTGTCCGTAGTTTTGATATGTCAAGTTTATGCGTGTCAACCCGAAGCGCGAGTGTTTTTGCGTAGCTTTGGTGTCAGCTCGAAGCACTTGTACAAAGATCCACGCCGCAAGATCATTCGCTGGGAGTTACTCGCATATGCAAACGATTCGTGCACGCCCGTTCCTAGGTTTCAAGTAGGAAGCGGTGTGTTTTGATTGGCCATTGGGAGACCATCCGGCAAGTTTCTGCGACGATCCTGGCTGGTTCGTAGGTATTGACTGAGTCAGAGCTGAAAGTATCCGACGAATTTTACTGGCTATCAAGGCTGCGAAAAATGACACGCTGCCAACAATGTTGGTGAGTGTCAAAAGAGCAACTTGACACAAGTGATTTTGACATGTCAAAACTACGGATGAGCCCTTAAACATTTCAAGTCTTGGGTGGTGTATTTTCTCAAGAACGTACACGTCCTTTCGTGACGGGACCCGCCCTCACGGGCTCCCCGCCAATTTCGGAATTCGATGATGCGGATTGGTCTCCTCCTCCCCACTTAGGAATTGGGTTCTGCTTGCGTTGCGAGAGGCCCACTTAGGCAGGGAGGGAATGCTGAAAGGAGTGGCTCACGATTTCCGAACTGAACATGATGCGTACAGGCGGAGACATAACACATGCCAACCACAAGTGGAGAATCTATACACTGTATCCAACGCGGTGGATAAGGGAAGGAAAGATAGACTGGAACTGGAGTGGGATTGCGCAGACTGCCATGACGTGGTTTTTCTACCCAATGACAGAGCCGGATTCGAGCCACGTCAAACGAGCCGAACAATAAGTTGCCTAGATTGGTCGGAGAGCAGCCTGAAGAATTGTTCGAAGTAATTGGGTTGCGTAGCAACCTTATACATTCGTTTTCACTTTTCGGTTGGCTGATGTGAACAGTGAATTTCTCTTATAAATTTTGAAAGAAATCACTGTTCACATAGCTTCCCCAAAAATGTGAAAACAAATGTTTCCAATCATTCCATAATCGTATGTACGACGAATGGAATGTATAATCATAATCATAATCATCAATTTTGAAGGGGAGAGTAAATGCATCAATGCAAAAACTGAGATTGATATGGTACGGAAGAGGCTAGCAAAGCTGCCCCACCGACGATCACAATCCGAGTTGCATTCACGAGGCACTTAGCACCACACCATGAAGCACGCACAACACACGTATGCACATGTACGCACTCACACACATACACGCTCACACATATACAGATACACACAACGCAAAAACATATAGCTATTGTAATAAGCATGCAAGCATAATGAATGAATTTCAGCCTTGTATAAATTAATTATCTCTATCTTGTCCCCCGTTCCCCTCCCTCCCTCCCTCCCTCCCTCATTTCCCTCATCTCCCTTCTCCCCATCTCTTTTCTCCGCAAGAAACAAAGGCTGCAGCTTGGACTCCTTTCACAGGAAAGGAAAATCAGCGAATGCAACACACTCCCTGCACAAACAAGAACAAAACCAGAGAATACAACTTGCATTAGTTGCACAAGAAAACAAAATCAGAAAATGCAGCTGAAAAACAAAGTAAGCGCAACCGAAATTCACACGCAAACTCCCACGTTCTCTCACGCGCTCCCACGCTCTCAGCAAGGAGCGGCGACGGCGGGGAGGAGGGAGAGGCAACCGCGTGGAGGGAGAGGGGACGGCGGGGAGGAGGGAGAGGCGACGGCGGGGAGGAGGGAGAGGCGACGGCGGGGAGGAGGGAGAGGCGACGGCGGGGAGGAGGGAGAGGCGACGGCGGGGAGGAGGGAGAGGCGACGGCGGGGAGGGGGGAGAGGCGACGGCGGGGAGGAGGGAGAGGCGACGGCGGTGAGGAGGGAGAGGCGACGGCGGGGAGGGGGGAGAGGCGACGGCGGGGAGGAGGGAGAGGCGACGGCGGGGAGGAGGGAGAGGCGACGGCGGGGAGGAGGGAGAGGCGACGGCGGGGAGGAGGGAGAGGCGACGGCGGGGAGGGGGGAGAGGCGACGGCGGGGAGGAGGGAGAGGCGACGGCGGGGAGGAGGGAGAGGCGACGGTGGGGAGGAAGGAGAGGCGACGGCGGGGAGGATGGAGCGGCGACGGCGGGGAGGATGGAGAGGCGACGGCGGGGAGGAGGGAGAGGCGACGGCGGGGAGGAGGGAGAGGCGACGGCGGGGAGGAGGGAGAGGCGACGGCGGGGAGGAGGGAGAGGCGACGGCGGGGAGGAGGGAGAGGCGACGGCGGGGAGGAGGGAGAGGCGACGGCGGGGAGGAGGGAGAGGCGACGGCGGGGAGGAGGGAGAGGCGACGGCGGGGAGGAGGGAGAGGCGACGGCGGGGAGGAGGGAGAGGCGACGGCGGGGAGGAGGGAGAGGCGACGGCGGGGAGGAGGGAGAGGCGACGGCGGGGAGGAGGGAGAGGCGACATCGGGGAGGAGGGAGAGGCGACGGAGGGGAGGTAAGGAAGAGGAGATTGCGGGGTGGGGCTGAGTGACTGTGAGGTGAATAGGAGAGGTGAAGGTGGGTAGTGAGGGAGAGGATACGGCGGGATAGGAGCAAGAGCGACGGCTGGGTGGGAGAACTGGCGAGAAATTGGGGTGGGGGGAAGGAAGAGGAATAAGAGCAGAGCAGGTGTGCTTGTCGAGTCGAGAGGAACCAGAAAACAAGAACCAAGAAAAGAGCGCAGAAATTGAGTCGGTTGCTGTGAAAGGGACGGATGCCAGCGCAGAGATGAAATTTCTACCAGCGCAGAACAAGACAATTTCTGCCACCGCAGAACGATACAATTTCTGCCAGTGCAGAACGAAGCACCATATACAGTATACCGTTTGTCAGAACTTATAGCTTATGCTTTTCTGTAGGCTATAGTGGGGTATCCCATAGGGGGTACAACCCAATTAGGGTTGGTACTTGTACTCACCCATTTCATAGTTCATTCATTCCTGTTCTTTAAACTTCACATGGTATAGAGCAGGTTCCCCTGTGGGAACTTCGCCTAGGGCCCACCACACGATTTTTTTTTTCCTGCCCGAAGCGCACTTGTTCCGAGTCGCGCCTCGGGCCTCTCTCTCACCGAGCCGCCCTAGCGGCTGATCCTTCGATCGCGGCCCCGCCGCCCTTCCCTCTTGCGGCCCCGCCGCCCTTCACTCTTGCGGCCCCGCTGCCCTTACCTCGTGGCCCGCCGCCCCTTGATCGCGGCCCCGCCGCCCCTGTGATCGCGGCCCCGCCGCCCCTTTCTAGCGGCCCCGCCGCCCTTTCCTCGCGGCCCCGCCGCCCTTTCCTCGCGGCCCCGCCACCCCGTCGAGCGGCCCCGCCGCCCTTCCTCACGGCCCCGCTCCTCCGCCGAGCGGCCCTGCTGTCGACCTACCTGCGGCCCTACCGCCGCCCAACCTGCGGCCCTACCGCCGCCCTACCTGCGGCCCACCAGCCGCCTTACCTGCGGCCCACCCGCCGCCCTACCCGCGGCCCTACCGCCGCCCTACCTGCGGCCCTTCGCCGCCCTACCTGCGGCCCTTCGCCGCCCCACCTGCGGCCCACCCGCCGCCCTACCCGCGGCCCTACCGCCGCCCTACCTGCGGCCCCTTCGCCGCCCTACCTGCGGCCCACCCGCCGCCCCACCTGCGGCCCACCCGCCGCCCTACCTGCGGCCCTACCTGCCGCCCCACCTGCGGCCCACCCGCCGCCCTACCTGCGGCCCGCTCGCCGCCCTACCAGCGGCCCAGCCGCCCTACCTACGCGGCCCAGCACCGGCCGAGCCGCCCAGCAGCAGCCGAGCCGCCCAGCAGCAGCCGAGCCGCCCAGCAGCAGCCGAGCCGCCCAGCAGCAGCCGAGCCGCCCAGCAGCAGCCGAGCCGCCCAGCATCAGCCGAGCCGCCCAGGAGCAGCCGAGCCGCCCAGGAGCCGCCGAGCCGCCCAGGAGCCGCCGAGCCGCCCGACAGCAACCGAGCCGCCCAGCTGCAGCCGAGCCGCCCAGGAGCCGCCGAGCCGCCCTGCTACCGGACCGCCCGACCTGTCCTGTCTGGTGAGCACGGCACCGCCCCACTGCTACTGCGTCCCCTTCCCCACTGCTTGCACTGCTAGTCTGTCGTCATGGCTACCCCCAGTGTCCTTGCTTTTGACGCTGAGGGTCGAGCCATTGACTTTGAGGTCTGGGTCGACGACCTGCAGTTGTTTTTACAGTGCGATAGAGCGGACGGTCTTTCTCTTTTTGACCTCACCTCTGGCGCCTCCCCTGCCCCTGCGGCTGATGCTGACCCCACTGTTCGCTCTCAGTGGGCCACCCGCGATGCTGCTGCACGTCTTGCTGTGCGTCGCCACTTGCCCACCTCTGAGCGCGCGCACTTTAGTCAGTACAAGAGTGCTCAGACCTTGTACGACGCTGTAGTTGCGCGCTACTCTTCCCCTGCCACTGCTGCACTGAGCCGTCTCATGCTACCGTACCTCTTTCCTGATCTCACTGCCTTTCCTACTGTCGCTGATCTCATTACGCACCTCCGCACTAGTGACACTCGCTACCGCGCCACCCTTCCTGCTGAGTTCTGCGCCAAGAACCCCCCCCCATGTACATCGCTCTCTATTACATAGTCAGTCGTCTCCCTGACTCCCTTCGCGTAGTCAGGGACCACTTCCTCTCAGTGTGTCCCACCACCCTCACTGTCGACCTCCTCAAGAAGGCCCTCCTAGCGGCGGAGAAGAGTATAGTCGCTGTAGGAGCCTCTCGTGGAGACCCGCGCACCCCCATCTTTGAGGGGTGTTCTGTGAAAAAGCTAGTGAGCGTTAGGCTTAGGAGCCATGGTTGAGTTCGAGTGAGTTGAGTTAGGAGAGTCGAGAAAGTTGAAAAGAGAAGGAAGGGGTTTCACTATAGAGCGAGCAGTACATATAGGCAAGAGGAAAGGTGCACCACCAAACAGAATATTGTATAACTACAGTAGTCTACACTATAGGTAGTTACAAAACAATATATAAAATTATATATTATTCTGACATGTTCTCCTTCCCCCCTGCTGCCCTCTGTTGCCTCTGCTGCTGCTGCCGACCTGCTTGGTCTTGAGTCGGTCGGCGCGGCGTCTGCCCCTAGCGGGAGACGCCGCCCTGGCAAGGGCAAGGGGGGCAAGGGCGCGGGTGGAGCTGGCGGGGGCGGTGGAGGTGGCGGTGGAGGCGGCGGAGGGAGTGGGGGTGGCGGTGGGAGTGGTGGCGGGAGTGGTGGCGGTAGTGGCGGCAGCGGCGGCGGAGGCGGTGGCGGCGGAGGCGGTGGGAGCGGAGGTGGTGGTGGTGGCGGAGGTGGAGGAGGTGGTGGCGGAGGAGGTGGAGCTGGTCGGGGTAGTGCCCCGCAGCGGAGCGGCTCTGGTGGTGGTCCGCGGCAGCAGCAGCAGCAGCAGCAGCGTCCTCGGGACATCCCCCCGCCTCAGCAGCTCCGTGAGTGGTACGCGCAGAGTCAGCGAGGTGGAGGTTTTGGCC
The DNA here is from genome assembly GCA_948144175.1 of Closterium sp. NIES-65. Taxonomy (NCBI): domain Eukaryota; kingdom Viridiplantae; phylum Streptophyta; class Zygnematophyceae; order Desmidiales; family Closteriaceae; genus Closterium; species Closterium sp. NIES-65. Next base: position 23,004 of record CANXME010002566.1, read on the forward strand.
CGTGCGCCTACGTTCTTCGCAGTGGCGACCGCGCGGGTGAGCAGTGTGGGGGTGCCCACGCCACCCGGCGCTGCTTTGGCCGCCTGACGGACGCTTGGCGTCAGCAGTTCCCTGACGCCTCTGAGATCCCCCGCTGGGGAGACCTTTCTAGAGCCGGTGTAGCGATCTTTGAGCTAGACTTTGATGCTATCCTTGCTGCCATGTATGCTGTGTCTATTGGTGATGAGGGTGACTGTTACCGGTGTTTCCCGCCCGACCCGGGCATTGGTACGGCGGCGCTAGGTGCCTGTGACACTGCTCCGCTCTCAGGTGCTGGTGAGGCTGCGCTCTCAGGTACTAGTGAGGCTGCGCTCTCAGGTACTCGTGAGGCTGCGCTCTCAGGTACTGGTGAGGCTGCGCTCTCAGGTACCGCGTCGGCTTCGGCCTCCCTCACCTTTACACTTGACTCTGGGGCTTCTCGCTCCTTCTTTCGGGACCGCACCACACTCACGCCGCTTGGCCGGCCGGTTGCGGTCTCCCTGGCTGACCCCTCTGGGGGTCCTGTCCTCTCTCACTTCTCCACTGTTCTACCGTGTCCAGCTGCCCCCTCGGGCGCCCTGTCAGGCCTGTACCTCCCCTCGTTCTCGACGAACTTGGTGAGTGGTGCTGCCCTACAGGATGCGGGGGTTCACCAGTTTACTCATGCGAGTCAGCGGGTGACCCACTGCACGGACGCGCGCACAGGTCGGCACCTAGCCACGTTCTCCCGTCGGCCGGGGTCGAGCCTCTACACCCTGACCACTGAGTCTCCTCCTGTCCCTGTGTCTGGCCAGGTAGCTGCGTCGGGTCAGGTGTTTGCTGCTGCGTCCAGGTCTGGTCCTGAGTTTGCCCCCTGCTCGTGTCGCCTGCTGTCTCACGAGACTCTCCTGTGGCACCACGGCTTGGCCACCCCTCCTTGCCCCGTCTCAGGGACATGGCTTCCCGGGTCCTTGTCTCTGGTCTTCCCCGGTCTCTCCCTCCCCTTCCTTCGGGGCCAGGACCTTCCTGTGTCCCTTGTGTCGAGGGGCGCCTCCGGGGTGCCCCCCACTCCTCACAGTTTCCTCCGAAAGAGGCTCCTCTGCAGATGCTTCACATGGACGTGTGGGGCCCGGCCCGCGTCCGTGGACAGGGTCACGAGCGCTACTTCCTGCTGGTGGTTGACGACTACTCGCGTTTCACCACACTCTTCCACTTGCGCAGCAAGGGTGATGTCACTGAGGTGTTGATCGACTGGATCCGCGCAGCTCGTCTCCAGCTCAGGCGGAGCTTCGGCTCGGACTTTCCTGTTCTGCGTCTCCACTCTGACCGAGGCGGAGAGTTTTCCTCTGGCCTTCTGCGAGCCTACTGTCGTGCACAGGGCATCCGCTCGACCTTTACGCTTCCAAACTCTCCACAGCAAAATGGGATTGCTGAGCGCCGCATTGGCATGGTCATGGACGTCGCTCGTACGTCCATGATGCATGCGGCTGCCCCCCATTTTCTGTGGCCGTTTGCGGTACGGTACGCGGCGCATCAGATCAACCTTCACCCCGGGGTTTCCCGGCCCGGGAAGGTCCGTACCTCCCCGGCCCTCCTGTGGACTGGGAAGGTTGGCGATGCGTCTGCGTTCCGTGTCTGGGGATCTCGGGCGTTTGTCCGCGACTTGTCTGCGGACAAGCTATCCCCCCGTGCTGCTCCCTGTGTCTTCTTTGGCTTCCCCCCTGACGCTCCAGGGTGGCAGTTCTACCACCCCTCCTCTCGTCGTGTTCTGTCCTCCCAGGACGTCACGTTCGACGAGTCAGTCCCCTTCTACCGCCTCTTCCCCTACCGCACTCCTTCCCTCCCCCCGCCCCCGGACTTCCTTGTGCCAGGTCCCCCCCCAGTAGACCCCCTCCCCCCTCCGGTTCCTGCCCCTTCAGGTGTGTCCCAGGTAGACGCCGTCGAGCCGGTCAAGGTTGATGGTGACTCTGGTCCTGCTGCGGGTGCTGAGCCTGGGGGTGCTGACTCTGGGGGTGCTGTGCGTGTGGGTGCTGAGCCTGGGGGTGACGAGCCTGGGGGTGGTGAGCCTGGGGGTGCTGTGCGCGTGGGTGCTGAGCCTGGGGGTGACGAGCCTGAGGTTGCTGAGTCTGGGGGTGCTGCGCCAGAGGGTGTTGAGCCTGGAGGTGCTGCGTCTGGAGCTGCTGAGCCGGGAGGTGCGGAGCCTACGGCCACTGGACCTCCCCTTGTGGCGTCTGGCGGTGCTGGGCCTGGAGGTTCTCCGGGTGCTCAGTCTTGGCGGGAGCCCCTCTCTCCACAGGAGCTGCGCGAGTGGTTTGCTCGCCGCTGGAGACGTACTGCTGGAGCTGGAGCTTCTTCGGCCGCTGAGGGTGCTGGTGCTGCCGGTCCTGGAGCTGCTGGGCCTTCGGGTCCTACTGGAGCTGGAGCTGCTGAGGGTGTTGGTGCTGAGACTGCTGCTGTCTTCCCTGGCGGTGGTCCTGCTGCTGGTGCGCCTGGAGGTCCTACCGCTGGAGGTGCTGTTGGCGCTGGTGCTGCCGCTGAGGGTGCTTGTACTGTCCCTGCTGGGCCTGTAGTCCCCGCGCGGCCTCGGCCGTACTTCGTTCCGCTCCTGCAGCAGGTTCTTGGTCTTCCTCCTTCTGTAGAGTGTCCGCCGTCTGTCCAGTCGCAGTCACTGTTAGAGCCGGCCTCCCCACTGCCTGCTCCCTCTCCTTACACTGGTCCTACTGGAGGTCTCGCTGAGCGTCGTGAGCCTGCGTCTCGTCCCGCGTCGCCTGTTCGTGCTGCTCGCGCTAGTGGTCGCGGTTCGCGTCAGCGTCCTCCTCCTGTCCCTGGCACGCACCGGATGTCTCTGCGTCCGTCCACTGCTCCTCTGCGTGCCCCTTTGCCTTCTCCTCCTGAGTCCTCTCTTCCTGCGCTTTTCGACCCGGAGTCGGACTCTCTTCGTGCTGCCAGTCCTACTGTCACGCGTCTTCTTGCTACTGTTGTCACTGACCCCTCTTTTGAGTCCACTGCTGCGTCTGCTCTTGTCGCTGAGCTCGTCGACTTTGCTGCTCGCTGTCGTCTCGACTACGCTGCTAGTCTTGTTGCTGAGTCTGCGTCTGTCTGTCCTCCGTCCGTCGGGGGTGAGTGTGCTCTTGGCACGGACGTCCTTGAGGACAGGCAGGAGGAGTTCCAGTGTCTGGCTGCTGCTTCACCTCATCTCGCGTCTGTACTACTTGCCCCTGAGGGAGACCCGGATGCACTAGACATCCCAACTCCGCGTTCTTACGCGGAGGCCGTAGAGGGTCCATACTCCTCTCAGTGGCAAGCAGCTATGGATGCAGAGATGGCTTCCTGGAAGTCCACAAGCACCTACGTTGACGAGGTTCCCCCCCCTGGGGCGAACATCGTCAGTGGCATGTGGATCTTCAGGGTGAAGCGGCCGCCTGGCTCTCCACCTGTCTTCAAGGCGCGGTACGTCGCTCGTGGCTTCAGTCAGCGGCAGGGAGTTGACTACTTTCAGACCTTCTCTCCCACCCCAAAGATGACTACTCTTCGGGTACTGCTGCACATAGCCGCTCAGCGCGACTACGAGCTTCACTCTCTTGACTTCAGCACTGCTTTCTTGCAGGGCAGCCTGCACGAGGAGATCTGGCTGCGCCGTCCGCCTGGCTTCACTGGGACTTTCCCTCCTGGCACCCAGTGGAGCCTCCGACGGCCAGTCTACGGTCTCCGCCAGGCACTGCGTGAGTGGCACGACACACTGAGGACTACGCTTGCGGCTCTTGGATTTGCTCCCTCTACTGCTGACCCGTCGTTGTTTCTGCGCACCGACACTTCTCTGCCGCCGTTCTACATCCTTGTGTACGTCGACGACTTGGTCTTTGCCACTGCTGACACTGCTGGACTCACCTACGTGAAGTCTGAGCTGCTGAAGAGACACACGTGCACAGACCTGGGTGAACTGCGCAGCTACCTTGGCTTGCAGATCACTCGGGACAGAGCACGCCGCACCATTACCTTGACTCAGTCACACATGGTGCAGCAGGTCCTTCAGCGCTTCGGCTTCACGTACTCCTCGCCTCAGGCCACTCCTCTGGCTACTCGCCACTCGCTCTCAACTCTGCCTTCGGATGAGTCCGTAGAGTCGAGTGGCCCGTACCCAGAGCTTGTTGGCTGCCTCATGTACCTGATGACCTGCACACGACCTGACCTTGCATACCCTCTTAGCATTCTTGCACGCTATGTTGCTCCTGGGAGACACCGACCAGAGCACATGGCTGCAGCGAAGAGGGTGTTGCGCTACTTGTGCAGTACGTCGGGCATGGGGCTAGTGCTTGGAGGGCGGAGTCCAGAGGTCCTCACTGGCCACGCGGACGCTTCTTGGGCTGACGACCAGGCTACGCAGCGGTCGTCGCAGGGTACACCTTCAGTCTTGGTTCTGGCTCTGTCTCTTGGCGGGCTACTCGCTCGTCTTCTGTTCTCGGCTCCAGTTGTGAGGCTGAGATCTACGCCGGGGCCATGGCTGCACAGGAGCTTCGCTGGCTCACCTACCTGCTGACTGACCTTGGAGAGCCGCCTCGTTCTCCTCCAGTGATGTAGGTAGACAACAAGGCCATGCTGGCCTTGTGTCGAGAGCAGGGCTTGGAGCACAGAACGAAGCACATTGCTCTCCGCTACTTCCTTGCTCGTGAGCTGCAGCAGCGTGGTCAGTTGTGACTTGCGTACGTGGCCTCTGAGGCCAACACTGCTGATGTTTTCACCAAGGCACTTCCGCCTTGTGATCATCAGCGCTTCTGCACTCAGCTGGGACTTGTACCTTTCTTACCTCACTTGCTCACCTCTTGACCTTACTTGTACTTTTGCATATATATATACCTGCTCTTGCTTGTTTAGCCTTATATACATATGCCTTCTCTTGCATGTGAACAAGCCTTGTGGCCTTGACCTTGTGCTCGGACTGTGTGGTGACTTTGTGATCCACCCTGAGCTTTGCTTTGCTTTGCTTGACTGGTCTTGTGACCCCTTGTTCTCCCCCACTGTGCCTATGGGGGTGTGTCAGAACTTATAGCTTATGCTTTTGTGTAGGCTATAGTGGGGTTTCCCATAGGGGGTACAACCCAATTAGGGTTGGTACTTGTACTCACCCATTTCATAGTTCATTCATTCCTGTTCTTTAAACTTCACACCATTTTAAGTTAATAATTGGTCTAGTCGTAATTGTAACACACATACGGATATGCGTTATGAGAAAAACCAATTACAGATGGGGAGATCATACATGGAGATCAGTCAGCTCATATCGAGTTTCCAGCACCTACGCAACACATACGACGTTGAACGTCGAGTCTTGTTTTTTACATCTTTTGACGTCGGGGCTCGACGTCGATGGACGTCGATTTCGGCACTTTGAACACATTGCCGGCCTGTCGAACAATTGAATAGTGACCGTTGAGCAACTGAATTGAAAGCGCTGAACAATTCATTTGAGATCGAAACGAACATCGCAAAGTTTTTACATGTGCGTCTGTTGCTACTCTATTGGCTGCGAGAATGTCTAAGCGAGCTGTAACGTTTTGCAACTACCAGTCATGCCAATCTGTATTTTTGTTTGAAGTGGTCTGGCCGTCACTGTGAAGATGCGCTCAATTTTTTTTGTGGACCGTTTCCCTGACCGAATCATTGCACATTTCCTTACAATTGGCGATGCTGACGTCAGCAGTTTTTTAAGCGTACTTTGAACACAAAAATGGCACCCCTCAGCTCACCTACCTCGCCCAACAACCTTGACGTGGATCGACGTCGAAAAAATGCAGCACTTTGAGCATGCTTTTATTTCAGTGCCTTTTTTCGTTCAGTCAGCGTCATGTACGATCGGCCAACTTCACACATAGATTAGTCCCGAGCGGGATCTCGGGTGTAATCAGCCTGGACATTCTCAACTTTGATTGGTCGTCGCTGTTTAGTCACATTGTTAACACTGGTCGAAATCTTTAAGAACTGACTGTCATAACTTTATATAGCTTATGCTGTTGTGTAGGCTATAGTGGGGTATCCCATAGGGGGTACAACCCAATTAGGGTTTCCTATATGTACTCACTTCATTCATAGTTCATTCATTCTCGTTTTCTTCTTCTCATGGTATCAGAGCGGTCTCGGGTTCGAATCCCGGTGTATGCACATGTAGGCCGGGGCCGCTGTGCTTAGTCCTGGGCCTCCCTGTGTGGGGGGGTGTTAGTAGATCTGCACTGTGGATGCCCGATTGATCCTGGAGAGTTACAAGCGTGTTCGCGTGGGGGGTTATAGGCGCACTGACCCGCTACTGAAACAAGCTCTTTTATCCCAATGGTCTAGTGGTTGGGATTCTGACATGGAATCAGAGCAGGTCCCCTCCTAGGGACTGTTTCTAGGGCCCACCGAAGCGCGCCCCGAGGCGCGCTTTCTTTTTTTTAGCGACCCTCCGTGTCGCCCCTAGCGGCCCTTTGCGCCGCCCTCACCTACGCGGCTCCGCCGCCCTTACGTCGCGGCCCCGCCCCTTACCTACGCGGCCCCGCCGCCCTTACCTACGCGGCCCCGCCGCCCTCACCTACGCGGCCCCGCCGCCCTCACAACGTGGCCCCGCCGCCCTCACGTCGCGGCCCCGCCGCCCTTACCTACGCGGCCCCGCCGCCCTCACGTCGCGGCCCCGCCGCCCTTACCTACGTGGCCCCGCTGCCCTCACGTCGCGGCCCCGCCGCCTCACCTACGCGGCCCCGCCGCCCTCACGTCGCGGCCCCGCCGCCCTTACCTATGCGGCCCCGCCGCCCTCACGTCGCGGCCCCGCCGCCCTCACCTACGCGGCCCCGCCGCCCTCACAACGGGGCCCCGCCGCCCTTACCTACGCGGCCCCGCCGCCCACACGTCGCGGGCCCGCCGTCCTCACCTACGCGGCCCCGCCGCCCTCACGTCGCGGCCACGCCGCCCACTCCTACGCGGCCCCGCCGCCCTCACCAACGCGGCCCCGCCACCTCACCTACGCGGCCCCGCCACCTCACCTACGCGGCCCCGCCGCCCTCACCAACGCGGCCCCGCCGCCCTCACCTACGCGGCCCCGCCGCCCGAGCAGCCAACCGCCACGCCGCCCGGTACTGGAGCAGCCGAGCCGCCCAGCAGCAGCAGCCGAGCCGCCGGACCGCCGAGACGCAGTGCAGCCGAGCCGCCCAGCCGCCCTGCAACCGAGCCGCCCAGCAGCCGAGCCGCCCTGCCGCCGAGCCGCTCGGGAGCCGAGCCGCCCTGCCGTCGGGCCGCCCAGCAGCTGAGCCACCGAGTCGCCGGGCCGCCCTACTGCCGAGCCGCCCGACCTGCCCTGCCCGGTGAGCACCGTACCGCTGTTACTGCGTGCCCTTCCCCTACTGCTTGCACTGCTACACTGTCGTCGTCATGGCTACCCCTAGTGTCCTTGCTTTTGACGCTGAGGGTCGAGCCATTGACTTTGAGGTGTGGGTCGACGACCTGCAGCGATTCTTACAGTGCGATAGGGCGGACGGTCTTTCTCTCTTTGACCTCACCTCTGGCGCCTCTCCTGCCCCTGCTGCTGATGCTGACCCCACTGTTCGCTCTCAGTGGGCCACCCGCGATGCTGCTGCACGTCTTGTTGTGCGTCGCCACTTGCCTACCACTGAGCGCGCGCACTTTAGTCAGTACAAGAGTGCCCAGACCTTGTACGACGCTGTAGTTGCGCGCTACTCTTCCCCGGCCACTTCTGCACTGAGCCGCCTCATGCTACTGTACCTCTTTCCTGATCTCACTGCCTTTCCCACTATCGCTGACCTCATTACGCACCTCCGCACTAGTGACACTCGCTACCGCGCCGCCCTTCCTGCTGAGTTCTGCGCCAAGAACCCCCCCCCATATACATCACTCTCTACTACATAGTCACACGCCTCCCTGACTCCCTTCGCGTAGTCAGGGACCACTTCCTCTCAGTCTGTCCCACCACTCTCACTGTCGACCTCCTCGAGAAGGCCCTCTTGGCGGCGGAGAAGAGCATCGTCGCTGTAGGAGCCTCTCGTGGTGACCCTCGCACCCCCATCCTTGAGGGGTGCTCTCCTTCCCCCCTGCTGCCCTCTGTTGCCTCTGCTGCTGCTGCCGACCTGCTTGGTCTTGAGTCGGTCGGCGCGGCGTCTGCCCCTAGCGGGAGACGCCGCCCTGGCAAGGGCAAGGGGGGCAAGGGCGCGGGTGAAGCTGGAGGGGGCGGTGGAGGTGGCGGTGGAGGCGGCGGAGGGAGTGGGGGTGGCGGTGGGAGCAGTGGCGGGGGCGGTGGTGGTGGTGGCAGCAGCGGAGGAGGCGGCGGTGGCGGCGGCAGCGGTGGGAGTGGAGGCCGCGGTGGTGGCGGAGGTGGAGGCGGCGGTGGCGGAGGGGGTGGAGCTGGTCGGGGTGGTGCCCCGCAGCGGAGCGGCTCTGGTAGTGGTCAGCGCCAGCAGCAGCAGCAGCAGCAGCGTTCGCGGGACATCCCCCCGCCCCAGCAGTTCTGTGAGTGGTACACGCATTGTCAGAGGGGTGGGGGTTCTGGTCCGTGCACCTACGTCCTTCGTTCCGGCAACCGCGCGGGTGAGCAGTGTGGGGGTGACCACTCCACTCAGCGCTGCTTTGGCCGCCTGACGGACGCTTGGCGTCAGCAGTTCCCCGAGGCTAGTGAGATTCCCCGCTAGGGAGAGCTGTCTAGGGCTGGTGTAGCTATCTTTGATCTTGACTTTGATGCTATCCTTGCTGCCATGTATGCTGTGACTATTAGTGAGGAGGGTGACAGTTACCGGTGTTTCTCGCCCGACCCGGGCATTGGTACTGCTGCGCTAGGTGCTTGTGAGGCTACTGCTCTAGGTGTCAGTGCGTCTGCGCTCTCAGGTACTGGTGAGACTGCGCTCTCAGGTACTGCGTCGCCTTCGGCCTCCCTCACCTTCACACTTGACTCAAGGGCTTCTCGCTCCTTCTTTCGAGACCGCACCACACTCACGCCGCTTGGTCGGCCGGTTGCAGTCTCCCTGGCGGACCCCTCTGGGGGTCCTGTCCTCTCTCACTTCTCCACTGTCCTCCCGTGTACGGGTGCCCCCTCGGGCACCCTGTCTGGTCTGTACCTCCCCTCGTTCTCGACGTACTTGGTGAGTGGTGCTGACCTGCAGGATGCGGGGGTTCACCAGTTTACTCCTGCGAGTCAGCCGGTGACCCACTGCACGGACGCACGCACAGGTCGGCACCTGGCCACGTTCTCGCGTCGGCCGGGGTCGAGCCTCTACACCCTGACCACTGAGTCTCCTCTTGTCCCTGCGTCTGGCCAGGTAGCTGCGTCGGGTCAGGTGTTTGCTGCTGCGTCCCGGTCTGGTCCTGAGTCTGCCCCCTGTTCGTGTTGCCTCCTGTCTCACGAGACTCTCCTGTGGCACCACCGTCTTGGCCACCCCTCCTTGCCTCGTCTTTGGGGCATGGCTTCCCGTGTCCTTGTCTCTGGTCTCCCCCGGTCTCTCCCTCCCCTTCCTTCGGGACCAAGACCTTCCTGTGTCCCCTGTGTCAAGGGGCGCCTCCGGGCTGCCCCTCACTCTTCCCAGTTTCCCCCGACAGAGGCTCCTCCGCAGACGCTTCACATGGACGTGTGGGGCCCGGCCCGCGTCCGTGGGCAGGGTCACGAGCGCTACTTCCTGCTGGTGGTTGACGACTACTCGCGTTACACCACAGTCTTCCCCTTGCGCAGCAAGGGTGATATCACTGAGGTGTTGATCGACTGGATCCGCGCAGCTCGTCTCTAGCTCAGGAGGAGCTTCGGCTCGGACTTTCCTGTTCTGCGTCTGCACTCTAACCGAGGTGGGGAGTTCTCCTCTGGCCTTCTGCGGGCCTACTGTCGTGCACGGGGCATCCGCCAGACCTTTACGCTTCCGGACTCTCCACGGCAAAATGGGATTGCTGAGCGCCGCATTGGCATGGTCATGGACGTCGCTCGTACGTCCATGATGCATGCGGCTGCCCCCCATTTTCTGTGGCCGTTTGCGGTTCGGTACGCGGCGCATCAGCTCAACCTTCACCCCAGGGTCTCCCGGCCGGAGACCTCCCCAGCTCTGCTGTGGACGGGGAAGGTCGGCGATGCGTCTGCGTTCCGTGTCTGGGGATCTCGCGCGTTTGTCCGCGACTTGTCTGCGGACAAGCTGTCCCCTCGTGCTGCTCCCTGTGTCTTCCTAGGCTTCTCCCCTGACGCCCCTGGGTGGCAGTTCTACCACCCCTCCTCTCGTCGTGTTCTGTCCTCCCAGGACGTCACGTTTGACGAGTCAGTCCCCTTCTACCGTCTCTTCCCCTACCGCACTCCTTCCCTCCCCCCGCCGCCACACTTCCTTGTGCCAGGTCCCCCCCCCCGGTAGACCCCCTTCCCCCTCAGGGTCCTGCCCCTTGTGGTGTGTCCCAGGTTGACGCAGTCGAGCCGGTCGAGGTTGCTGGTGACTCTGGTACTGCTGCGGGTGCTGAGCCTGGGGGTGCTGACTCTGGGGGTGCCGTGCGCGTGGGTGCTGAGCCTGGGGGTGCTGAGTCTGGGGGTACTGAGAGTGGGGGTGCTGAGCCTGGGGGTGCTGAGTCTGGGGGTGCTACGTCAGGAGCTGCTGAGCCTGGGTGTGCTGCGTCTGGAGCTGCTGAGCCTGTGGGTGCTGAGTCTGGGGGTGCTACGTCAGGAGCTGCTGAGCTTGGGGGTGCTGCGTCTGGGGCTGCTGAGCCTGGAGGTGCGGAGCCTGCGACCGCTGGACCTCCCCTTGTGGTGTCTGGCGGTGCTGGGCCTGGAGGTTCTCCGGGTGCTCCGTCTCGGCGGGAGCCACTCTCTCCACAGGAGCTGCGCGAGTGGTTTGCTCGCCGCTAGAGGCGTGCTGCTGCAGCTGGAGCTTCTTCGGCCGCTGAGGGTGCTGGTGCCGCCGGTCCCGGAGCTGCTGGGCCTGCGGGTCCTACTGGAGCTGGAGCTGCTGAGGGTGTTGGTGCTGAGACTGCTGCTGTCTGTCCTGGCGGTGGTCGTGCTGCTGGTGCTGCTGGAGGTCCTGCCGCTGGAGGTGCTTTTGGCGCTGGTGCTGCCGCTGAGGGTGCTGGTGCTGTCCCTGCTGTGTCTCGAGTCCCCGCGCGACCTCGGCCGTACTTCGTTCCGCTCCTGCAGCAGGTTCTTGGTCTTTCTCCTCCTGTAGAGTGTCCACCAACTATCCAGTCAGAGTCACTGTTAGAGCCCGCCTCCCCACTACCTGCTCCCTCTCCTTACACTGGTCCTACTGGAGGTCTTGCTGAGCGTCGTGAGCCTGCGTCTCGTCCCGCGTCGCCTGTTCGTCCTGCTCGCGCTAGTGGTCGCGGCTCGCGTCAGCGCCCTCCTCCTGCCCCTGGCACGCACCGGATGTCTCTGCGTCCGTCCACTGCTCCTCTGCGTGCCCCTTTGCCTTCTCCTCCTGCGTCCTCTCTTCCTGCGCTTGCCGACCCGGAGTCGGACTCTCTTCGTGCTGCTAGTCCTATTGTCACGCGTCTCCTTGCTACTGTCGTCACTGACCCCTCGTTTGAGTCCACTGCTGCGTCTGCGCTTGTTGCTGAGCTCGTCGACTTTGCTGCTCGATGCTCGCTAGACTACGCTACCAGTCTTATTGCTGAGTCTGCGTCTGTTTGTCCTCCGTCCGTCGGGGGTGAGTGTGCTCTTGGCACGGACGTCCTAGAGGACAGGCAGGAGGAGTTCCAGTGTCTGGCTGCTGCTTCACCTCATCTCGCGTCTGTACTGCTTGCCCCTGAGGGAGACCCGGATGCACTAGACATCCCGACTCCGCGCTCTTACGCGGAGGCCGTAGAGGGTCCCTACTCCTCTCAGTGGCAGGCAGCTATGGATGCAGAGATGGCTTCTTGGAAGTCCACAAGCACCTACGTTGACGCGGTTCCCCCTCCTGGGGCGAACATCGTCAGTGGCATGTGGATCTTCAGGGTGAAGCGGCCGCCGGGCCCTCCACCTGTCTTCAAGGCGCCGTACGTGGCTCGTGGCTTCAGTCAGCGGCAAGGAGTTCACTACTTTCAGACCTTCTCTCCCACCCCAAAGATGACCACTCTTTGGGTGCTGCTGCACATAGCGGCTCAGCGCGACTACGAGCTTCACTCTCTTGACTTCAGCACTGCGTTCTTGCAAGGTAGCCTGCACGAGGAGATCTGGCTGCGCCGTCCACCTGGCTTCACTGGGACTTTCCCTCCTGGCACCCAGTGGAGCCTCCGACGGCCAGTCTACGGTCTTCGCCAGGCACCGCGTGAGTGGCACGACACACTGAGGACTACGCTTGCGGCTCTTGAGTTTGCTCCCTCTACTGCTGACCCGTCGCTGTTTCTGCGCACCGACACTTCTCTGCCGCCGTTCTACATCCTCGTGTACGTCGACGACTTGGTCTTTGCCACAGCGCACACTGCTGGACTCGCCTCCGTGAAGTCCGAGCTGCTGAAGAGACACACATGCACAGACCTGGGTGAACTGCGCAGCTATCTTGGCTTACTCGGGACAGAGCACGCCGCACCATTACCTTGACTCAGTCACACATGGTGCAGCAGGTCCTTCAGCGCTTCGGCTTCACGTACTCCTCGCCTCAGGCCACTCCTCTGTCTACTCGCCACTCGCTCTCAGCTCTGCCTTCGGAAGAGTCCGTAGAGTCGAGTGGCCCGTACCCAGAGCTTGTTGGCTGCCTCATGTACCTGATGACCTGCACACGACCTGACCTTGCATACCCTCTTAGCATTCTTGCACGCTATGTTGCTCCTGGGAGACACCGACCAGAGCACATGGCTGCAGCGAAGAGGGTGTTGCGCTACCTGTGCAGTACGTCGGGCATGGGGCTAGTGCTTGGAGGGCGGAGTCCAGTGGTCCTTACGGGGCACGCGGACGCTTCTTGGGCTGACGACCAGGCTACGCAGCGGTCGTCATAGGGTTATACCTTCAGTCTTGGTTCCGGCTCTGTCTCGTGGCGGGCTACTCGCTCGTCTTCTGTCCTCAGCTCTAGTTGTGAGGCTGAGATCTACGCTGGGGCCATGGCTGCACAGGAGCTTCGCTGGCTCTCCTACCTGCTGACTGACCTTGGAGAGCCGCCTCGTTCTCCTCCAGTGCTGTACGTAGACAACAAGGCCATGCTGGCCTTATGTCAAGAGCAGCGCCTGGAGCACAGAACGAAGCACATTGCTCTCCGCTACTTCCTTGCTCGTGAGCTACAGCAGCGTGGACAACTGCGGCTTGCGTACGTGGCCTCTAAGGCCAACACTGCTGACGTGTTCACCAAGGCACTCGCGCCTTGTGACCATCAGCGCTTCTGCACTCAGTTGGGTCTTGTACCTGTCTTGCCTCACTTGCTCTCCTCTTGACCTTGCTTGTACTGTCACATATATATATATATATATGTGTGTGTGTACTCCTGCATGTGAACTGGCCTTGTGGCCTTGTCGTTGTGCTCGGACTGTGTGGTGACTTTGTGATCCACCCTGAGCTTGCTCTGCTTTGCGTGACTGGTCTTGTGACCCCTGTTCTCCCCCACTTTGCCTATGGGGGTGTGTCAGAACTTTATATAGCTTATCCTGTTGTGTAGGCTATAGTGGGGTATCCCATAGGGGGTACAACCCAATTAGGGTTTCCTATATGTACTCACTTCATTCATAGTTCATTCATTCTCGTTTTCTTCTTCGCACTGACAAAAACAAAACAATATAGTTTACCCTCCTGACCTGGATTTGTGAAATTAAAGTTCGTAAATTTACGACGAGTCAGAAAAACTAAACCCCTTTAGAATCTGGACGAATTTTCAGGAGGGATCAAACCTAAACACGGGAAAGGGCATTGTTTTTAGGGTTGATGCCTCCCGAGTCGCATCCCATTCCGATTTTTTGGGTCAAGAAAGTGTAATATATTTCACCTGAATGGGCGGCTTCCCGTAGTTAGGGTTGATCTGTCTCGAAATTCATCTAGGTTCGCTATAAGTTTTTTTCCAGGTGCTGCATTTTTTGTAGTAACTGTATTCAGAACACAGCAAGAAACACTTACTACTATATCGCGAAACTGTGTTTCTGTTGGTGATTACACCTGAGAACCCGCTCGGGAATACTTTGAGTATCTATGATATTGGCCGCTTGTACGATAGAAGCGAAACGTTAATGGCGGAGACGTCACGCTCGCCATCACGTGGGATGACAGCGCAGAGAATGAAAAAGGCGGTTCTCAGTTTCCCTTTGGTGTTGGGATATGTCAGGCCAGACGCAAATCCGCAAAATCTGTACATTTCATTCTCCTGCTAGTCCTAATATTAGACTAGGGTTGCTGTGGCACGGCGGCACGCCGCCGTGACTGTCCCCGTTTTAGTGACTTTAGTTCTGACTCAGCGCATGGGGAGTAAGCATCCCGAAATTCTACACGCAACTATCACTTCGAAAACGTGGGAGACCCCGGGGTCACCCTCACGTGGTGACCCACAAGTTCCCCCTGTCTTTCCTTCATGTTACCTCACGGCACAGCTACGTCAGCAACAACTGTCAATCTTGGCACCCGCCATCGGCATCGCAACTTTTGGGGGGGGGGGGGGGGGGGGGGGGGTGGGGGGCTGATTATAATCCAGGCGGTAAATAGTAGATTGTGTTGCCTCGGAATCGAGAATTGGCCAATTTTGCAATCTGCTGACCGTCAAACCCTCCGTTATACATTCTGGCAGTTGCTCCATCGGAAACCTGGTTGACACGTGGACAATAGCAGCGCGATTGAAAAAGTTCAGGCACGAAAGGACGGGGGGTGAGGCTGTGACTGTACACACACGAGTGTAACATGATGCGCACATGTGATTGGTTTTCTTCTAAACTAAGTGAAACCGAATTGAAAAAAGCTGACGAGCGGTGAAATTGTGACTGGAAGAGGCGCGACAATAACCGTTGAAAGTACTTGATTGGCTATTCAACGAACGGGTGAGAAGCGCGGTGTGTTGACGAGGCCTTGAACTCCCGCGAAATCTCCCGAAATCAGAATCAAGCAGAAAAGGCATTAACGACCCGTTACCTGCAGGCTCGGGGCGTCGCTTGCGTGGTTCACACTTCGCACACTGGAAAATTGTGACGTTCTGACACGGGGGTTTAGGGCGCGATCAAAACCCATGGCTGAGTTGACTGAAATACGCTTTCGCTCAGTCACAGTTAGGTTGAGCGTCACAGTTTCAGGTAACCAGACCCGTAATCTAGTTTGAACAACAGTGATAAACACGCCCTCACTCTGTGCCTTGTTCTGACTTCAGCCAACATGTTCCAACATCTTCGTCTAAGTCTAGGTTTTTAGGTTAGAGCTCCAGCCGTTAGTCCTATATTGGCGCCGACGTTCCCGCTTTTTAACAACCGTTTAGGCATACTGTAGGTTCATTACATTGTGGCTCAGCTTACCTAGAGATCATGTTTTTCCAGATTTCCCGCTTTCTTTCAAGGGACGACTACATAGTCTGATATAGTTTTCTCGGTTTCCTTTATGCAGGAGCTTTGGTCAACCGTTGCTCAAGACATTTCTGCATCTTAGGGTGTTCTTTCTAGACGAAATTGTTAGGTAGTGCACTCAAGCCTGATCGTTCGTTGTTGTAGATGGTGTTCAGCATCCTTCGGATCCTGCTTGTACCTATACTAATGAATCAATGATTCGATTTCTTATTCTTTTGATGGTGTTCACCTGCGGTTGCGGACGACCGTTTAAGAGTGGAAGAGGATTGGAGAACCATCAGCAAGCATGTAGGAAACGCAGCAGGCATGATGAGAATATTGATGAAGAAGTGTTCGAGTATGTACGCCAACACTGTTCCGATGGAGCCGCCAATTTGGAGTCCTTGCGAAACACGGCGAGAAATGAAGAGAGGGCCACTCGTGCTCCTACACCAGCTGCGACGTTCTAATTTCCTAGTGTGGGGGAAGAAGAGGAGATACCGCTGAGAAACGCTTTCCTGGGTGTGGAGAAGCTGGTAGAACCAGAGGAGGAGAGGTACGATCCAGACAAAACCTTAATACTCACTTTCAATAAGTGCAACGGAGGTATGGGCCTTTCCACGCATGATACCAACTTGATTCCAGCAGTCATGCATGATTGCCGTTTTGTAAAACCTTCTTTGAAGAACAGAGCTGCCTTGGAGAAGTACGAGTTGTCAGAATGAGAATGAGTCACTAGAATGAGGGTTGGGTACAAATAGGTCAAACCTAACCCTAGAAATGTGTACCCACTATAGGCTAACCCACTGTAGCCTAAACAACCACAACATACAATGTTTGACACACCCCCATAGGCAAAGTGGGGGAGAACAAGGGGTCACAAGACCAGTCAAAGCAAAGCAAAGCTCAGGGTGGATCTCAAGGATACCACACAAGTTCCGAGCACAAACAAGTGGTCACAAGACCAGTTCACATGCAGATTTATAAAAGAACAAGAGATACAGTGATCACAACCTAGCAAGAGTAAGCATGCAGGTATATATATATAGAGATCACTGTACAAGCAAAGTCACGAAGTGAGCAAATGAGGGACAGTAGGCACGAGGCCTAGAACAGTACAGAAGCGCTGATGGTCACAAGGCTGAAGTGTCAGAATATATTTGCTGTCTAGCCTGCAGTGGGGTACTCTGTAATGAGTACAACCCAATTTAGGGCAATGTACTTGTATCCCAACTCTTGCTAGTCACTTCACTTCCCTTCCAATTTCTCGACTCTCACCTAACCCACTCGAACTTACCTATCTCCTAGTGTGGGCCTAGGCTACTAAGCCTAGGCCCCACACCTAATATTTTCACATGTTATCAGAGCCCGTTCTACCTTGGCCTGTGGGCCCCTATGCTTCTGCTGCAGTCCTTCTTCCTGCCGCGCGCAGAGCGCGCGGCGAAATTTTTTTTTTAGGATTTCGGAGTTTTTCATCCCGCCGTGCGCTCGGGGCGCGCAGCGGTTTTCCCGTCCTTCGAAGCGCCCTCGGGGGGCCTGTGCTGCCCGTGCCTGTGCTGCCCGTGCCTGTGCTGCCTGTGCCTGTTGCTGCCCGTGCCTGTTGCTGCCCGTGCCTGTGCTGCCCGTGCCTGTGCTGCCCGTGCCTGTGCTGCCCGTGCCTGTGCTGCCCGTGCCTGTTGCTGCCCGTGCCTGTGCTGCCCGTGCCTGTTGCTGCCCGTGCCTGTGCTGCCCGTGCCTGTGCTGCCCGTGCCTGTGCTGCCCGTGCCTGTGCTGCCCGTGCCTGTTGCTGCCCGTGCCTGTGCTGCCCGTGCCTGTGCTGCCCGTGCCTGTGCTGCCCGTGCCTGTTGCTGCCCGTGCCTGTGCTGCCCGTGCCTGTTGCTGCCCGTGCCTGTGCTGCCCGTGCCTGTGCTGCCCGTGCCTGTGCTGCCCGTGCCTGTGCTGCCCGTGCCTGTTGCTGCCCGTGCCTGTGCTGCCCGTGCCTGTGCTGCCCGTGCCTGTGCTGCCCGTGCCTGTTGCAGCCCGCGCCTGTGCTGCCCGTGCCTGTTGCTGCCCGTGCCTGAGTCTGAGTCAGACAGACTCAGACTCAGCAACAAGACTCGCAGCGTAGTCTAGACGACACGCAGCTGCAAAGTCGACAAGCTCAGTGACTAAGGCAGACGCAGCAGCGGACTCAAAGGAAGGGTTAGTGACAACCGTAGCCAGGAGACGTGTGACAGTAGGACTGGCAGCGCGAAGGGAGTCTGACTCGGGGTCAGCCAGAGCAGGAAGAGAGGACGCAGGAGGCGACGGGAGAGTGACACGCTGCGGAGCAGTGGACTGACGAAGCGCCATCTGGTGAGTGCCTGGGACAGCAGGAGGACGCTCACGCGGGACACGACTACCAGTGGTAGCAGCTCGAACAGGCGACGCTCGACGAGACGCAGGTGACACAGGACGTGACGCAGGCTCACGTCTCTCAGCAAGACCTCCAGTCGGACCAGTGTAAGGAGTAGGCACAGGGAGTGGGGAGGCAGGCGGTAACTGTGGCTGTGACTGGACAGACGGCGGACACTCTAAGGCGAGAGGAGGACAAGGAGGAGGACGCTGACCAAGAACCTGCTGAAGGAGCGGAACGAAGTACGGCCGTGGCCGTGCAGCAACTCTCGAACCAGCAGAGACACCAGCGGCAGCAGCAGCACCTCCAGCACCAGGGTCCTCAGTACTAGCAGCACCTCCAGCAGCACCGCCAGCAGCAGCAGCACCTCCAGCACCAGGGTCCGCAGCACCCGCAGCAGCTCCAACGCCCGGGTCCTCAGTACTAGCAGCACCTCCAGCAGCACCGCCAGCAGCAGCAGCACCTCCAGCACCAGGGTCCGCAGCACCCGCAGCAGCGTCAACTCCGGGGACCCCAGCACCAGCAGCTCCACTCCGGAGACTGATGTGCCGAGCGTACCACTCTCGAAGCTGTGGGGAAGAGGGCGGCTCCCGCCGTGGTGGGGAAACACTAGTACCAACTCCAGTAGCACCACGAGCCCGAGACGCACCCCGCCGGAGGCTGCAGTACCGTGAGTACCACTCACGTAGCTGCTGCGAAGAGGGAGGTCCTCCAGGCGCCTCACAGTCAACTGCAACACCACCTGGCTCAGCACCCCCAGTCTCAGCAACGCCAGGCTCAGTACCCTCAGACCCAGCACCCCCAGGCTCAGCACCCTCAGTCTCAGTACCCCCAGACCCAGCACCCCCCGGCTCAGCACCCCCAGCCTCAGCACCCCCAGACTCAGCACCCCCAGGCTCCGCCCGCTCAGGCTCCGCACGCTCAGGCTCAGCACCTCTAGCAGGATGCGAGTCGACAGCTACCTCGGCAGGCTCAACCGGGTCTACCTGAGAGACACCTGAGGGAGCGGCACCCTGAGGGGGGAGGGGGTCTACCACTTCAGCACCTGGCGCGAGGAAGAGAGGCGGGGGAGGGAGCGGGGCAGTGCGGTAGGGGAAGAGGCGGTAGAAGGGCACGGACTCGTCAAAAGTGACGTCCTGAGAGGGGAAGACGCGGTGCGAGGCGGGGTGGTAAAACTGCCAGCCAGACGCATCCGGGACAAAGCCAAGAAAGACACACGGAGCAGTGCGGGAGGAGAGCTTGTCCGCAGACGTGTCGCGAACAAAAGCTCGGGATCCCCAGACACGGAAGCGTGACGCATCGCCAACCTCCCCCGTCCACAGCAGTGTGGGCGAGGTCTCCGGAGCGGAGACACGGGGCCAGAGGTTAAGCTGATGCGCAGCGTACCGGACCGCAAACGGCCACAGAAAGTGGGGGGCAGCCGCGTGGACTAAGGAGGTACGAGCGACCTCCATGACCAAGCCAATGCGGCGCTCAGCAACCCCATTCTGCTGTGGAGAGGCCGGGAGCGTGAACAACTGGCGAATGCCGTGCTCGGCACAGTAGGCTGCCAAGAGGTCGGAGGAGAACTCGCCACCTCTGTCAGAGTGCAAGCGCAGGACAGGAAACTCCGAGCGAAAACGCTCTCGCAGCTGAAGACGTGCTCTGCTGATCCAAGGGATCAGAACATCAGGGACTTCACCCTTGGTGCGCAAGGGGAAGACCGTGGTGTAGCGTGAGTAGTCGTCAACGACGATCAAGAAGTACCTCTCCTGGCCCTGACCACGGACGCGGGCTGGGCCCCACACGTCCATGTGGAGCGTCTGCAAAGGAGTAGTCGTCGGGGGGAACGAGGAGGAGTGAGGGGCAGCGCGCTGCCGCCCCTCGACACAGGGAAGACAAGGAGGAGCAAGGGAGGGTGGGAGGGGAGGGAGTACCCGAGGAAGACCAGAGACAAGGTACCGGGCGTGCATGCCCCGAAGGCACTGCACTGACGGGTGACCAAGTCGGTGGTGCCAGAGGACAGTCTTGTGCGCTAGAGAGCGACACGAGCAGGGGGCAGACAGCTGACCTGACGCAGACGCAGACGCAGACGCCGCTACCTGAGGGGACTCAGTGGTCAGTGTGTACAGGTCCGACCCCGGCTGTCGAGTGAAGGTAGCCAGGTGACGGCCCGTCCGAGCACACGTGCAGTGTGTCACGCGCTCGTAGGCAGGGGTGAACTGGTGAACACCCCCATCCTGAAGCGCACAACCCGCCACCAAGTTCGTAGAGAACGAGGGGAGGTGGAGACCTGACAGTGTGCCCGACGGGACAGCAGGACAAGGAAGGAGGGTGGAGGAGGTCGCAATGACCGGACCCCCAGAGGGGTCAGCGAGTGAGACAGCGACTGGTCAAGCAAGGGGCTCAAGGGCAGTGCGGTCACGAAAGAAACAGCGCGAAGCGCCTGAGTCTAGAGTGAAGGTGTGCAGTGCCTCAGTGGACTCAGTAGTACCTGGGGTGGCAGACACACAAGCACCTAGAGCAGTAGCCTCACCAGCACCTGGGGCAGCGGACGCGCAAGTACCTAGAGCGGCAGCCTCACTCGTGCGGATGCCTGGGTCAGGCGGAACACACAGGTACTGGTCCTCCTCTCCACTAATAGTCAATGCATACATGGCTTTGAGAATAACATCAAAATCAAGAGCATAGATATCGATATCCTTCTTGAGGAGATCAGCCCACTGAGGGAGCTCAGGAGCGTCAGGAAACTGAGCATGCCACGCGTCATCTAGGCGAGAGAAGCAGCGCTGCGCAGTGTGCGCCCTCCCGCACGTCTGTCCCTTGCGGCGACCAGTGCGGATGACGTACGTGCAGCTAAGGCTACCCCCCCCACCCCCGTGCTGTAAGTACCACTCACGAAGCTCCTGGGAGGACTGAGGGTGCTGCGCGCTCTGGCCAGGGCCAGAGCCTCCACGACCACCACCACCGCCTCCACCACGACCACCACCGCCCCTGCCGCCGCCACGTCCACTGCCGCCACCACCACCGCCCCCACCCCGACCACCGCCGCCGCCGCTGCCTCCACCACCCCCACCGCTGCCACTAGCCCCTCCAGCCCCGCCACCGCCCCCACCGCCGCCACCATCCCCACCACCGCCTCCCCCGCCGTCACCCCCACCGCCCTTGCCTCCCCTGCCCTTGCCGCTGCGGCGCCCGCTGGGAGCGGACGCAGAACCGACCTGCTCAGGACCAAGGAGGTCGACAGCAGCAGCAGAGGCGACAGAGGGGAGCAGGGGGGAGGGGGGACACCCCTCGAAGAAAGGGGTGCGGGGGTCGCCACGAGAGGCACCTACAGCTACAATACTCTTCTCAGCTGCAAGTAGTTCCTTCTCTAGGGCGGCAATGGTGAGCTCAGTGGGGCAGCGAGCTAGGAAGTGGTCCCTGACTGTACGCAGAGTGTCAGGGAGGCGGGTGACTAGGTGGTAGAGAGTGAGCCAGAGCGGGGGAGGGTTGGAGGCAAGAAACTCAGCGGGCATGGCTGCACGGAAGCGGGCATCACTAGTGCGGAGGTGAGTGATGAGGTCAGCGACTGTCTGGAAGGCGGACAGGTCGGGGAACAGGTAGGGAAGCGAGAGGCGGCCTAGTGCAGCTGAGGCCGGGGAGGAGTAGCGCGCAACTACAGCAGTGTAGAGGGCCTGCGCAGTCTGATGCTGGCCAAAGTGCTCGCGCTCGTCTACTGGCAGGGAGTTGCGAATAGCAAAGCAGGCGTGGGCATCGCGAGTCTGCCACTGTGAGCGAGTAGTAGCAGCAGTAGTAGTAGCAGGAGTAGGGACTGTGCCTAGTGCGTGATCGTACAGCGAGATATCCTCTCGGGCAGTGAGCTGGAGGAACAGGTGCAGATCATCGAGCCAGGTCTCAAACTTAATCGGGCGGCCCTCAGTATCGAACGAGAGAACTGTAGGGCTAGCCATAGTTGAAGCAGTAGCAGTGGCAGTAGTAGTAGTAGCAGGAGTAGCAGTAGCAGCAGTGGGAGTAGCAGTAGGGCGGCGCGGCTCGGCTAGGGCGGCGCGGCTCGGCTAGGGCGGCGCGGCTCGGCTAGGGCGGCGCGGCTCGGTCGGGTCGCGCGGTTCGGCTCGGTCCTAGAGGGGCGAGCGCGGGGCCGGGTGGGGCTGTTAAGGGAGAGCGCGGGGCCGTCCAGGGCGAGGGCGAGGCCGGTTGGGGGCCGTTCGGGGCTAGCGCGGGGCCGTTCGGGGGCCGTGAAAGGCTAGCGCGGGGCCGAGGGGGGGGCCGTGAGAGGCTAGCGCGGGGCCGACGGTGGCCTTAGAGGGCTAGCGCGGGGCCGAGGGGGCCGTGAGAGGCTAGCGCGGGGGGCCGTACGGGGCCATTCGGGGCTAGCGCGGGGCCGTTCGGGGGCCTTGAGAGGCTAGCGCGGGGCCGACGGGGGCCTTAGGGGGCTAGCGCGGGGCTAGCGCGGGGCCGACGGGTCCTTAGGGGGCTAGCGCGGGGCCGCACGGGGCCTTGAGAGGCTAGCGCGGGGCCGTAAGGGGCCTTAAGGGGGCGACGCGAGGGGCCGTGAGGGGCCTTAAGGGGCGACGCGAGAGGGCCTTAGGGGGCCTTAAGAACAAGGCGCTTGAGGCGCAGGAAAAGGCGGCGCACGAGGGCGCGGCTAGCGGAAACAGTGGGCCCTATCGTTTCGGTCCTAGGTGAAACCTAGGCTCGTAATACCATATCAGAATGAGAATGAGTCACTAGAATGAGGGTTGGGTACAAATAGGTCAAACCTAACCCTAGAAATGTGTACCCACTATAGGCTAACCCGCTGTAGCCTAAACAACCACAACATACAATGTTTGACACGAGAAGCAGATGTTGGCTGAGATGACCGGGATACAGGAGTGGGAGGCTATAGATGTCAGTTTGGGGACCGATGTTAGTGCGACTCTGTACGTTACTTCTCTAGCGAAGGCTGTGGGATCTATGTTTTCCGACCGCGAAAATCATTTGGCCTTTGTTCACAGGCCTCAAGCGCTTTACACTCGGGATGGTCAGCGCATTTATGCAGGGCCAGAAACGGGAAACTGCTGGATTGAATGGCAATCCAAGGTTCCAATAGGAGCGCTAGCTGTACCGGTAATCATCTATACTGATGCAACCAACCTGAGCAATGATGGGCGAGTAGTTGGGCATCCCGTATACTGCACCCTTGGAAGTATTTCGGTGAAGAACAGATGGCAGCCGCACGGGCACCGGAAGGTAGCTATGCTGCCCCCTCTCACCGGCGTGGATGCCAAAACAGAGGCTGGAAAAAAGTTTTGGCGAGATGTGTTTCACAAGGCAATGGAGCATGTTCTCGAAGACCTCAAGAAAGCCTCTCATGAGTAAGTTTCAGCCCTGATTTAAACCTCTGTCTGCAAATTCTGTAAGCATATTACCCTCATCCCAAGTACTTTCGGGTTCAGCCCATCCCACTCACTCATTTCCCCATGCCCCCCCCCCCCCCCCCCCCCCCCATTAGAACGTCTCCTCCATTATAAGTCACTCTTGAACCCACTTCACCCCACCTTTCTGACTCATCATCTCATTTCCCTCACTCATCATCCCATCTCCCTCACTCATCACCCCATCTCCCTCACTCATCACCCCATCTCCCTCACTCATCACCCCATCTCCCTCACTCATCACCCCATCTCCCTCACTCATCACCCCATCTCCCTCACTCATCGCCCCATCTCCCTCACGGTTTTACCCCATCTCTCGCACTCATCACCCCATTTCAGTCACCCATCACCCCATTTCAGTCACACATCACCCCATCTCCCTCACTCATCGCCCCATCTCCCTCACGGTTTCACCCCATCTCCCTCACTCATCGCCCCATCTCCCTCACGGTTTCACCCCATCTCCCTCACTCATCGCCCCATCTCCCTCACGGATTCACCCCATCTCCGTCACTCATCGCCCCATCTCCCTCACGGTTTCACCCCATCTCCTCCTTGACACATCACCCCATTAATCACCCATCACCCCATTTCAGTCACTCATCACCCCATCCCCCTCACTCATCAGCCCATCATGCCCGGTATTTCGGGTGCTGCCCCTATTTCAAAACAGGGGGATGATTGTAAAAGACCCATACGGAGCTGAGTACGTCGTGTATCCGTTCGTATATGCTATCGTGGCGGATCAACCTGAGGCTTGCAAACACGCCGGCACTTTTGCAAGTCATAAAGCAAAATTCCCGTGCCACAAATGCTTGGTAAAGACAGAGGACATCAGCAACATGCAAGTCCCCTTGGTTTACCGAACTGAGACGGACCAACGAGCAAAGGTGGAAGAGTTGCTGGCCATCACTACCCCGACTGCAAGAACTGATGCTTCAAAAGCTATCAGCACCCACCCAGTCAGAGTGAGTGCTTTTAGGGGATGTCTGTGTACTGCAGCACCTATAGTTGTCCACATTATGTGCTTGTATGCATTGCAAAGTATTTTCATGCGTTCGCCAACCAATCTCTCTCACTCATCCAACTCATCCCTCCTCACTCCCCACCCCATCCCTCTCGCTCATCAGTCCATCCTCCTCACTCCCCACCCCATCCCTCTCGCTCATCACCCCATCTCCATCACTCTTCAAGCCATGATTTTTGTGTGAGTCATTGTGCAAATCGTTTGATCAATTTTGAGCCCTCCTTTTGTGTAGGCTGCCATTTGGGGTTTTAACTTGGGAGGGAGTGAGGTCGGAAATCTCTACCGAGCACTGCTTGTGGAAGTCATGCACGCGCTAGACCTTGGCATCTTCATGCACATCGTGTCATGCATTCGAGTCATGTACAAGGACGACACGAAAGTGCTGAAGGCTCTTGACAAGGCACTGCAGGATCTGGGTGATGCAACCCGCATCTCGGGATTCCGTATTCCAAAGCGGGATAAAGGCGGCTATTTTGCCGATTCTGCGAAGTTCCAGGCTTTCGAGCACTGCGCCGTGATGCAGGTCGCAACCATCGTGCTTGCCGGTATTGTGGATCATAAGATTGTCGATGCAGTTGCAGCATTTGTGGACTGCTACATGCTGACATGCCGAAGATGGTATCACACCGACGACACATTGTCCGAGCTCGACAGTGCCATCAAAAAGTAACGACCCATTTCCAAAGCCTCACCTGTTTGTTTCTTCCCCCAATCTCTCCACCCTGGTTTCACCTTTATCCTTTCTTGATTACGACCCACCACTCCATGTTTGTCTCACCCTCCATGTCCACCACCCTCTCTTTGCTTCCTTCATTGGTCAGTCCCTACTACTCTATCCTTCACCCTCATCTCTCAAACCATACCTCTCCATCCCTCTCTGTTGATCCCTCCTCCACCCTCTCATCCCATCTTGCTTCGCCCTCTCCCTTTTTCTCACTCCCTACTTGCCTATCTCTTCTCTCCACGCCTACCTCCATGCAGCTCCCACTTCCTCCCTGGCAACTTCTCCCTGCCCAGCCCATCATCCTCCCTCTCCTCACCCACTGCAGCTCCCTCCTCACTCGCTATTCCTCGACACCGCTCCCCCCTCCCTTGCTACTCCTCCTTGCAGCTCCCCCCTCCCTTGCTACTCCTCCCTGCAGCTCCCCCCTCCCTTGCTATTCCTCCTTGCAGCTCCATCCGCCTTCTCACTGGTGCCCTGTTTCGCTCCCTATCTTGAATCTGTTTGTTGTTTGCACATAGGCTAATCCCACTCTTGAAGGAGGTGTTTGGTGATGCTCAAGCTTCGGAGTTCAATATCACCAAAGTTCATTCATTCGCACATGTCGTTGATGACATTCGTCGTTCCGGTGTACCCGTCCATTACAACGCCAACATGTTTGAATATTTGCACCAACCTCTCGTGAACCAAGCATACCGTGGAACAAACAAGCGGGATGCTATGCCCCAGATTGTGAAGCACACTGTTCGGGCACAGATGCTACGTATTTTAAGTGCAGCTGATGACAAGGCAGAGGATGGAGCACAACGAATGGTCGCCCTGCAGCAGGTGTGTGTATCATACTGAATAATCTACCACATATGCTCAACCATGTTCGATCTCCTTTCATGATGATGTGGATGAGCTCATCATATCCTCCTTCGCATTGCAGGCCATTGATACTGGAAAGAACACGCTTGCAAGCACGTCTTTCAAGGTGAATTGGAAAGAAGCCGATCCACAGTGTTCGGCATGGGCTGAATACATCCGAGAAGCTCCAGGTGACATGTCTAATTTGCAGCAGATTTTGGAGACCATGGAGAGTGATGGTCAGGTTCTAAGTACCCAGCTGCGCATAAAGAAGGGGATGGCGATAGCGGGGGACGAAGATTTCACGAAATACTCAAGTCAATCTCACTATGTGCGCGCTTGTTCTTCCTTCGGGGGTAGACCATGGTTTAATGATGTAGCAATCCTGGGTGAGGAGGTTGTCACTCGCGGTGGTGAGGGGTCGAGGAAGAAAGTCATTTGGCATGCTCGACTGCTACTGCTGTTTGTTCTCGATGCGTTTGTTCCACAAACGAGGGAGGTGGAACAAAAGGAGCTAGCCTTTGTGCGCTTCTACAAGGCCACCGGTGACACTCACATTTCACATTGCCCACTCATGACATGGGAGGATGGTGAGAATGAGTACCACGTACTTGACGTGGACAATATCCTGCGAGTCGCCCATGTAGTTCCAGTGGGTGACGATATTTTTGTTAATAATGTATTTAAATTCTATTGAAGTAGGCGCGACAACGACCTGAAACCTTTGTACTGTGCCCATGTACCGTATACTCCCGGACAAAACACCCCCCCATAATTGTACACCCCCGGGTAGCTTGTGCGGGGTGGGTGTTATGGGGAGCCTCGTTTCTACTATACCCCCCTTTTTGCCTGATTCTCTATAAGACCCATGGGGGGTGTTATGGGCGGCAAAAATACTGAATTTGCTTATATTGCATACAGGGTACTTTACAGGTACTACAGAAGTAATGTGCCAGCACATTGTCATCGACAATTTCACCTAGACTGCAGAAACATCACCACAAGAGCACCTCACATCCACAATTTCACCTAAAAAAACTCTATACAAAGTGCCTTCTACTCAGAATCGTCTCCTGCATGCCATTCTTCACAGTCTTCCCCGTCAAAGCGGCCAGGGCGCCACCATTCGTCATCGCTGGGCTCTTCTGCCTCCCCGCCTTCCTTAAGCACGCACCCCTCCTCCTCTGCCGCCGCCGCTTCCGCATCCTCCTCAGCGGCGTCAGCCTCCTCTGCCTCCGCCTGCAGCTCCTCGGCCGGCATGGGGACTTCGACGTAGAAGGGGTTGACGACGAGCTCGTCGTCAACCAGGTCGTTGACGTCGTCAAGGACTTCCACCTCACCCTTGTCCAGCATGTGGGCAAGGATGAGGTGGTCCTCGCTGCCATCGATGGGGGTGGAGATCCCACACGTGACGAACGCCTTCTTCACGAGCTCCTGTGGGATTGCTTCCCAGGACTCATCGATCCAGCGGAGCACCAACTCCGCTGGCGGCTTCTTGAGATTGCCTGAGGGACGGGGAAGGGTAGAGAAGGACAAATGTGAATTTCCAGAGCGTAAGCCGACATTGATTCAAAGTTACACATGCGGATGTCATGGTTCAACTCACCGGACTTGGTGGTGGTGTTGATGCCCTCTTCTTCGAACCAGCCACTATAGCGATGACGCACACCGCACTTGAACGCGCGGTTGATTGACACATCCAGAGGCTGCACTAGCGGAGTGCAGCCCCCTGGGATGACAGCCCGTGACAGCCGAAACATCCTCATGGTCAACCCTACCGCCTCATACAAGTGGCCGCGGTAGGAGTCGAGCACAACCAAGGCCTCCCTGCGGCGTCCAGTTGATTCACGCAAGGGCTTCATAAAAGGCACCATCATCTGGGTGATCCAGTCCTGCACAAGTGATTCGTCCATCCACCCTTTGTCTTGTGCACGGACCACCACACCTGCCAAAGAATACCAGTACGTTAGGGTCAAATTCGGTTGCGACTGTTGACAGGCTACAGTAGTGACATCATCATAAACGTGCTACGCTTACCGGCAGGGATGGGCACCTTCGGTATGGACTTGCGCTTGAACACCACGTACGGCGGCAGCTTGAGCCCGCTCGCAGTTACTGCCAGCATGACAGTAACACGCTCCTTCTCATAGCCCGCACTCCGTACGTGAACCGTCCGCGCTCCCTTGATTTCGAGCGTGCGTTCCGCCGGCATCTCCAGGAAAAGCGGGGTTTGGTCCGCGTTCAAGATGAGGTCAAGCGGGTAGTCGTGCAGAGAGCGCATCTGGCGCACAAACTTGAGAAAACTGAAACGAGAATGATTGACAGAGGAATGAAAGTGATACAAATATGCAACCCTAGAAATGTGTACCCCATATAGGCTACCCCACTATAGCCTACACAACATTATAATTTGACGCACCCCCATAGGCAAAGTGGGGGAGAACAAGGGGTCACAAGACCAGTCAAGCAAAGCAAAGCAAAGCTCAGGGTGGATCACAAAGTCACCACACATTCCGAGCACAAGTTCAAGGCCAGAAGGCCAGTTCACATCCAGGAACACATATATATATATATAACAGGCTAAACAAGCAAGAGCAGGAGTATATATATATGTCACAGTACAAGCAAGGTCAAGAAGTGAGTATGTGAGGCAAGACAGGCACAAGACCAAGCTGAGTACAGAAGCGCTGATGATCACAAGGCGCAAGTGCCTTAGTGAAGATATCAGCAGTGTTGGCCTCAGAGGCCACGTACGCAAGTTGCAACTGACCACGCTGCTGCAGCTCACGAGCAAGAAAGTAGCGGAGAGCAATGTGCTTCGTTCTGTGCTTCAGGCGCTGCTCCCGACACAAGGCCAGCATGGCCTTGTTGTCTACGTACAGCACTGGAGGAGAACGAGTGCTGGGCTCGAGGTTGGCACTGATGTCAACCAATCAGGTGGCACAGTGGGCCCACTGGAATTTGCCATGTGGCAGATTCCAGTGGAGGACGATGTTATCCTCGTAGACGCGGTTTGGCTTCCCTGATCAAAAAAATAATAATAAGGCCAGACCCCTCTTTTTGTTTCCATTCATTTCTGATTATAAAAAAAATGTGCAATATAATAAGACCCATGTATTATGTTTTTTTTTCCTATGAGGAGACCCCCCCCATTTTTTCCCTGTATTTTTAGCTAGACCCTAGGGTGTTATTGTCAGAACATTATAGCTGATACATGTTTGTAGGCTATAGTGGGGTAGCACATATGGGGTACAGATTCCTAGGGTTTGTTATTTGTACCAATTTGTGACTTAGTCATTTCATTCCTCTTCTCATTGTTTCACATGGTATAGAGCTAGGTCCCTCCAGGACCGATTTTTTTTTTTTTGGGCCCACCGAAGCGCGCCCCGAGGCGCGGTTTTTTTTTTAGCGACCCCTCGAGTCGCCCTCTCCCCTGCGGCCTCGCCGCCCACTCTGTCGCGGCCCCGCCCTGACCCTTACGCGGCCCCGCCGCCTGCTCCTTACGCGGCCCCGCGCCGGCCCCTTACGCGGCCCTTACGCGGCCCCGCACCGGCTCCATTGCGGCCCCGCCGGCCCCTTACGCGGCCCCGCCGCCGGCCCCTTACGCGGCCCCGCGCCGGCCCCTTACGCGGCCCCGCCGCCGGCCCCTCACGCGGCCCCGCACCGGCCTCCTAC
Source organism: Closterium sp. NIES-65 (assembly GCA_948144175.1). NCBI lineage: Eukaryota > Viridiplantae > Streptophyta > Zygnematophyceae > Desmidiales > Closteriaceae > Closterium > Closterium sp. NIES-65. The sequence continues at coordinate 52,451 of CANXME010002566.1, forward strand.
GCGGCCCTGCCCCGGCTCCTACGCGGCCCCGCCGCCGGCTCCTACTCGGCCCCGCGCCGGCTCTCACGCGGCCCCGTCCCGGCTCCTTCACGGCCCTGCCGCCGGCCTCTGCTCGGCCCTGCGCCGACCCCTACGCGGCCCTGCCGCCGGCTCCAACGCGGCCCTGCCCCGGCTCCTAAGCCGGCCCTACCGCCGGCCCTGCCGCCGGCTCCAACGCGGCCCTGCCCCGGCTCCTACGCGGCCCTACCGCCGGCCCCTTCGCGGCCCCGCCCCGGTTCTCTCACGCGACCCCGCCGCCTCACCTGCAGCAGTCGGGCGGCCGGGCAGCCGAGCCGCCCAGTCGCCGAGCCGCCCGGGAGCCGAGTCGCCCTGCACCCGAGCCGTCCGTCGCCGAGCCGCCCGGGAGCCGAGCCGCCCTGCACCCGAGCCGCCCTGCCGCCGAGCCGCCCGGGAGCTGAGCAGCTGTACACCCGAGCCGCCCGGTCGCCGCTCTGCTTTTCTGTCGAGCTGCACGGCCTGCCCTGCCTGGTGAGCACAGTCCCTCTGTCACTGCGCCCTCTTTCCCTACTGCTTGCACTGCTTCGCTGTCGTCATCATGGCCACCCCTAGTGTCCTAGCCTTTGACGCCGAGGGTCGCGCCATTGATTTTGAGGTCTGGCTAGATGACCTGCAGCTTTTCTTACAGTGCGACAGAGCTGACAGCCTTTCTCTCTTTGACCTCACCTCTGGCGCCTCTCCTGCTCCTGCTGCCGATGCTGATCCCACTGTCCGCTCTCAGTGGGCCACCCGCGATGCTGCTGCACGTCTTGCTGTGCGTCGCCACCTCCCTACCTCTGAGCGTGCGCATTTTAGTCAGTACAAGAGTGCTCAGACCTTGTACGACGCTGTAGTTGCGCGCTACTCCTCTCCTGCCACTGCTGCACTGAGCCGTCTCATGCTTCCCTACCTCTTTCCTGACCTCTCTGCCTTTCCCACTGTCGCTGACCTCATTACGCACCTCCGCACTAGTGACACTCGCTACCGCGCCGCCCTTCCTGCTGAGTTCTGCGCTAAGAACCCCCCCCCCATGTACATCACTCTCTACTACGTAGTCGCGCGCCTCCCTGACTCCCTCCGCGTAGTCAGGGACCACTTTCTCGCAGTCTGTCCCACCACTCTCACCGTCGACCTCCTCGAGAAGGCCCTCCTCGCAGCGGAGAAGAGCATAGTCGCTGTCGGTGCCTCTCGTGGTGACCCTCGCACCCCCATCTTTGAGGGGTGCTCTCCTTCCCCCCTGCTGCCCTCTGTTGCCTCTGCTGCTGCGGCCGACCTGCTTGGTCTTGAGTCGGTCGGCGCGGCGTCTGCCCCTAGTGGGAGACGTCGCTCTGGCAAGGGCAAGGGGGGCAAGGACGCGGGCGGAGCTGGAGGGGGCGGTGGCGGTGGCGGCGGGGGCGGCGGAGGGAGTGGGGGTGGCGGCGGGAGTAGTGGTAGTGGTGGTGGTGGTGGTGGCAGCAGCGGCGGAGACGGTGGTGGTGGTGGCACCGGTGGTGGTGGAGGCAGCAGCGGGAGTGGAGGCGGTGGAGGTGGAGGTGGTGGAGGTGGAGGCGGTGGAGGCGGCAGCGGAGGAGGCGGTGGTGGTGGAGGAGGTGGAGCTGGTCGTGGTGGTACCCAGCAGCGGAGCGGCGGTGGTGGTGGCCAGCGCTCGCAGCGGCAGCAGCAGCAGCGTTCGCGGGACATCCCTCCGCCTCAGCAACTTCGTGTGTGGTACGCTGCGCGTCAGAGGGGTGGGGGTACTGGTCCCTGCGCCTACGTTCTTCGTTCCGGCGACCGCGCGGGTGAGCAGTGTGGGGGTGCCCACTCCACCCAGCGCTGCTTTGGCCGCCTGACGGACGCTTGGCGTCAGCAGTTCCCCGGGGCTAGTGAGATCCCTCGCTGGGATGAGCTCCTTAGGGCTGGTGTAGCGATCTTTGATCTTGATTTTGATGCTATCCTTTCTGCTATGTATGCTGTGACTTATAGTGAGGAGAATGAGGGTTACCGGTGTTTCCAGCCCGACCCGGGCATTGGTACTGCTGCACTAGGTACTTGTGAGGCTGCTGCTCTAGGTGCCAGTGCGTCTGCGCTCTCAGGTACGAGTGAGACTGCGCTCTCAGGTGCTGGTGAGACTGCGCTCTCAGGTACTGCGTCGCCTTCGTCCTCCCTCACTTTCACACTTGACTCTGGGGCTTCGCGCTCCTTCTTTCGAGACCGCACTACTCTCACGCCACTTGGCCGACCGGTTGCGGTCTCCCTTGCTGACCCCTCTGGGGGTCCTGTCCTGTCTCACTTCTCCACTGTCCTCCCGTGTCCGGTTGCCCCTTCGGGCACCCTGTCTGGTCTGTACCTTCCCTCGTTCTCTACGAACTTGGTGAGTGGTGCGGACCTACAGGATGCGGGGGTTCACCAGTTCACTCCTGCGAGGCGGCGGGTGACCCACTGCACGGACGCAGACACAGGCCGACACCTGGCCACCTTTTCGCGTCGGCCGGGGTCGAGTCTCTACACCCTGACCACTTCGTCTCCTCCTGTCCCTGTGTCTGGTCGGGTAGCTGCGTCAGGTCAGGTGTTTGCTGCTGCGTCCCGGTCAGGTCCTGAGTCTGCCCCCTGTTCCTGTCGCCTCCTGTCTCACGAGACTCTCCTGTGGCACCACCGTCTAGGCCACCCCTCCTTGGCTCGTCTTCGGAGCATGGCTTCCCGTGTCCTTGTCTCTGGTCTTCCCCGGTCTCTCCCTCCTCCCCCCCCCGGGCCAGGGCCTTCCTGTGTCCCCTGTGTCGAGGGTCGCCTCCGGGCTACTCCTCACTCCTCCCACTTCCCCCCGACAGAGGCTCCGCTGCAGACGCTTCACATGGATGTGTGGGGCCCGGCCCCCGTCCGTGGGCAGGGTTACGAGCGCTACTTCCTGTTGGTGGTTGACGACTACTCGCGTTACACCACAGTCCTCCCCTTGCGCAGCAAGGGTGCTGTCACTGAGGTGCTGATCGATTGGATCCGCGAGGCTCGTCTCCAGCTCAGGAAGAGCTTCGGCTCTGACTTTCCTGTTCTGCGTCTGCACTCGGACAGAGGCGGAGAGTTCTCCTCTCGCCTTCTGCGAGACTACTGTCGTGCACGGGGGATCCGCCAGACCTTCACGCTTCCGGACTCACCACAGCAAAATGGGATTGCTGAGCGCCGCATTGGCATGGTCATGGATGTCGCTCGTACGTCCATGATGCATGCGGCTGCCCCCCATTTTCTGTGGCCGTTTGCGGTGAGGTACGCGGCGCATCAGCTCAACCTTCACCCGCGGGTCTCTAGGCCTGCGATGTCCCCAGCCTTGCTGTGGACGGGGAAGGTTGGCGATGCGTCTGTGTTTCGTGTCTGGGGATCTCGGGCGTTTGTCCGCGACTTGTCTGCGGACAAGCTGTCCCCTCGTGCTGCTCCCTGTGTCTTCCTTGGCTTCCCCACTGACGCCCCAGGGTGGCAGTTCTACCACCCCTCCTCTCGTCGTGTTCTGTCCTCCCAGGACGTCACGTTCGACGAGTCGGTCCCCTTCTACCGTCTCTTCCCCTACCGCACTCCTTCCCTCCCCCCTCCCCCGGACTTCCTTGTGCCGGTTCCCCCCCTGGTAGACCCCCTTCCCCCTCAGGTTCCTGCTCCCTCAGGTGTGTCCCAGGTAGACGCCGTTGACCCGGTCGAGGTTACTGGTGACTCTAGTGCTGCTGCGGGTGCTGAGCCTGGGGGTGCTGACTCTGGGGGTGCTGTCCGCCGGGGTGCTGAGCCTGGAGGAGCTGCTGCTGGGGGTCCTGAGCCTGGGGGTGCTAGTGCGGAGGGTGCGGAGCCTAGGAGTGCTGCGCCGGGGGGTGCTGTCACTGGAGGTGCTGGGTCTGGGGGTGCTGAGTTGGGAGCTGCTGCGCCTGGGGGTGCTGTGTCTGGAGCTGCTGAGCCTGGGGGTGCTGCGTCTGGAGCTGCTGCGCCTGGGGTTTCTCCTGCTGCTCAGCCTCCCCGGGAGCCTCTCTCTCCACAGGAGCTGCGCGAGTGGTTCGCTCGTCGTTGGAGGCGTACTGCTGAGTCTGGGGGTGCTGCTGGAGCTGGAGCTGGACCTTCTTCGACTCACGAGGGTGCTGGTGCTGCCGGTCCCGAAGCTGCTGGGCCTGCGGGTCCTCCTGGAGCTGGCGCTGCTGAGGGTGTTGGTGCTGAGACTGCTGCTGTTGGTCCTGCTGCTGGAGGAGTTGGTGGCCCTGGTGCTGTCGCTGAGGGTGCTGGAGCTGTCCCTGCTGCGCCTGGAGCTGCTGAGCGGCCTCGACCGTACTTCGTTCCGCTACTGCAGCAGGTTCTTGGTCTTTCTCCGCCAGTAGAGAGTCCACCGCCTGTCCAGTCGCAGTCCCTGCTGGAGCCTTCCTCTCCACTACCTGCTCCCTCTCCTTACACTGGTCCTACTGGAGGTCTTGCTGAGCGTCGTGAGCCTGCGTCTCGTCCCGCGTCGCCTGTTCGTCCTGCTCGCACTACTGGTCGCGGTTCGCGTCAGCGTCCTCCTCCTGTTCCTGGCACGCACCAGATGTCTTTGCGTCCGTCCACTGCTCCTCTGCGTGCCCCTTTGCCTTCTCCTCCTGCGTCCTCTCTTCCTGCGCTTGCCGACCCTGCGTCGGACTCTCTGCGTGCTGCCAGTCCTACTGTCACGCGTTTCCTTGCTACTGTGGTCACTGACCCTTCTTTCGAGTCTTCTGCTGCGTCTGCCCTACTCACTGAGCTTGTCGACTTTGCTGCTCGCTGTCGCTTAGACTACGCTGCTAGTCTTGTTGCTGAGTCTGCGTCTGTCTGTCCTCCGTCCGTCGGGGGTGAGTGTGCTCTTGGCACGGACGTCCTAGAGGACAGGCAGGAGGAGTTACAGTGTCTAGCGGCTGCTTCACCTCATCTCGCGTCTGTACTGCTTGCCCCTGAGGGAGACCCGGATGCACTAGACATCCCGACTCCGCGTTCTTACGCGGAGGCTGTAGAGGGTCCCTACTCCTCTCAGTGGCAGGCAGCTATGGATGCAGAGATGGCTTCCTGGAAGTCCACAGGCACCTACGTTGACGCAGTTCCCCCTCCTGGGGCGAACATCGTCAGTGGCATGTGGATCTTCAGGGTGAAGCGGCCGCCGGGCTCTCCGCCTGTCTTCAAGGCACGTTACGTCGCTCGTGGCTTCAGTCAGCGGCAGGGAGTTGACTACTTTCAGACCTTCTCTCCCACTCCAAAGATGACTACTCTTCGGGTGCTGCTGCATGTTGCCGCTCAGTGCGACTACGAGCTTCACTCTCTCGACTTCAGCACTGCGTTCCTGCAGGGTAGCCTGCACGAGGAGATCTGGCTGCGCCGTCCGCCTGGCTTCACTGGGACTTTCCCTCCTGGCACCCAGTGGAGCCTCCGACGGCCAGTCTACGGTCTCCGCCAGGCACCGCGTGAGTGGCACGACACACTGAGGACTACGCTTGCGGCTCTTGGGTTTGCTCCTTCCACTGCTGACCCGTCGCTGTTTCTTCGCACCGACACTTCCTTGCCGCCGTTCTACATCCTCGTGTACGTCGACGACTTGGTCTTTGCCACAGCGGACACTGCTGGACTCGCCTACGTGAAGTCCGAGCTGCTGAAGAGACACACATGCACAGACCTGGGTGAACTGCGCAGCTACCTTGGCTTGCAGATCACTCGGGACAGAGCACGCCGCACCATTACCCTGACTCAGTCACACATGGTGCAGCAGGTCCTTCAGCGCTTCGGCTTCACGTACTCCTCGCCTCAGGCCACTCCTCTGCCTACTCGCCACTCGCTCTCAGCTCTGCCTTCGGATGAGTCCGTAGAGTCGAGTGGCCCGTATGCAGAGCTTGTCGGCTGCCTCATGTACCTGATGACCTGCACACGACCTGACCTTGCATACCGTCTGAGCATCCTTGCACGCTATGTTGCTCCTGGGAGACACCGACCTGAGCACATGGCTGCAGCGAAGAGGGTATTGCGCTACCTGTGCAGTACGTCGGGCATGGGGCTAGTGCTTGGAGGGCGGAGTCCAGTGGTCCTTACGGGCCACGCGGACGCTTCTTGGGCTGACGACCAGGCTACGCAGCGGTCGTCACAGGGTTACACCTTCAGCCTTGGTTCCGGCTCTGTCTCGTGGCGGTCTACTCGCTCGTCTTCGGTTCTCGGCTCCAGTTGTGAGGCTGAGATCTACGCCGGGGCCATGGCTGCACAGGAGCTTCGCTGGCTCACCTACCTGCTGACTGACCTTGGAGAGCCGCCTCGTTCTCCTCCAGTGCTGTACGTAGACAACAAGGCCATGCTGGCCTTGTGTCGAGAGCAGCGTCTGGAGCACAGAACGAAGCACATTGCTCTTCGCTACTTCCTTGCTCGTGAGCTGCAGCAGCGTGGTCAGCTGCGACTTGCGTACGTGGCCTCTGAGGCCAACACTGCTGATGTGTTCACCAAGGCACTCGCGCCTTGTGACCATCAGCGCTTCTGTACCCAGCTGGGTCTTGTGCCTGTCTTGCCTCACTTGCTCTCTTCCTGACTTCACTTGTACTGTGACATATATATATACCTGCTCTTGCTTGTCTAGTATTATATATATGTCTGTACTCCTGCATGTGAACTGGCCTCTGGCCCTGCTCTTGTGCTCGGACTGTGTGGTGACTTTGTGATCCACCCTGAGCTTGCTTTGCTTTGCTTGACTGGTCTTGTGACCCCTTGTTCTCCCCCACTTTGCCTATGGGGGTGTGTCAGAACATTATAGCTGATACATGTTTGTAGGCTATAGTGGGGTAGCACATATGGGGTACAGATTCCTAGGGTTTGTTATTTGTACCAATTTGTGACTTAGTCATTTCATTCCTCTTCTCATTGTTTCACAGTTATGTCCGGGAGAATACGGCTGATGGGGTTTTCCAAACACCTTGATGTTAAATAATTCCCTTGAGCATCGTCTAAGTACTGCAAGGAGATGTAAATAATAAAGATGTGTTCCTATTGTAACTCTAGGAATTTATCAAGCATCTTTATCGAGTATTCCACCACTCGAAATTCGGACACTCCCTTGCATCTTTTATCGAGTATTCCACCACTCGACATTCAGGCACTGAGGCACTCCCTTGCTGTGCTGGCGAGTACCTCACAATTTTGCGCCCTAATACTGATTGGTTTAGTCTTGCCCCTACAACATTCATTCGATCAACACGACGACGCGAGCTGTTCTGATTGGTCAGCCTCAGCATGATTGCTGTACAGCGCATCAGCATGAATCGCTGAAATCTTTGAACGTGACAGGCTGAGGTGGTGAGGCGTGGCACAGATTCAACCTCCGAGGTAGGGTTTTGCATCGCGCGTTTACAGGTTGGTCAGAGGCGTGGTGAGGCGTGGCGCAGATTCAAGCTCGGAGGTGGGTTTTGGCATCGCGCGTTTGCTGTCAAAATATAAGGTAAGTTGAAAGGAAGGGCCTAGGCTTAGTAGCCTAGGCCCGAACTAAGGTGTCGAGTAGGTTTTACCCTAGGCGAGGTGTCGAGTGAGTTGAGAGAGCAATTGGAGAAAAGTGATGGTTTCACTATAGGTTCAAGGGTACATATAGCATAGAAACCAAATAAGGTGCACCACCAACAACAGTTTAAATAACTACACTAACTACAACTACAAGCAGTTATAAAACATGACCAATATATTTCGACACGCCCCCATAATGCTTGTAGGTAGATATGTAGTTACGCCATTCAAAAGAATAGCAAGCAACAGCAGGTACCCCTTCCATCTCCTCACCCTCCTCCTTCCCCTCCCCCACACTGCTGAAAGAGCAGCAGAGAAGGGGGGGAAGTGAGGAGTGGTGGAGGGACGGCTGCATGTTGCCTCACACCCGCCACCCCGGTACCACTCCCCCTGCTCCCCCACATCCTCACACCCTCCCCCCCCAGCGGCAGCTGCAGCGGTGGGACTGAAAGAAGGAGGAGGGGAAGGGAGAGAGGTGACCCAACACTCCAACACCCTCCACCCCCATACCCTCCTCCCCACGGATGCAGGGAGACAAAGGAGGAGGGGGTGGGCGGGAAGAAAGCCGCAGAGCGGAGAAAAGGTGTCGGTGCAGATGGGCCAGGGGCGGCTTCAGGGAGAGCAGGGGCGGAAAGGCCCGTCGCGTGCCAGTGCCACGAGGCGCACGACTGGTAGGAGAAGAAAGAGGGCCCGATCGTGTGCCTAGGGGCGCACGACGAGCAGGGCACCATCGTGTGCCACGGGGCGCACGATGGGCAGTTGAAGGGCACCGTCGCGTGCCACGGGGCGCGCGACGGGCAGAGTAGAAGTCACACACCCGTGGGCGGGACAAGGTAAAAATCGTCACGCGCCCTAGGCGCGCGACCGAAAAATCATAGCGGAAGCGTAGGGCGGGCCCACAGGCCAGGTCGTAATTAGCTCCGATAACATGTCAAAATATAAGGTAAGTTGAAAGGAAGGGCCTAGGCTTAGTAGCCTAGGCCCGAACTAAGGTGTCGAGTAGGTTTTACCCTAGGCGAGGTGTCGAGTGAGTTGAGAGAGCAATTGGAGAAAAGTGATGGTTTCACTATAGGTTCAAGGGTGCATATAGCATAGAAACCAAATAAGGTGCACCACCAACAACAGTTTAAATAACTACACTAACTACAACTACAAGCAGTTATAAAACATGACAAATATATTTCGACATTTGCACATTGGTCAAGCGGTGCGTGTATCTCCCTCCCCCGTCCTTTTTTTTTTCAGTCCGGTTCGGTGGCGTGGCGGATTTTCAGGTGTGTGTGTGTGTGGTATTTTGTGCGGGTGGATGATGTTCTAGCGTTTTCTAGAAACAGAATTTCTGGTCGATATGTTTTTGTTCTTGTTTTTTTTAACTCGAGCTTCCCGCCCGTTGAACTTGAAATGCGTCTACATGTGTCCTCCGCGCACTGCGTCACAATTGCAGTTTGGTGCGCAGTGCGCACCTTATGTACACCTGGAAGAATGAAAAAGGTAACCCTGGAAATGCGAATTGGAGGGTTGGAGGAGGGACTTTCAACTCCGTACTAAAAGGTTTCTGTGAAGCAAGGAAAACAGGAATGAAATGACTATGGAAGATTGGGTACAAATACAACCCTACAAACCCTGTACCCCATATGTGCTACCCCACTATAGCCTACAAAAACTATGTCATATAAATCTGACACACCCCCATAGGCAAAGTGGGGAGAACAAGGGGTCACAAGACCAGTCAGGTAAAGCAAAGCAGAGCAAGCTCAGGGTGGATCACAACGTCACCACACAGTCCGAGCACAAGAGCAGGGCCAGAGGCCAGTTCACATGCAGGAGTACAGACATATATATATAGAACTAGACAAGCAAGAGCAGGTATATATATATGTCACAGTACAAGTGAAGTCAAGAGGAGAGCAAGTGAGGCAAGACAGGCACAAGACCCAGCTGGGTGCAAAAGCGCTGATGGTCACAAGGCGCGAGTGCCTTGGTGAACACATCAGCAGTGTTGGCCTCAGAGGCCACGTACGCAAGTCGCAACTGACCACGCTGCTGCAGCTCACGAGCAAGGAAGTAGCGGAGAGCAATGTGCTTCGTTCTGTGCTCCAAGCGCTGCTCTCGACACAAGGCCAGCATGGCCTTGTTGTCTACGTACAGCACTGGAGGAGAACGAGGCGGCTCTCCAAGGTCAGTCAGCAGGTAGGTGAGCCAGCAAAGCTCCTGTGCAGCCATGGCCCCGGCGTAGATCTCAGCCTCACAACTGGAGCCGAGAACCGAAGACGAGCGAGTAGACCGCCACGAGACAGAGCCGGAACCAAGGCTGAAGGTGTAACCCTGTGACGACCGCTGCGTAGCCTGGTCGTCAGCCCAAGAAGCGTCCGCGTGGCCGGTAAGGACCACTGGACTCCGCCCTCCAAGCACTAGCCCCATGCCCGACGTGCTGCACAAGTAGCGCAATACCCTCTTCGCTGCAGCCATGTGCTCTGGTCTGTGTCTCCCAGGAGCAACATAGCGAGCAAGAATGCTCAGAGGGTATGCAAGGTCAGGTCGTGTGCAGGTCATCAGGTACATGAGGCAGCCAACAAGCTCTGCATACGGACCACTCGACTCTACGGACTCATCCGAAGGCAGAGCTGAGAGTGAGTGGCGAGTAGGCAGAGGAGTGGCCTGAGGCGAGGAGTACGTGAAGCCGAAGCGCTGAAGGACCTGCTGCACCATGTGTGACTGAGTCAAGGTAATGGTGCGGCGTGCTCTGTCCCGAGTGATCTGCAAGCCAAGGTAGCTGCGCAGTTCACCCAGGTCTGTGCACGTGTGTCTCTTCAGCAGCTCGGACTTCACGTAGGCGAGTCCAGCAGTGTCCGCTGTGGCAAAGACCAAGTCGTCGACGTACACGAGGATGTAGAACGGCGGCAGGGAAGTGTCGGTGCGAAGAAACAGCGACGGGTCAGCAGTAGAAGGAGCAAACCCAAGAGCCGCAAGCGTAGTCCTCAGTGTGTCGTGCCACTCACGCGGTGCCTGGCGGAGACCGTAGACTGGCCGTCGGAGGCTCCACTGGGTGCCAGGAGGGAAAGTCCTAGTGAAGCCAGGTGGACGGCGAAGCCAGACCTCCTCGTGCAGGCTACCCTGCAAGAACGCAGTGCTGAAGTCGAGAGAGTGAAGCTCGTAGTCGCGCTAAGCGGCTATGTGCAGCAGCACCCGAAGAGTAGTCATCTTCGGGGTGGGAGAGAAGGTCTGAAAGTAGTCAACTCCCTGCCGCTGACTGAAGCCACGAGCAACGTACCGTGCCTTGAAGACAGGTGGAGAGCCCGGCGGCCGCTTCACCCTGAAGATCCACATGCCACTGACGATGTTCGCCCCAGGAGGGGGAACCGCGTCAACGTAGGTGCTTGTGGACTTCCAGGAAGCCATCTCTGCATCCATAGCTGCCTGCCACTGAGAGGAGTAGGGACCCTCTACGGCCTCCGCGTAAGAACGCGGAGTCGGGATGTCTAGTGCATCCGGGTCTCCCTCAGGGGCAAGCAGTACAGACGCGAGATGAGGTGAAGCAGTCGCTAGACACTGTAACTCCTCCTGCCTGTCCTCTAGGACGTCCGTGCCAAGAGCACACTCACCCCCGACGGACGGAGGACAGACAGACGCAGACTCAGCAACAAGACTAGCAGCGTAGTCGAGACGACAGCGAGCAGCAAAGTCGACGAGCTCAGCGACTAGAGCAGACGCAGCAGTGGACTCAAAAGAGGGGTCAGTGACGACAGTAGCAAGCAGACGCGTGACAGTAGGACTGGCAGCACGAAGAGAGTCCGACCCAGGGTCGGCAAGCGCAGGAAGAGAGGACTCAGGAGGAGAAGGCAAAGGGGCACGCAGAGGAGCAGTGGACGGACGCAAAGACATCCGGTGCGTGCCAGGGACAGGAGGAGGACGCTGACGCGAACTGCGACCACTAGCGCGAGCAGTGCGAACAGGCGACGCGGGACGAGACGCAGGCTCACGACGCTCAGCAAGACCTCCAGTAGGACCAGTGTAAGGAGAGGGAGCAGGCAGTGGAGAGGAAGGCTCCAGCAGGGACTGCGACTGGACAGGCGGTGGACCCTCTACTGGAGGAGAAAAACCAAGAACCTGCTGCAGGAGCGGAACGAAGTACGGCCGAGGCCGCGCGGCAGCTCCAGACGCAGCAAGGACAGCACCAGCACCCTCAGCGACAGCACCAGCGCCACCCACACCGCCAGCGGTAGGACCAACAGAAGTAGGCTCAGCACCAGCGCCCGTAGCAGCTCCAGCTCCAGGAGGACCCGCAGGTCCAGCAGCTCCGGGACCGGCAGCACCCGCACCCTCGACGGTCGAAGAAGCTCCAGCTCCAGCTCCAGCAGCACCTCCAGACTCAGCAGCACGCCTCCAGCGGCGAGCGAACCACTCGCGCAGCTCCTGTGGAGAGAGGGGCTCCCGGCGAGACGCAGCAGCAGGAGAAACCCCAGGCTCAGCAGCTCCAGACGCAGTACCCCCAGGCTCAGCAGCTCCCAGCTCAGCACCCCCAGGCTCAGCAGCTCCCGACCCAGCACCCCCAGACCCAGCACCTCCAGGCACAGCACCCCCCGGCTTAGCACCCCCAGGCTCCGCACCCTCCGCAGTAGCACCCTCAGGCCCAGCACCCCCAGCAGTAGCACCCTCAGGCTCAGCACCCCCGCGCACAGCACCCCCAGAGTCAGCACCCCCAGGCTCAGCACCCGCAGCAGCACCAGAGTCACCAGTAACCTCGACCGGGTCAACGGCGTCTACCTGGGACACACCTGAGGGGGCAGGAACCTGAGGGGGGAGGGGGTCTACCGGGGGGGGAACCGGCACAAGGAAGTCCGGGGGAGGGGGGAGGGAAGGAGTGCGGTAGGGGAAGAGACGGTAGAAGGGGACTGACTCGTCGAACGTGACGTCCTGGGAGGACAGAACACGACGAGAGGAGGGGTGGTAAAACTGCCACCCTGGGGCGTCAGTTGGGAAGCCTAGGAAGACACAGGGAGCAGCACGAGGGGACAGCTTGTCCGCAGACAAGTCGCGGACAAACGCCCGAGATCCCCAGACACGGAACACAGACGCATCGCCAACCTTCCCCGTCCACAGCAAGGCTGGGGACATCGCAGGCCGAGAGACCCGGGGGTGAAGGTTGAGCTGATGCGCCGCGTACCTCACCGCAAACGGCCACAGAAAATGGGGGGCAGCCGCATGCATCATGGACGTACGAGCGACATCCATGACCATGCCAATGCGGCGCTCAGCAATCCCATTTTGCTGTGGTGAGTCCGGAAGCGTGAAGGTCTGGCGGATCCCCCGTGCACGACAGTAGTCCCGCAGAACAGGAAAGTCCGAGCCGAAGCTCTTCCTGAGCTGGAGACGAGCCTCGCGGATCCAGTCGATCAGCACCTCAGTGACCTCACCCTTGCTGCGCAAGGGGAGGACTGTGGTGTAACGCGAGTAGTCGTCAACCACCAACAGGAAGTAGCGCTCGTAACCCTGCCCACGGACGGGGGCTGGGCCCCACACATCCATGTGAAGCGTCTGCAGGGGAGCCTCTGTCGGGGGGAAGTGGGATGAGTGAGGAGTAGCCCGGAGGCGACCCTCGACACAGGGGACACAGGAAGGTCCTGGCCCGGAGGGGAGAGGAGGGAGAGACTGGGGAAGACCAGAGACAAGGACACGGGAAGCCATGCTCCGAAGACGGGGCAAGGAGGGGTGGCCAAGACGGTGGTGCCACAGGAGAGTCTCGTGAGACAGGAGGCGACAAGAACAGGGGCCAGACTCAGGACCTGACCGGGACGCAGCAGCAAGTACCTGACCCGACGCAGCCACCTGACCAGACGCAGGGACAGGAGGAGACTCTACGGTCAGGGTGTAGAGACTCGACCCCGGCCGACGCGAGAACGTGGCCAGGTGTCGGCCTGTGCGTGCCTCCGTGCAGTGGGTCACCCGCTGACTCGCAGGAGTGAACTGGTGAACACCCACATCCTGCAGGTCCGCTCCACTCACCAAGTTCGTAGAGAACGAGGGAAGGTACAGACCCGACAGGGTGCCCGAAGGGGCAGCCGGACACGGGAGGACAGTGGAGAAGTGAGACAGGACAGGACCCCCAGAGGGGTCAGCAAGGGAGACTGCAACCGGCCGGCCAAGTGGCGTGAGAGTAGTGCGGTCTCGAAAGAAGGAGCGAGAAGCTCCGTAGTCAAGTGTGAAAGTGAGGGAGGACGAGGACGACGCAGTACCTGAGAGCGCAGTCTCACCAGTACCTGAGAGCGCAGACGCACTGGCACCTAGAGCAGCAGCCTCACAAGCACCTAGCGCAGCAGTACCAATGCCCGGGTCGGGCTGGAAACAACGGTAACCCTCATTCTCCCCACTATAATCCACAACATACATAGCAGCAAGGATAGCATCAAAATCAAGATCAAAGATCGCTACACCAGCCCTGAGAAGCTCATCCCAGTGAGGGATCTCACTAGCCCCAGGGAACTGCTGACGCCAAGCGTCCGTCAGGCGGCCAAAGCAGCGCTGGGTGGCGTGGGCACCCCCACACTTCTCACCCGCGCGGTCGCCGGAACGAAGAACGTAGGTGCAGGGACCAGTACCCCCACCCCTCTGACGCCCAGCGTACCACTCACGAAGCTGCTGAGGCGGAGGGATGTCCCGCGAGCGCTGCTGCTGCTGCCGCTGCGAGCGCTGGCCACCACCACCGCCGCTACGCTGCTGGGTACCACCTCGACCAGCTCCACCTCCTCCACCACCACCGCCTCCTCCGCTGCCGCCTCCACCGCCTCCACCTCCGCCGCCTCCACCACCGCCGCTGCCTCCACCACCACCGCTGGCACCACCACCACCGTCTCCGCCACTGCTGCCACCACAACCACCACCCCCGCCACTAGTCCCGCCGCCACCCCCACTCCCTCCGCCGCCACCGCCGCCACCGCCACCGCTCCCTCCAGCTCCACCCGCGCCCTTGCCCCCCTTGCCCTTGCTGGAGCGACGTCTCCCACTAGGGGCAGACGCCGCGCCGACCGACTCAAGACCAAGCAGGTCGGCGGCAGCAGCAGAGGCAACAGAGGGCAGCAAGGGGGAAGGAGAGCACCCCTCAAAGATGGGGGTGCGAGGGTCACCACGAGAAGCACCTACAGCGACTATGCTCTTCTCCGCTGCGAGGAGGGCCTTCTCGAGGAGGTCGACGGTGAGGGTGGTGGGACAGACTGCGAGAAAGTGGTCCCTGACGACGCGAAGGGAGTCAGGGAGGCGCGCGACTACGTAGTAGAGAGCGATGTACATGGGGGGGGGGGTTCTTAGCGCAGAACTCAGCAGGAAGGGCGGCGCGGTAGCGAGTGTCACTAGTGCGGAGGTGCGTAATGAGGTCAGCGACAGTGGGAAAGGCAGAGAGGTCAGGAAAGAGGTAGGGAAGCATGAGACGGCTCAGTGCAGCAGTGGCAGGGGAGGAGTAGCGCGCAACTACAGCGTCGTACAAGGTCTGAGCACTCTTGTACTGACTAAAGTGCGCACGCTCAGAGGTAGGGAGGTGGCGACGCACAGCAAGACGTGCAGCAGCATCGCGGGTGGCCCACTTAGAGCGGACAGCGGGATCAGCATCAGCAGCAGGAGCAGGAGAGGCGCCAGAGGTGAGATCAAAGAGAGAAAGGTCGTCAGCCCTGTCGCACTGTAAGAACAGCTGCAGGTCGTCTAACCAGACCTCAAAATCAATGGCGCGACCCTCAGCGTCAAAAGCTAGGACACTAGGGGTAGCCATGGCGACGACAGCGACGCAGTGCAAGCAGTAGGGAAAGAGCTCGCAGTGTCAGTGGGACTGTGCTCACCAGGCAGGGCAGGTCGTGCAGCTATGCAGAAAGGCGGCTCAGCGACCGGGCGGCTCGGGTGCAGGGCGGCTCGGCTGCTGGGCGGCTCGGGCGCAGGGCGGCTCGGCTCCCGGGCGGCTCGGCGGCTGGGCGGCTCGGGTGCAGGGCGGCTCGGCTCCCGGGCGGCTCGGCGGCAGGGCGGCTCGGGTCCCGGGCGGCTCGGCGTCGGGCGGCTCGGCTCACGGGCGGTTCGGCTGCTGGGGGCGGCTCGGCCAGGAGATGCAGGGGCGGGGCCGTCAGGTGCAGCGGCGGGTCGACCGGTGCAGTGGCGGGCCGGCAGGTGCAGCGGCGGGCCGGCAGGTGCAGCGGCGGGCCGGCAGGTGCAGCGGCGGGCCGGCAGGTGTAGGCGGCGGGCCGTAGGGTGCAGCGGCGGGCCGTAGAGTGCAGTGGCGGGCCGGCAGGTGCAGCGGCGAGGCCGTCAGAGGCGGCGGGCCGCTGGGTGCAGCGGCGGGCCGGCAGGTGCAGCGGCGGGCCGGCAGGAGCAGCGGCGGGCCGGCAGGGGAGGCGGCGGAGCCGCGTCAGGGGAGGCGGCAAGGCCGCGTCAGGGGAGGCGGCGGAGCCGCGTCAGGGGAGGCGGCGGGGCCGCGTCAGGGGAGGCGGCGGAGCCGCGTCAGGGGAGGCGGCGGGGCCGCGTCAGGGGAGGCGGCGGGGCCGCGTCAAACAGGCGGCGGGGCCGCGTCAGGGGAGGCGGCGGGGCCGCGTCAGGGGAGGCGGCGGGGCCGCGTCAAACAGGCGGCGGGGCCGCGATCAGGAGAGGTGGCGGGGCCGCGTCTGAGGGACAGCGGGGCCGCGAGGGAAAAGGCGACCCGAGGGGTCGCTAAAAAAAGGCGCGCCTCGGGGCGCGCTGCGGTGGGCCCTAAAAAAAACGGTCCTAAGGCAGGACCCGCTCTATACCATGTGAAGCAAGGAAAACAGGAATGAAATGACTATGGAAGATTGGGTACAAATACAACCCTACAAACCCTGTACCCCATATGTGCTACCCCACTATAGCCTACAGAAACTATGTCATATAAATCTGACAGTTTCCCCATCTTGGGTGCCCCTCGCCAACTGAATTGGAGACCTGGAGTCGGTGCTAAATGTAAAAAACTTTTAGCGACAAAATAATTATAGTACAGAAGGGGTAACGTGTAAAAGAGTTTCGCCTTCCTATCCTTGTTGGCTCAAGCTCACTCTAGTGCCAACACCAAACTGCTCAGAGTGTCAGAATCCCAACCACTAGACCATTGGGATAAAAGGGCTTGTTTCAGTAGCGGGTCAGTGCGCCCATAACCCCCCAGGCAAACGCGCCTGTAACCCTCTCCAGGATCAATCGGGCATCCACAGTGCAGATCTACTGACACCTCCCCACACTGGGAGGTCCAGGACTAAGCACAGCGGCAACGGCCTACATGTGCATACACCGGGAATCGAACCCGAGACCGCTCTGATACCATGTCAGAATCCCAACCACTAGACCATTGGGATAAAAGAGCTTGTTTCAGTAGCCGGTCAGTGCGCCCATAACCCCCCAGGCGAACGCGCCTGTAACCCTCTCCATGATCAATCGGGCATCCACAGTGCAGATCTATTGATACAGAGGCACTCACGTAACTCATACTTCCCTTTTGTGTGCAGCAACGGGAATCGTGCCACTGTACCACTAAACTAGCTCCTCCAGACGCATGACTGAGTTGTTAACTACATTTCAAGCCATGAATATGTATCACTCATATACCCAAACGTATTACCTCTCTGTTTCATCATGGCTGATCTCCCGGAGTCGATTCAAGCAGAACACCGTGAAAAAAGGCGCCGCAATGCTGGTGTACCAGCTAGGTTCGAAGGATACCAGATGTATGGCTCAAATTTGTCTCCTATGGCTGATTCTCGTCGCCAAACTAATCATGTCCCTACCCTTCCCCGTCAGAAGCAAGCTCCACCCGTGGTAACAGAAGAGATGGAAGAGGTGGCCGCTGCTCTAGTGCAGGGCGAGGAAGCTATTGGTACTTCTGGCGGACTGGTGACTGCTAACCATTCTCCAGTGGTTCGGGCAAGCACTCCTGAAGATCATTCCCCTGCGGCATCTCGTAAGTGTGTGCTGTAGCTGGAAATGATCTTGGAGTAAATCGTACTTTGGTCGCTTTTTTCACATGTTTCATTATGGTTTTATGGCTTTGTGAATCTCACTATGGTGAACCGGTTGGCTGCTTATTCTTAATCTCCTATGTCTCTAATTAACTTTCAGAGCGAAATGTCTATCACCGCGAAGCGAACAACTTCAACGGCTTGGACGCGGAGACGAGGCTAGCTCTCCGCGACATTCGGGGTTTGATTGAAAAGCTGGACAAACGTCTCCGTGCAACTGACGAGAGTCAGCGGGTTCTGATCGAGACTGTGAACCACCTCGCGAAGGCTCTTATCAAGCCTAGTTGGTGCGATGACACCAAGATTTTGGTACGTTTCAATATGTTCATCGTGTTGTGTTGACTGAATCTCGATATGAATTATTGGAGCTATATTCGAAGCCCCCTGCACGGTATATTTTCCATTTCATAAATTTGACCTTGTGTTATTGATGATGCCTACACCCATTTACAGGAGGCCATGAGCTCGGTGGTCGATCTTCTTCTTAACGGACGGGACCTGGAGAAGCGTAGGATTTATCCTACCGAAGCGGACTTCAAAAAGCACGTGATGATCGTCTTGGGCGTTCAGGAGCACGAGTTCGCGCGATTCAACACGGAATGGCTTGAAGGAGGCTGGTTCAAGAAGTGCAACGACTTGTGCAACAACCGTCGTGGGAAGTATAGCAGCAGCTTCCGTGGCATCGTTTTGTCTCGTCTTAAGAATGACAAGGGCGAGCTGATTCCTGACACCATGGCAGCGCGGCAAGATTATGCCAAGGCACATGTGTCAGGTATATTGTTGCTTTGTCTGTTGGTTTAAATTTCTGTTTTTGTACTCATTGACTCATGTTCTGTTTTTGGCAGACATCTATGGTCTTCCTTGGCATGTTTTTGACATGCTGCCCTTCAACAGTGAAGTCTTCAATGCAGCTGCTTCTTCTTGGTACAAGGAAGAACAGGACGTTGTCGCTCTCACCATTGACCAGCTGTGCTACATGCTGGTTGCTGTAAGTATATGCCGTATTAGTCATGTACTTGCTTCTCTATATGAGTTCTGATTTTATTGCTGATTCTCTTGTTTGGTTATTTTGCTGGTAAACCAGATTGAGTATGGGATGCTCACGGGCAAGCCCAGCTTGTCCTCTGACGCCACGTCTAACAAGAGGGAGATGGAGAAGAGGAAGGCGCAGATCGAAAAATGGATCGAGTATGTGGACATTCCCCTCAAGGAAAATTTTTATGATTTCGGTTTTGTTATTGTCAAGAACTGGCGTAATTAGTCTGATTAGTAGGCTGACTGTGGTAGAAGGTAGACTGCAGCATTAGCTAGATATTGCTAATAGTAGGAACTAGTTGCATTAGTAATTAGATTCTACTAGTTAAATGTGTTAATGCCTTTTACTTCTAATTGTAGTCGCTTTAATTATGTATTTCTTAGCATAATCATTGAGAATTGAATAACGTAATACGCTGGGCACAAATATAAAAAATATAATTAAGATAATTTTACTGCTTTCTTGAATATCTTGCAGTACAATAGGAATAATTTCAATCAAGGTAACATTGCCTAATGTCTGGTTACAATCTAGTAGCTGTTGTTGAACGTGCGGTAACGAATTTTATAACAGTACATGCAGTTACCGAAGCTCAAATCGAGGGTAGTAATGCAGATTGCACCAATCACAGGTGCCCTCTACACACAATTCGATTCTCCCACAGGAAAACGAGGAGTTGCGATCACAAAATGTGGAAGTCGAAGAACCAAGCGAAGCAGGTAACACCTACTTCACGAAACAGAAAGTCCCTTCGTCCAACCAAATTTGAACACTCAGCAGATAGCGAAACATTTGCTGGAAAGGTGTGCCGCGGATACCAATGGAAACCAACCAGGCGATATTGGTTGTCACTAATCGCCAACCGGCATTGCTGGCAGATTGAATCTCGCCCTTTTCCCTCTCGATAGCTACATGACTACCCGCAACCTGCCAGCAACCTTCATTCTTCGTGCGATGGGAGCAAACCTTCTGGCCAGTCGGGACGGTTTCCAGTTCGGGAGGGTACCTCGAAGTGACCCCAACGTTGGCGAGAAAATGATGGGCATTGCTTACTTTGTCGCTACTCTGCTTCTGCCAAGGCCGCGACGTTCGGGAATTCCACACAGCTTGGTGTGGTACGTAAACTATGTTCGGTACACTTCTCCTCTCAACCTGTTGGTATGAGATATAATGGGTGTTTTCTATCTGAACCCGTCCTTATCGCATTGCTCAATATGCTAGAATACAGTGATGGGTTGGGTTACGTGGCACAATCAAGTTCACGGACCAATCAAAGGTCTTCGACAGCACCTTCTTCTCCCTCTATCTCCCAGCACCTTTAGACTACTTATCCACTCAGCTACTTACGTAACCCGTCATTCTTAGCTTCAATTTCAGCTCATGATACACACCTAGAACAGCTAGTACGAGAGCCAACGTACTTGAACGAGAAACAGCTTCTCACGGCTAGCGCTGCCGAGATTTAATGGCGGTCTCGTTTCGCGTTGAACGAGCGGTCGACGATCAAACGTGTTATTTGTTCTTTCTATGATTTCAGCCTCTTTCCATTTGTAGCGGAACTCCCCGCTCAATTTCCCGCATTCTCATGTGTCCTCACTATTTATCTCGTTTCCTCACTATGATGAGTTCTTATAGCATCGTCAGATGCAAATTGCTTCTTCGAACCGTGTGTGTTTCTTGGCAGGCATCGCTTACCGTCGTGCTAGTCGCTCATAGTTGGAGCTCTGTGAGGTAAGCTTGTCGCTAGTGATTCCCTTGCACGCTATGGATGGCCGCTTTACCTCAAAATGTGTTGTGCGGGGCTGATTTTTGTCTCCGTACTCGGAAAATACTCTAGAAGTTGCCTAGTCAGTAGGAATGCTCTTCCGATAAATGAGTTCCCGGGATCAAACCCCTGTGTAGGCGTATATACATCTTAACTTTAACTCTATCAACCATCTAATTTGAACCCTTAACACTTGTTTTTTTGCCTTGACAGGTCAGGATTGATTTCTGAAAAAGCCCTGAACATAAAGGAAGGCTTCGAAAATTTGCTATGACAAATCAGGGCATTTTTTACGATTCTGGAAAAGTGCCCTGAGGCCTCAGGGTGCCCCGAATCCTAGCACGGAGCCTGGTCAGCTACTTAGTGATGTGTTGTATTTTGTGATATGTGACTAGGGTCATGCAGATGAAAAATGTGTTATTTGTTGTATTGTTGTACTGCAATTTCGATAATAAAATGTGGAATCGTGCAAGTGCAAGTGATCTCTAGTTGTGTGAATATTGCCGTAAGGCCAACCGGAAAATATTAATTGATATTAACAACTGCAACTAATCGCTACAATTTCTTTTGTAATTATATCACGAGCAAGCTCTGTAACTTAATTACTAATAATAAACTGCATTGTACTGAAATATTGTTCATCTTGAAGACATTCACAGCGCGTACACGGCTTGCGTACGATTCGTTCCCACAAGCTGGGAAGGTATCCAAGGGGGCACACGTCTCGCGTCTGATTCGCTCCTGTGGGTTGGGAGGGTCTCCTGTGGGTCACCACCCGTGGGTAACCTTGGGGTCACCACGCAAAGTGAAAGTTGCAGAGGTCACCTGCAGCTTACCTAGACTAGGACCCCGGGGTACCCCCCCAGGGGGTAAGCTGTGGGTAACCTGGGGGGCGCTTTTTGGGCCAAACCTTTTTGGGATGAGCAGGGTCGGAGATTTCGCGCCTACATTAGATTCCTTGACATCAAGTTGATTCAATTCGAACCGTCATGTCAATGCCGCCAGCTGTCGTTGCTTCTCTTCGGGGTTCAACGTTTCAACGAGGGGACGAAAAGAGTGGACTCTTCATGAAGTCATGAGGATCTTCTACATGGCGGAAAAGGAAAATTGTGATTTTGGGGGTCCGAAGGCTTTTCTGTGAAAAGATTGCGGTTTTCTTGCGCGAAGTGTCAAAAAAACAACGACCCCAAATCGCAACTTTCCGTACATCGTTGGCGTACCTGAACACTGGCCCCAAAAAGTCAATCGAAAGTGACTTCAACGTCGGGCATAGGGTTTCGCATGGTTGAAAGCGATAACTAGCGGTTAGGAAAAGTTACATCAATTGTCAGGTGTAACAACAAGATTCGCGAAAACCGTACAATAAGACGAACCTTAACGAGGTTGCAAACATGGATACCAAGCTTTCGGAAACCAGATACTCAGAGCCAGAACCACCCAACCCGAAACAAACTCGCTTGTTGATTCCTTTGGAAGTGTGATGTGTCATTCTGGGAAATATTTAACAACCAATCATGGTTGTTGCTGTCATTTCTCAACCTATCCACATTGTCCATTCTGTACACGTCAGCTCATCCAATCAAACAAGAAAACGTCAACCGAATATGCACAACCCAACCCAGCTTTTCCTAGATGACATATCTCCCCCAACAAACCCCACGCCTCTATCCCTCTCGTACAAACGGCAACACGCAACCACTCATTTCGCTCTCATTTTCCTTTGAAGTTCCTTAGACGAGCAACTTAGATCACTCCAGCACTTCAATGTCCTTATTTTATTGATTCGCAGGCGACATTTTTCCAAGTGATCTCTCGTGTGTCAGAATGAGAAACAGGAATGAGTGTGACTAGCAGGAACAGCAGTACAAATATGAAACCCTAAACTGGTATACCCCCTATGGTGTGACCCACTACAGCCTAGAACCACACAAACATATAATGTTTGACACACCCCCATAGGCAAAGTGGGGGAGACCTAGGGGTCACAAGACCAGTCAAGGCAAGGCAAGGCAAACAAGCTCAGGGTGGATCTCGAGGATTTCACACAAATTCCGAGCACAAGTAAGCGGTCACAAGACCAGTTCACATGCAGTTTTATAATAGAGCAAGAGGTACAATGATCACAACCTAGCAAGGGCAAACATGCAAGTATATATATAATGATCACAGTACAGGCAAAGTCAAGAAGTAAGCAAGTGAGGAACAGTCGGCACAAGGCCTAGAAGACTGCAAAAACGCTGATGGTCAACAGGCGGAAGCGCCTTGGTGAACACATCAGCAGTGTTGGCCTCAGTGGCCACGTAACGCAGAAGAAGCTGACCACGCTGCTGTAGCTCTCGAGCTAGAAAGTAACGCAGAGCAATGTGCTTCGTCCTGTGCTCCAGTCTGTGCTCCTAACACAAGGCTATGGTTGCCTTGTTGTCGACGTACAGCACTGGAGGAGAACGAGGCTGCTCTCCAAGGTCAGTCAGCAGGTAGGTGAGCCAGCGAAGCTCCTGGGCAGCCATGGCCGTGGCGTAGATCTCAGCCTCACAGCTGGAGCTGAGAACAGAAGAAGAACGAGTAGAACGCCAAGAGACAGAGCCAGAGCCAAGACTGAAGGTGTAACCCTGAGACGACCGCTGAGTAGCCTGGTCGTCTGCCCAAGAAGCGTCTGAGTGCCCAGTGAGAACAGGCCGGTCTCGCCCTCCAAGCACTAGCCCCATGCCCGACGTACTGCACAAGTAGCGCAACACCCTCTTAGCTGCATCCATGTGCTCCTTCCGGTGACGGCCGGGAGCGACATAGCGTGCTAAGATGCTGAGAGGGTATGCAAGGTCAGGTCGAGTGCAGGTCATCAGGTACATGAGGCAGCCCACAAGCTACGGACCACTCGGCTCTACGGACTCATCCGAAGGCAGAGCTGAGAGCGAGTGTCCCGTAGGCAGAGGAGTGGACTGAGGCGAGGAGTACGTGAAGCCGAAGCGCTAAAGGACCTGCTGCACCATGTGTGACTGAGTCAAGGTGATGGTGCGCCGTGCTCTGTCCCGGGTGATCCGCAAGCCAAGATAGCTTGTCAGTTCACCCAGGTCTGTGCACGTGTGTCTCTTCTGCAGCTCGGACTTCACGTGAGCGAGACCAGCTGTGTCAGAAGTGGCAAAGACCAAGTCGTCGACGTACACGAGGATGTAGAACGGCGGCAGTGAGGTGTCGGTGCGTAGAAACAGCGACGGGTCAGCAGTAGAAGGAGCGAACCCAAGAGCCGCAAGTGTAGTCCTCAGTGTGTCGTGCCACTCACGTGGCGCCTGGCGGAGACCGTAGACTGGCCGCCGGAGGCTCCACTAGGTACCAGGAGGAAACGACCGAGTGAAGCCAGGTGGGCGGCGCAGCCAGATCTCCTCATGCGAGCTGCCCTGCAGGAAAGCTGTGCTGAAGTCAAGAGAGTGGAGCTCGTAGTCATGCTGAGCGGCGACGTGTAGCACAACCCGAAGAGTGGTCATCTTCGGGGTCGGGGAGAAGGTCTGGAAGAAGTCAACTCTCTCTCTCCGACTGAAGCCTCGTGCAACGTAACGCGCCTTGAAGACAGGCGGAGAGCCCGGCGGCCGCTTCACCCTGAAAATCCACATGCCACTGACGATGTTCGCCCCAGGTGGGGGAACCTCGTCGACGTAGGTGCCAGTGGACTTCCAAGAAGCCATCTCTGTGTCCATGGCTGACTGCCACTGAGAGGAGTAGGGACCGGCCATCGCCTCTGCGTAAGAGCGTGGGGTCGGGATGTCTGGTGCATCCGGGTCTCCCTCAGGGGCAACAAGCATGGACACGAGATGGGGCAAAGCAGCGGCAAGGCAACCAAACTCCTCCTGCCTGTCCTCAAGAACGTCCGTGCCAAGAGCACACTCACCCCCGACGGACGGAGGACAGACAGACTCAGACTCAGCAACAAGACTCGCAGCGTAGTCTAGACGACACGCAGCTGCAAAGTCGACAAGCTCAGTGACTAAGGCAGACGCAGCAGCGGACTCAAAGGAAGGGTCAGTGACAACCGTAGCCAGGAGACGTGTGACAGTAGGACTGGCAGCGCGAAGGGTGTCTGACTCCGGGTCAGCAAGAGCAGGAAGAGAGGACGCAGGAGGCGACGGGAGAGTGACACGCTGCGGAGCAGTGGACTGACGAAGCGCCATCTGGTGAGTGCCTGGGACAGCAGGAGGACGCTGACGCGGGACACGACTACCAGTGGTAGCAGCACGAACATGCGACGCTTGACGAGACGCGGGTGACACAGGACGTGACGCAGGCTCACGTCTCTCAGCAAGACCTCCAGTCGGACCAGTGTAAGGAGCAGGCACAGGGAGTGGGGAGGCAGGCGGTAACTGTGGCTGTGACTGGACAGACGGCGGACACTCTAAGGCGAGAGGAGAACAAGGAGGAGGAGGCTGACCAAGAACCTGCTGAAGGAGCGGAACGAAGTACGGTCGTGGCCGTGCAGCAACTCCCGAACCAGCAGAGACACCAGCGGCAGGGTCCTCAGGACCAGCAGAAGCTCCACTCGCCGGGTCCTCCACTCCAGCAGCAGTAGCAGCACCTCCAGCAGCACCAGCAGCACCTCCAGCACCAGGGTCCGCAGCACCCGCAGTAGCTCCAACGCCCGGGTCCTCAGTACGAGCAGCACCTCCAGCAGCACCGCCAGTAGCAGCAGCACCTCCAGCACCAGGGTCCGCAGCACCCGCAGCAGCGTCAACTCCGGGGACCCCAGCACCAGCAGCTCCACTCCGGAGACTGATGTGCCGAGCATACCACTCTCGAAGCTGTGGGGAAGAGGGCGGCTCCCGCCGTGGTGGGGAAACACGAGTACCAACTCCAGTAGCACCACGAGCCCGAGACGCACCCCGCCGGAGGCTGCAGTACCGTGAGTACCACTCACGTAGCTGCTGCGAAGAGGGAGGTCCTCCAGGCGCCTCACAGTCAACTGCAACACCACCAGGCTCAGCACCCTCAGACTCAGCAGCTCCAGGCGCAGCACCCCCAGACCCAGCACCCCCAGGCTCAGCACCCCCAGTCTCAGCACCCCCAGGCTCAGCACCCCCAGTCTCAGCACCCCCAGACTCAGCACCCCTAGGCTCCGCCCGCGCAGGCTCCGCACGCTCAGGCTCCGCATGCTCAGGCTCAGCACCTCTAGCAGGACGCGAGTCGACAGCTACCTCGGCAGGCTCAACCGGGTCTACCAGAGAGACACCTGAGGGAGCGGCACCCTGAGGGGGAAGGGGGTCTACCACTGTAGCACCTGGCGCGAGGAAGAGAGGCGGGGGAGGGAGCGGGGCAGTGCGGTAGGGGAAGAGGCGGTAGAAGGGCACGGACTCGTCAAAAGTGACGTCCTGAGAGGAGAAGACGCGGTGCGAGGCGGGGTGGTAAAACTGCCAGCCAGACGCATCCGGGACAAAGCCAAGAAAGACACAGGGAGCAGTGCGAGAGGAGAGCTTGTCCGCAGACGTGTCGCGAACAAAAGCTCGGGATCCCCAGACACGGAAGCGTGACGCATCGCCAACCTCCCCCGTCCACAGCAGTGTGGGCGAGGTCTCCGGAGCGGAGACACAGGGCCAGAGGTTGAGCTGATGCGCAGCGTACCGGACCGCAAACGGCCACAGAAAGTGGGGGGCAGCCGCGTGGACTAAGGAGGTACGAGCGACCTCCATGACCAAGCCAATGCGGCGCTCAGCAACCCCATTCTGCTGTGGAGAGGCCGGAAGCGTGAACGACTGGCGAATGCCGTGCTCTGCACAGTAGGCTGGCAAGAGGTCGGAGGAGAACTCGCCACCTTTGTCAGAGTGCAAGCGCAGGACAGGAAACTCCGAGCGAAAACGCTCTCGCAGCTGAAGACGTGCTCTGCTGATCCAAGGGATCAGAACATCAGGGACTTCACCCTTGGTACGCAAGGAAAAGACCGTGGTGTTGCGCGAGTAGTCGTCAACGACGATCAAGAAGTACCTCTCCTGGCCCTGACCACGGACGCGGGCTGGGCCCCACACGTCCATGTGGAGCGTCTGCAAAGGAGCAGTCGTCGGGGGGAACGAGGAGGAGTGAGGGGCAGCGCGCTGCCGCCCCTCGACATAGGGAAGACAAGGAGGAGCAAGGGAGGGTGGGAGGGGAGGGAGTACCCGAGGAAGACCAGAGACAAGGTACCGGGAGTGCATGCCTCGAAGGCGCTGCACTGACGGGTGACCAAGTCGGTGGTGCCAGAGGACAGTCTTGTGCGCTAGAGAGCGACACGAGCAGGGGGCAGACAGCTGACCTGACGCAGACGCAGACGCAGACGCCGCTACCTGAGGGGACTCAGTGGTCAGTGTGTACAGGTCCGACCCCGGCTGTCGAGTGAAGGTAGCCAGGTGACGGCCCGTCCGAGCACACGTGCAGTGTGTCACACGCTCGTAGGCAGGGGTGAACTGGTGAACAACCCCATCCTGAAGCGCACAACCCGCCACCAAGTTCGTAGAGAACGAGGGGAGGTGGAGACCTGACAGTGTGCCCGACGGGACAGCAGGACAAGGAAGGACAGTGGAGGAGGTCGCAATGACCGGACCCCCAGAGGGGTCAGCGAGCGAGACAGCGACTGGTCGAGCAAGGGGCTCAAGAGCAGTGCGGTCACGAGAGAAACAGCGCGAAGCGCCTGAGTCTAGAGTGAAGGTGTGCAGTGCCTCAGTGGACTCAGTAGTACCTGGGGTGGCGGACACACAAGCACCTAGAGCAGTAGCCTCACTAGCACCTGGGGCAGCAGACACGCATGCACCTAGGGCTGCAGCCTCACTCGTGCGGATGCCTGGGTCAGGCGGAACACACAGGTACTGGTCCTCCTCTCCACTAATAGTCAATGCATACATGGCTTTGAGAATAACATCAAAATCAAGAGCATAGATATCGATATCCTTCTTGAGGAGATCAGCCCACTGAGGGAGCTCAGGAGCGTCAGGAAACTGAGCATGCCACGCGTCATCTAGGCGAGAGAAGCAGCGCTGCGCAGTGTGCGCCCTCCCGCACGTCTGTCCCTTGCGGCGACCAGTGCGGATGACGTACGTGCAGCTAAGGCTACCCCCCCCACCCCCGTGCTGTAAGTACCACTCACGAAGCTCCTGGGAGGACTGAGGGTGCTGCGCGCTCTGGCCAGGGCCAGAGCCTCCACGACCACCACCACCGCCTCCACCACGACCACCACCGCCTCTGCCGCCTCCACGTCCACTGCCGCCACCACCACCGCCCCCACCCCGGCCACCTCCGCCGCCGCTGCCTCCACCACCCCCACCGCTGCCACTAGCCCCTCCAGCCCCGCCACCACCCCCACCGCCGCCACCACCCCCACCACCGCCTCCCCCGCCGTCACCCCCACCGCCCTTGCCTCCCCTGCCCTTGCCGCTGCGGCGCCCGCTGGGAGCGGACGCAGAGCCGACCTGCTCAGCACCAAGGAGGTCGACAGCAGCAGCAGAGGCGACAGAGGGGAGCAGGGGGGAGGGGGAACACCCCTCGAAGAAAGGGGTGCGGGGGTCGCCACGAGAGGCACCTACAGCTACAATACTCTTCTCAGCTGCAAGTAGTTCCTTCTCTAGGGCGGTAATGGTGAGCTCACTGGGGCAGCGAGCTAGGAAGTGGTCCCTGACTGTACGCAGAGTGTCAGGGAGGTGGGTGACGAGGTGGTAGAGAGTGAGCCAGAGCGGGGGAGGGTTGGAGGCAAGAAACTCAGCGGGCATGGCTGCACGGAAGCGGGCATCACTAGTGCGGAGGTGAGTGATGAGGTCAGCGACTGTCTGGAAGGCGGACAGGTCGGGGAACAGGTAGGGAAGCGAGAGGCGGCCTAGTGCAGCTGAGGCCGGGGAGGAGTAGCGCGCAACTACAGCAGTGTACAGGGCGTGCGCAGTCTGATGCTGGCCAAAGTGCTCGCGCTCGTCTACTGGCAGGGAGTTGCGAATAGCAAAGCAGGCGTGGGCATCGCGAGTCTGCCACTGTGAGCGAGTAGTAGCAGCAGTAGTAGTAGCAGGAGTAGGGACTGTGCCTAGTGCGTGATCGTACAGCGAGATATCCTCTCTAGCAGTGAGCTGGAGGAACAGATGCAGATCATCGAGCCAGGTCTCAAACTTAATCGGGCGGCCCTCAGTATCGAACGAGAGAACTGGAGGGCTAGCCATAGCTGAAGTTTTAGTAGCAGAAGTAGCAGAAGCAGTAGCAGCAGCAGCAACAGTAGCAGTAGCAGTAGCAGTTCAGTACTGGTGCTGCTGCTCAGGTAAGGAGGGCACGGCTCGGCTAGGACGGCGCGGCTCGGCTAGGGCGGCGCGTCTCGGCTAGGGCGGCGCGGCTCGGCTAGGGCGGCGCGGTTCGGGTCGGGTCGCGCAGCGCGGCTCGGCCGTAGAGGGGCGAGCGCGGGAGGGGCCATGAGAGGCAAGCGCGGGGGGCCGTTCGGGGGCCGGTCGGGGCTAGCGCGAGGCCATTCGGGGCCGTAGGAGGCTAGCGCGGGGCCTTAAGGGGCCGTGGGAGGCTAGCGCGGGGCCTGAAGGGGCCGTGGGAGGCTAGCGCGGGGCCTGACGGGGCCGTGGGAGGCTAGCGCGGGGCCTGAAGGGGCCGTGGGAGGCTAGCGCGGGGCCTTACGGGGCCGTGGGAGGTTAGCGCGGGGGCTACACGGGGCCGTTCGAGGCTAGCGCGGGGCCACACGGGGCCGTTCGAGGCTAGTGCGGGGCCAATCGGGGCCGTAGGAGGCTAGCACGGGGCCGTAGGTGGGCCGTTCGGGGCTAGCGCGGGGCCGTAGGGGGCCGTGAGAGGCTAGCGCGGGGCCAACGCGGGGCCTTAAGGGGCTAGCGCGGGGTCTTAAGACGGGGCCGTGAGAGGCCGTAAGGGGCGACGCGAGGGGCCGTGAGGGGCCTGAAGGGGCGACGCTAGGAGCGAGGCGCACGAGGGCGCTAGGAAAAGGCGGCGCACGAGGGCGCGGCTAGCGGAAACGGTGGGCCCTAACGTTCCGGTCCTAGGTGGAACCTAGGCTCGGAATACCATGTCAGAATGAGAAACAGGAATGAGTGTGACTAGCAGGAACAGCAGTACAAATATGAAACCCTAAACTGGTATACCCCCTATGGTGTGACCCACTACAGCCTAGAACCACACAAACATATAATGTTTGACATCGTGTTGCTTTCACTTTTCCGTCCGCTTGGCGTTTTTCTACTCTGATTTATTCCCACTATTAATCTCTTTTCTCCTCCCCATCCCTTTCCCACCCACCCCCTCTCATTCCACATTGCAGCTCATCGAGCTGTTTTCTGGCTGCAGTAGACATTCGCGCAGATAGCGTCGCTTATTCTGGATTTCCCCCCTTCCCTTTAACCTACCATTCCCCTTTCCAGATCGATGACTATAAGCTTTTTCGCGGTGGCCATGCGCACACGTACTAACGATTGCGCACCATTTAGCAGCTACTTTCACAAGTCATAAGGTGTCAGAATGTTATCTTATGTTCTAGCCTGTAGTGGGGTGCTCTAATGCGAGTACAACCCTTCTAGGGTTTGCTATTTGTATCCCCATTTCTGCTAGTTCAACCCTCTTCTTTCTTCTAATTTTGTCATAAGGTTCTAATGCCACTGAGAAAATTAGAACAAGAATGAAATGACTAAGTGAAATTTGGGTACAAATACAACCCTAGAAAGCTGTACCCCATATGTGCTACCCCACTAGAGCCTACAACAGCTATGTCATACAAATCTGACACACCCCTATAGGCAAAGTGGGGGAGAACAAGGGGTCACAAGACCAGTCAAGCAAAGCAAAGCAAAGCTCAGGGTGGATCACAAAGTCACCACACATTCCGAGCACAAGTTCAAGGCCAGACGGCCAGTTCACATGCACGAGTACACACACACACACACACATATATATATATATAAGGCTAAACAAGCAAGAGCAGGAGTATATATATGTAACAGTACAAGCAAGGTAAAGAAATGAGCAAATGAGGCAAGACAGGCACAAGACCAAGCTGAGTACAGAAGCGCTGATGATCACAAGGCGCAAATGCCTTAGTGAAGATATCAGCAGTGTTGGCCTCAGAGGCCACGTACGCAAGTCGCAACTGACCACGCTGCTGCAGCTCACGAGCAAGAAAGTAGCGGAGAGCAATGTGCTTCGTTCTGTGCTCCAGGCGCTTCTCCCAACACAAGGCCAGCATGGCCTTGTTGTCTACGTACAGCACTGGAGGAGAACGAGGCGGCTCTCCGAGGTCAGTCAGCAGGTAGGTGAGCCAGCGAAGCTCCTGAGCAGCCATGGCTCTGGCGTAGATCTCAGCCTCACAACTGGAGCCGAGAACAGAAGACGAGCGAGTAGCCCGCCACGAAACAGAGCCGGAAACAAGGCACAAGGTGTAACCCTGTGACGACCGCTGTGTAGCCTGGTCGTCAGCCCAAGAAGCGTCTGCGTGCCCAGTGAGGACCACTGGACTCTGCCCTCCAAGCACTAGCCCCATGCCCGACGTACTGCACAAGTAGCGCAACACCCTCTTCGCTGCAGCCATGTGCTCTGGTCTGTGTCTCCCAGGAGCAACATAGCGTGCAAGAATGCTAAGAGGGTATGCAAGGTCAGGTCGTGTGCAGGTCATCAGGTACATGAGGCAGCCAACAAGCTCTGGGTACGGGCCACTCGACTCTACGGACTCATCCGAAGGCAGAGCTGAGAGCGAGTGGCGAGTAGATAGAGGAGTGGCCTGAGGCGAGGAGTACGTGAAGCCGAAGCGCTGAAGGACCTGCTGCACCATGTGTGACTGAGTCAAGGTAATGGTGCGGCGTGCTCTATCCCGGGTGATCTGCATGCCAAGGTAGCTGCGCAGTTCACCCAGGTCTGTGCAGGTGTGTCCCTTCTACAGCTCGGATTTCACGTGGGCGAGTCCAGCAGTGTCAGCAGTGGCAAAGACCAAGTCCTCAACGTACACGAGGATGTAGAACCGCGGCAAAGAGGTGTCGGTGCGCAGAAACAGCGACGGGTCAGCAGTAGAGGGAGCAAACCCAAGAGCCGCAAGCGTAGTCCTCAGTGTGTCGTGCCACTCACGCGATGCCTCGCACAGACCGTAGACTGGCCGTCGGAGGCTCCACTGGGTGCCAGGAGGGAAAGTCCCAGTGAAGCCAGGTGGACGGCGCAGCCAGATCTCCTCGTGCAGGCTACCCTGCAAGAAAGCAGTGCTGAAGTCAAGGGAATGAAGCTCGTAGTCACGCTGAGTGGCTATGTGTAGCAGCACCCGAAGAGTGGTCATCTTTGGGGTGGGAGAGAAGGTCTGAAAGTAGTCAACTCCCTGCCGCTGACTGAAGCCACGAGCGACGTACCGCGCCTTGAAGACAGGTGGAGAGCCCGGCGGCCGCTTCACCCTGAAGATCCACATGCCACTGACGATGTTCGCCCCAAGAGGGGGAACCGCGTCAACGTAGGTGCCTGTGGACTTCAAGGAAGCCATCTCTGCATCCATAGCTGCCTGCCACTGAGAGGAGTAGGGACCCTCTACGGCCTCCGCGTAAGAGCGCGGAGTCCGGGTGTCTAGTGCATCCGGGTCGCCCTCAGTGGTAAGTAGTACGGACGCGAGATGAGGTGAAGCAGCAGCCAGACACTGGAACTCCTCCTGCGTGTCCTCAAGGACGTCCGTGCCAAGAGCACATTCACCCCCGGACGGACGGAGGACAGACAGACGCAGACTCAGCAACAAGACTAGCAGCGTAGTCTAGACGACAGCGAGCACCAAGGTCAACGAGCTCAACAACAAGAGCAGACGCAGCAGTGGACTCAAAAGAGGGGTCAGTGTCGACAGTAGCAAGGAGACGCGTGACAGTAGGACTGGCAGCATGAAGAGAGTCCGACTCCGGGCCGGCATGCGCAGGAAGAGAGGACGTAGGAGGAGAAGGCAAAGGGGCACGCAGAGGAGCATTGGATGGACGTAGAGACATCCGGTGCGTGCCAGGGACAGGAGGAGGACGCTGACGCGAACCGCGACCACTAGCACAAGCAGCACGAACAGGCAACGCAGGACGAGACGCAGGCTCACGACGCTCAGCAAGACCTCCAGTAGGACCAGTGTAGGGAGAAGGAGCAGGCAGTGGGGAGGCCGGCGGTAACTAAGGTTGGGACTGGACAGGCGGTAGACACTCTAATGGAGGAGGAAGACCAAGAACCTGCTGAAGGAGCGGAACGAAGTACGGCCGACGCCGCGCGGCGACTCCAGACACAGCAGGGACAGCACCAGCACCCTGGGCGGCAACACCAGCGCCACCAGCACCACCAGTTGTAGTTTTTTAGGAGCACGAGCAGCACCCGCAGCAGGACCGCCGGCTAGAGCGACAGCAGTAGCCTTAGTGCCAACACCCTCAGCAGGACTAGCTCCGGTCGTACCCGCAGGTACAGCAGCTGCAGCACCCCCCGGACGAGCACCTCCGGGACCGGCGGCACCAGCACCCTCAGCAGCAGAAGAAACTCCAGCTCCAGTAGTACGCCTCTAGCGCCGGGCAAACGACTCGCGCAACTCCTGAGGAGAGAGCGGCTCCCGCCAAGACAAAGCACCCGAAGAACCTCCAGGCCCAGCACCGCCAGACACCACACGATCAGGTCCAGCGGCCTCTGGCTCCGCACCGCCAGGCTCAGCAGCTCCAGACGTGGCACCCCCAGGCTCAGCAGCTCCTGACGTAGCACCCAAAGGCTCAGCACCCCCAGGCGAAGGACCCCCAGGCTCAGCACCCCCAGTCGCAGCACCCCCAGGCTCAGCACCCCCAGTCGCAGCAACCCCAGGCTCAGCACCCCCAGGCTCAGCACCCACTCGCGCAGCACCCCCAGAGTCAGCACCCCAAGCTCAGCACCCGCAGCAGTACCAGAGTCACCAGCAATCTCGAGTGGCTCGACCGCGTCTACCTGGGACACACCTGAAGGGGCAGGACCCTGAGGGGGGAGGTGTGAAAATATTAGGTGTGGGGCCTTGGCTTAGTAGCCTAGGCCCACACTAGGAGGTAGGTGAGTTCGAGTGAGTTTCTCCTAGGGGAGAGTATCGAGAGATTTGGAAGGGAAGGAAAAAGGGTGTGACTAGCAAGAGTTGGGATACACAAATAGAAAACCCTAAAGGGTTGTACTCAGTATTGAGCACCCCAATGCAGGCTAGACAAATAACATTCTGACAGGAGGGGGTCTACCGGGGGGGGACCTGGCACAAGGTAGTGCGGCGACGGGGGGAGGGAAGGAGTGCGGTAGGGGAAGAGACGGTAGTAGGGGACTGACTCGTCGAACGTGACGTCCTGGGAGGATAGAACACGACGAGAGGTGGGGTGGTAGAACTGCCACCCTGGGGCGTCAGGGGGGAAGCCAAGGAAGACACAATGAGCAGCACGAGGGGACAGTTTGTCTGCAGATAAGTCGCGGACAAACACCCGAGATCCCCAGACACGGAACGCAGACGCATCGCCGACCTTCCCCGTCCACAGCAAAGCTGGGGAGGTCTCTGGCATGGAGACCCTGGGGTGAAGGTTGATCTGATGCACCGCGTACCGAACCGCATACGGCCACAGAAAATGGGGGGCAGCCGCATGCATCATGGACGTACGAGCGACGTCCATGACCATGCCAATGCGGCGCTCAGCAATCCCATTGTGCTGTGGGGAGTCGGGAAGCGTAAAGGTCTGGTGGATGCCTCGCGCACGCCAGTAGGCTTGCAGAAGGCCAAAGGAGAACTCTCCGCCTCGGTCAGAGTGCAGACGCAGAACAGGAAAGTCCGAGCCGTAGCTCCTCCTGAGCTGGAGACGAGCTGCGCGGATCCAGTCGATCAACAGCTCAGTGACATCACCCTTGCTGTGCAAGGGGAAGACTGTGGTGTAACGCAAGTAGTCGTCAACCACCAGCAGGAAGTAGCGCTCGTGACCCTGTCCACGGACGCAGGCCGGGCCCCACACGTCCATGTGAAGCGTCTGCAGCGGGGCCTCTATCGGGGGAAACTGAGAGGAGTGCGGGGCAGCCCGGAGCCGCCCCTCGATGTTGAACAAGGAATGAAATGACTAAGAATGAAATGAGCACAAATATGAAAACCTAGAAGTGTGTACCCCCTATAGGCTAACCCACTGTAGCCTAAACAACTACAACAATATATAATGTTTGACACACCCCCATAGGCGAAGTGGGGGAGAACTAGGGGTCACAAGACCAGTCAAGTAAAGCAAAGCAAAGCAAAGCAAGCTCAGGGTGGATCACAATGTCACCACACAATCCGAGCACAAGTTCAAGGCCACAAGGCCAGTTCACATGCAGGAGTACATATATATATAAGACTAAACAAGCAAGAGCAGTGATATATATATGTAACAGTACAAAGAGGGTCAAGAGGAGAGCAAGTGAGGCAGGACAGACACAAGACCCAGCTGGGTACAGCAGCGCTGATGATCACAAGGCGCAAGTGCCTTGGTGAAAACATCAGCAGTGTTGGCCTCAGAGGCCACGTATGCAAGTCGCAACTGACCACGCTGCTGTAGCTCACGAGCAAGGAAGTAGCGGAGAGCAATGTGCTTTGTCCTGTGCTCCAGTCTCTGCTCTCGACACAAGGCCAGCATGGCCTTGTTGTCGACGTACAGGACTGGAGGAGAACGAGGCGGCTCTCCAAGGTCGGTCAGCAGGTAGGTGAGCCAGCGAAGCTCCTGAGCAGCCATGGCCCCTGCGTAGATCTCAGCCTCACAACTGGAGCCGAGAACAGAAGACGAGCGAGTAGCCCGCCACGAAACAGAGCCGGAACCAAGGCTGAAGGTGTAACCCTGTGACGACCGCTGTGTAGCCTGGTCGTCAGCCCAAGAAGCGTCCGCGTGACCAGTGAGGACCACTGGACTCCGCCCTCCAAGCACTAGTCCCATGCCCGACGTACTGCACAAGTAACGCAACACCCTCTTCGCTGCAGCCATGTGCTCTGGTCGGTGTCTCCCAGGAGCAACATAGCGCGCAATAATGCTAAGAGGGTATGCAAGGTCAGGTCGTGTGCAGGTCATCAGGTACATGAGACAGCCAACAAGCTCTGGGTACGGGCCACTCGACTCTACGGACTCATCCGAAGGAAGAGCTGAGAGCGAGTGGCGAGTAGACAGAGGAGTGGCCTGAGGCGAGGAGTACGTGAAGCCGAAGCGCTGAAGGACCTGCTGCACCATGTGTGACTGAGTCAGGGTAATGGTGCGGCGTGCTCTGTCCCGTGTGATCTGCAAGCCAAGGTAGCTGCGCAGTTCACCCAGGTCAGTGCACGTGTGTCTCTTCTGCAGCTCGGACTTCACGTGGGCGAGTCCAGCAGTGTCAGCTGTGGCAAAGACCAAGTCGTCGACGTACACGAGGATGTAGAACGGCGGCAGAGAAGTGTCGGTGCGCAGAAACAGCGACGGGTCGGCAGTAGAAGGAGCAAACCCAAGTGCCGCCAGCGTGGTCCTCAGTGTGTCGTGCCACTCACGTGGCGCCTGGCGGAGACCGTAGACTCGACGGCGGAGACTCCACTGGGTACCAGGAGGGAAAGACCCAGTGAAGCCAGGTGGGCGACGCAGCCAGATCTCCTCGTGCAGGCTGCCCTGCAAGAAAGCAGTGCTGAAGTCGAGAGAGTGAAGCTCGTAGTCCCGGTGAGCAGCAACGTGCAGGAGTACCCGAAGAGTGGTCATCTTCGGGGTGGGGGAGAAGGTCTGAAAGTAGTCAACTCCCTGCCGCTGACTGAAGCCACGAGCCACGTAACGCGCCTTGAAGACAGGCGGAGAACCCGGCGGCCGCTTCACCCTGAAGATCCACATGCCACTGACGATGTTCGCCCCAGGAGGGGGGACAGCGTCAACGTAGGTGCCTGTGGACTTCCAGGAAGCCATCTCTTGCATCCATAGCTGCCTGCCACTGAGAGGAGTAGGGACCCTCTATCGCCTCCGCGTAAGAGCGCGGAGTCGGGATGTCTAGTGCATCCGGGTCTCCCTCAGGAGCTAGCAGTACAGACGCGAGATGAGGTGAAGCGGCAGCCAAGCACTGAAACTCCTCCTGCCTTGTCCTCAAGGACGTCCGTGCCAAGGGCACACGCACCCCCGACGGACGGAGGACAGACAGACTCAGACTCAGCGACAAGACTAGCAGCGTAGTCAAGACGATAGCGAGCAGCAAAGTCGACGAGCTCAGCAACTAGGGCAGACGCAGCAGAAGACTCGAAAGAAGGGTCAGTGACGGCAGTAGCAAGCAGACGC
The DNA here is from genome assembly GCA_948144175.1 of Closterium sp. NIES-65. NCBI lineage: Eukaryota > Viridiplantae > Streptophyta > Zygnematophyceae > Desmidiales > Closteriaceae > Closterium > Closterium sp. NIES-65. The sequence continues at coordinate 88,940 of CANXME010002566.1, forward strand.
GTGACAGTAGGACTGGTAGCACGAAGAGAGTCCGACTCCGGGTCGGCAAGAGCAGGAAGAGAGGAAGCAGGAGGAGAAGGCAAAGGGGCACGCAGAGGGGCAGTGGACGGACGCAGAGACATCCGGTGCGTGCCAGGGGCAGGAGGAGGACGTGGACGCGAAGTACGAGCTCCAGTGCTAGCAGGACGGACAGGCGATGCAGGGTGAGACGCAGGCTCACGACGCTCAGTAAGACCGTCTGTAGGACCAGAGTAAGGAGAAGGAGCAGGCAGTGACTGAATAGGCAGTGGACACACTAAAGGAGGGGGAGGACCAGGAGGAGGCGAGAGACCAAGAACCTGCTGAAGGAGCGGAACGAAGTACGGCTGAGGGCGCGCGGCGACTCCAGACACAGCAGGGACAGCACCAGTGCCCCCAGCGGCAGTACCAACGCCCGAGTCCGCAGCACCAGCAGGGACTCCAACACCAGGGTCCTCAGCACCAGTCACAGCTCCAACGCCCGGGTCCTCAGCACCAGCAGCAGCTCCAACGCCCGGGTCCGCAGTACCAGCAGGAGCTCCACTGCCCGGGTCCTCAGCACCAGCAGCAGCTCCAACGCCCGGGTCCTCAGCACCAGCAGCAGCTCCAACGCCCGGGTCCGCAGTACCAGCAGCAGCCCCAACGCCCGGGTCCTCAGCACCAGCAGCAGCTCCAACGCCCGGGTCCGCAGCACCAGCAGCAGCTCCAACGCCCGGGTCCGCAGCACCAGCAGCAGCTCCAACGCCCGGGTCCGCAGCACCAGCAGCAGCAGGGTCCGTGAGATGAGGCGCGCCACTACGAAGTGTGCAACGGCGCTCGTACCACACACGGATCCGCTCAGGAGAGGGGAGCTCCCGACTAGAAGGAGAAGTGCCAGCACCAGTCTCCGTAGCGCGCCTGGTCCCAGAGGTACCCCTCCGGAGGCTGCAGTACAATAAGTACCACTCACGCAACTGCTCCGAGGAGAGGTCTCGGCCAGGCGGAGGACCCCCTGGCGTAGTACCGCCAGGCTCAGCACCCCCAGTCACCGTACCCCCAGGCTCAGCACCCCCAGGCACAGCACCCCCAGGCTCAACACCCCCAGTGTCCGCACCCCCAGGCTCAGCACCCCCAGAGTCAGCACCCCCAGGCTCAGCACCCCCAGAGTCCGCACCCCCAGGCTCAGCACCCCCAGTGTCCGCACCCCCAGGCTCAGCACCCCCAGCAGGACGAGAGTCGACAGCAACCTCAACAGGCTCGACCGGGTCTACCTGAGACACACCTGAGGGAGCGGCACCCTGAGGGGGGAGGGGGTCTACGACAGCAGCACCTTGCGCGAGGAAGAGAGGCAGGGGAGGGAGCGGGGAAGTGCGGTAGGGGAAGAGGCGGTAGTAGGGGACAAACTCGTCAAAAGTGACGTCTTGAGAAGGCAAGACCCGGCGCGTGGTGGCGTGGTAAAACTGCCAACCAGGTGCGTCCGGGACAAAGCCGAGGAAGACGCAGGGAACAGCACAAGAGGAGAGCTTGTCCGCAGACGAATCGCGAACAAAAGCTCGAGATCCCCAGACCCGGAAACGCGACGCATCGCCTACCTCCCCCGTCCACAGCAGTGTGGGCGAGGTCTCCGGCAAGGAGACACGGGGCCAGAGGTTGAGCTGATGCGCAGCGTACCGGACCGCAAACGGCCACAGAAAATGGGGGGCAGCCGCATGGATCAAGGAGGTACGAGCGACCTCCATGACCAGGCCAATGCGGCGCTCCGCAACCCCATTCTGCTGTGGAGAGGCCGGAAGCGTGAACGACTGCTCAATGCCGTGCTCAGCATAGTAGGCTGCCAAGAGGTCGGAGGAGAACTCACCACCTCTGTCAGAGTGCAAGCGCAGGACAGGAAAGTCCGAGCGGAAACGCTCGCTGAGCTGGAGACGAGCTCTGCGGATCCAAGGGATCAAAACATCAGGGACCTCACCCTTGGTGCGCAAGGGGAAGACCGTGGTGTAGCGCGAGTAGTCGTCAACAACGATCAGGAAGTACCTCTCCTGACCCTGACCACGGACGCGGGCTGGGCCCCACACGTCCATGTGGAGCGTCTGCAAAGGAGCAGTCGTCGGGGGAAACGAGGAGGGGTGAGGAGCGGCGCGCTGCCGCCCCTCGACACAGGGAAGGCAGGGAGGGGCAGGCGAGGGTGGGAGAGGAGGGAGAACCCTGGGAAGACCAGAGAGAAGGTACCGGGAGTGCATGGCACGAAGGCGCTGCACAGACGGGTGGCCAAGTCGGTGGTGCCAGAGGACAGTCTCGTGCGCTAGAGAGCGACACGAGCAGGGGGCAGACAGCTGACTTGACGCGGACGCAAACGCAGACGCAGACGCAGCGACCTGAGGGGAGGCAGTAGTCAGTGTGTACAGGTCCGACCCCGGCTGCCGGGTGAAGGTAGCCAAGTGGCGGCCCGTAGGAGCACACGTGCAGTGTGTCACACGCTCGTAGGCAGGGGTGAACTGGTGAACACCCCCGTCCTGGAGAGCAGAACTTGCCACCAAGTTCGTGGAGAACGAGGGGAGGTGGAGACCTGACAGTGTGCCCGACGGGACCGCAGGGCAGGGAGGACAGTGGAGGAGGTCGCAATGACCGGACCCCCAGAGGGGTCAGCAAGGGAGACAGCAACTGGCCGAGCAAGGGGCTCAAGGGCAGTGCGGTCACGAAAGAAACAGCGAGAGGCACCTGAATCCAGCGTGAAGGTGTGCAGTGCTGCAGTCGACACAGTACCAGGGGGGGCAGACACGCACGCACCTAGAGCAGCAGCCTCAGCAGCACCTGGGGTAGCAGACACGTGGGTACCTGGAGCAGCAGACGCACTCGTCCTAATGCCCGGGTCGGGCGGGACACTCAGGTACTCAGAACCCTCTCCACTAGTAGACATCACATACATGGCAGTGAGAATAGCATCAAAATCTAGAGCATAGATATCAATCCCCTTCTTCAAGAGATCAAGCCAGCGGGGCAGCTCAGTGGCCTGAGGGAACTGAACACGCCAAGCGTCGCTCAGACGAGCGAAGCAACGCTGTGTGGCGTGCGGTCCCCCACACGGCTGGCCAGTGCGGTCACCAGTGCGAATGACGTACGTGCAGCTAAGGCCACCCCCCCCCCCGTGCTGAGAGTACCACTCACGGACCTCCTGGGGCGAGGGAGTGTGCTGCTGTCCCTGGCCACCGCCAGTGCCGCCACGCCCACCACTCCCGCCACCACCTCCTCGACCACCCCAACCCCTGCCGCTGCCTCGTCCACCGCCACCCCCACTACCTCCTCCGCCCCGGCCACCTCCCCCGCTGCTGCCGCCACCCCCACCACCGCTGCCACTTCCCCCACCCGCGCCACCCCCCCCGCCACCACCTCCCCCACCACCGCCACCCCCGCTGTCACCACCACCGCTCTTGCCCCCCTTGCCCTTGCCGCTGCGGCGTCCGCCCGAAGCAGACGCAGTCCCGACCTTCTCAGCACCAAGGAGGTCGACAGCAGCAGCAGAGGCGACAGAGGGAAGAAGGGGGGAGGGAGAACACCCCTCAAAGAACGGGGTGCGGGGGTCACCGCGAGAGGCACCTATAGCGACTATGCTAGTCTCGGCTGCAAGGAGTTCCTTCTTGAGGAGGGCAATGGTGAGCTCGGTGGGGCAGCGAGCGAGGAAGTGGTCCCTGACTGAGCGCACCGAGTCAGGGAGGCGCGTGACTAGGTGGTAGAGAGTGATCCAGAGCGAGGGTGGGTTCGTGGCTAGGAACTCATCAGGCATAGCGGCGCGGAAGCGAGCCTCACTAGTGCGGAGGTGGGTAATGAGGTCAGCGACAGTGTGAAAGGAAGCTAAGTCGGGGAACAGGTAGGGAAGAGAGAGACGGCCTAGAGCAGCAGAGGCCGGTGAGGAGTAGCGGGCAACGACAGCAGTGTACAGTGCCTGTGCAGTCTTGTGCTGCCCAAAGTGCTCGCGCTCATCTATCGGCAGAGAGTTGCGGATAGCGAAGCGAGCATGGGCGTCACGAGTCTGCCACTGTGAGCGAGCAGTGCTGTCGGCAGTAGCAGCAGGAGCAGTAGCGTGGCCTAAGGCGTGATCGTACAGAGAGATGTCTTCCTTGGCAGTGAGCTGTAGGAAGAGTTGTAGGTCATCAAGCCAGGTGTCGAACTTCACTGGGCGCCCCTCAGCATCAAAGGCTAGCACTGGAGGGCTAGCCATGGTAGTAGCAGTAGTAAAAGCAGCAGGAGCAGTAGGTAGGTAGGGCGGCGCGGCTCGGTACAGGTAGGGCGGCGCGGCTCGGTATAGGTAGGGCGGCGCGGCTCGGTACAGGTAGGGCGGCGCGGCTCGGTATAGGTAGGGCGGCGCGGCTCGGGTCGGGCGGCGCGGCTCGGTTCGGGCGGCTCGGGTCGGGCGGCGCGGCTCGGGTCGGGCGGCTCGGTTCGGTTAGGGCCGGGCTGATCGGTGCGGGTGGCGCGGTCTAGGTGGGGCCGTTCGAGGCGGCTAAGGGAAGCGCGGGGAGCGGGTGGGGTTGGGGACGGGGCCGACGCGGGCTGTAAGGGGTAGGGACGGGGCCGACGTGGGCCTCTAGGAGTAGGGACGGGGGCCGACGCGGGCCTCTAGGGGTAGGATCGGGGGCCGACGCAGGCCTCTAGGGGTAGGATCGGGGCCGTCGCGGGCCTCTAGGGGTAGGGACAGGGCCGTCGCGGGCCTCTAGGGGTAAGGACGGGGCCGTCGCGGGCCTCTAGGGGTAGGCTCGGGGCCAACGCGGTCCTCTAGGGTAGGCGCGGGGCCGACGCGGGCCTCTAGGGGACGAGCTCGGGGCCGACGCGGGCCGTTAGGGTTAGGCGCGAGGCCGATTCGGGGCCTCTAGGTGCAACAGTGCGGGGCCTACAGGGCCTCTAGGGGCATGAACGTCGAGGCGCCCTAGGGCAGGTAGGCAGATAGGCAGGTAGGTAGTGGTGGGCCCTTAGGAAAAACGGTCCTAGGAAGGACCTGCTCTATACCATGTTGAACAAGGAATGAAATGACTAAGAATGAAATGAGTACAAATATGAAAACCTAGAAGTGTGTACCCCCTATAGGCTAACCCACTGTAGCCTAAACAACTACAACAATATATAATGTTTGACACTCGACACAGGGGACGCAGAAAGGACCAGGCCCCGGAGGAAGGGGAGGGAGGGACCGGGGAAGACCAGAGACAAGGACACGGGAAGCCATGCCTCGGAGACGAGGCAGGGAGGGGTGACCAAGACGGTGGTGCCACAGGAGAGTCTTGTGAGACAGGAGGCGACACGAGCAGGGGGCAGACTCAGGACCAGACCTGGACGCCGCAGCAAACACCTGACCTGACGCAGCTACCTGGCCAGACGCAGGGACAGGAGGAGACTCAGTGGTCAGGGTGTAGAGGCTCGACCCCGGCCGATGCGTAAACGTGGCCAGGTGCCGGCCTGTGCGAGCGTCCGAGCAGTGGGTCACCCGCTGACTCGCAGGAGTAAACTGGTGAACCCCCGCATCGTGTAGGTCAGCACCACTCACCAAGTTCGTAGAGAACGAGGGGAGGTAAAGACCAGACAAGGTGCCAGAGGGGGCAGCCGGACACGGGAGGACAGTGGAGAAGTGAGAGAGGACAGGACCCCCAGAGGGGTCTGGCAGGGAGACTGCAACCGGCCGACCAAGCGGCGTGAGTGTGGTGCGGTCTCGAAAGAAGGAGCGAGAAGCCCCTGAGTCAAGGGTGAAGGTGAGGGAGGCCGAAGCCTACGTGGTACCTGAGAGCGCAGACTCACCAGCACCTGAGGGCGCAGACGCACTGGCACCTAGAGCAGCAGCCTCACCAGCACCTAGAGCAGCAGCCTCACCAGCACCTAGAGCAGCAGTACCAATGCCCGGGTCGGGCGGGAAACACCGATAACAGTCACCCTCATCACTAATAGTCACAGCATACATGGCAGCAAGGATAGCATCAAAGTCAACATCATAGATAGCTACACCTGCCCTAGACAGCTCTCCCCAGCGGGGGATCTCAGTGGCCTCCGGGAACTGGTGACGCCAAGCGTCCGTCAGGCGGCCAAAGCAGCGCTGGGTGGGGTGGGCACCCCCACACTGCTCACCCGTGCACGGACCAAAACCCCCACCACGCTGACGCTGCGCGTACCACTCACGGAGCTGCTAAGGGGGGGGGGATGTCCCGAGAACGCTGCTGCTGCTGGCGCTGACCACCACCGGAGCCGCTCCGCTGCGAAGCGCCACCCCGACCAGCTCTACCTTCCCCACCACCGCCTCCTCCACCTCCGCCACCGCCGCCGCCTCCACTTCCACCGCTACCGCCTCCGCCGCCTCCGCCTCCACCGCTGCCGCCGACACCTCCACCCCCGCCACCACTCCCACTGCCACCCCCACTCCCTCCGCCGCCTCCACCGCCACCTCCACCACCCCCGCTAGCTCCACCCGCGCCCTTGCCCCCCTTGCCCTTGCTAGAGCGGCGTCTCCTGCTAGGGGCAGACGCCGCACCGACCGACTCAAGACCAACGAGGTCGGCCGCAGCGGCAGAGGCGACAGAGGGCAGAAGGGGGGAAGGGGAACACCCCTCAAAGATGGGGGTGCGAGGGTCAGCACGAGAGGCTCCTACAGCGACTATGCTCTTCTCCGCTGCTAGGAGGGCCTTCTCTAGGAGGTCAACAGTGAGAGTGGTGGGACAGACTGAGAGGAAGTGGTCCTTGACTACACGAAGGGAGTCAGGGAGGCGGGTGACTATATAATAGAGAGTGATGTACATGGGGGGGGGGGGGGGGTTCTTGGCGTAGAACTCAGCAGGAAGCGCGGCGCGGTAGCGAGTGTCACTAGTGCGGAGGTGCGTAATGAGGTCAGCGACTGTGGGAAAGGCAGCAAGGTCAGGGAAGAGGTACGGTAGCATGAGGCAGCTCAGTGCAGCAGTGGCAGGGGAAGAGTAGCGCGCAACTACAGCGTCGTACAAGGTCTGAGCACTCTTGTACTGACTAAAGTGCGCGCGCTCAGTGGTAGGCAGGTGGCGACGCACAGCAAGACGTGCAGCAGCATCGCGCGTGGCCCACTGGGAGCGAACAGTGGGGTCAGCATCAACAGTAGGGGCAGGAGAGGCGCCAGAGGTGAGGTCAAAGAGAGAGAGACCGTCTGCCTTGTCGCACTGTAGGAAAAGCTGCAGGTCATCTACCCAGACCTCAAAGTCAATGGCCCGACCCTCAGCGTTAAAACCGAGAACACTGGGGGTGGCCATGATAGAAGTAGACTAGCAATACCAACTGTAGGAGAGGGGCAGTGCAGTGACAGAAGCGCTGCTCTCACCAGACAAGGCGGTTCGGGCAGCTCAGCAGCACAGCAGCACAGCAACACGGCGGCTCGGGTGACTCGAACGGCTCAGCAGCAACTATGGCTCTGCGGCACCACCGGCTTGGCTCCTCAGCGGCTCAGGCGGCTCGGGCGGCTCGGGCGGCTCGGGTGGCTCGGGCGGCTCGGGTGGCTCGGGCGGCTCGGGCGGGTCGGACGGCTCGGGCGGTTCGGGCGGCTCGGGCGGTTCGGGCGGCTCGGGCAGAACGGGCGGCGTAGCGGTGCGGGCGGCTCGGTGGCGTAGGGCGGCAGGGCCGCAGCAAAGGGCGGCGGGGCCGCTGGCAGGGTTGCGGGGCCGCAAGGTAGGTGGCGGGGCCTAAGTGAGAGGGGCGACGGGGCTGCAGCGAAGGGCGTGTCAGAACATATAGCTTACTTATTTCTGTAGGCTATAGTGGGGTATCCCATAGGGGGTACAACCCAATTAGGGTTTCCTATTTGTACCCACTTCATTTCATAGTCATTCACTTCTTGTTCGTACTTTCTCATGGAATCAGAGCAGGTCCCTTCCTAGGGCCTGTTCCTAGGGCCCACCGAAGCGCGCCCCGAGGCGCGCATTTTTTTTAGCGACCCTCCGAGTCGCCCCTCCCGTCGTGCTCCCGCTTAGGCCCCTCGTCGGCCCCCGCTTAGGCCCCTCGTCGGCCCCGCTTAGGCCCCTCGTCGGCCCCGCTTAGGCCCCTCGTCGGCCCCGCTTAGGCCCCTCGTCGGCCCCTGCTTAGGCCCCTCGTCGGCCCCGCGTACCCCTCGTCGGCCCCGCGTAGGCCCCGCGTACCCCTCGTCGGCCCCGCGTACCCCTCGTCGGCCCCGCGTAGGCCCCGCGTACCCCTCGTCGGCCCCACGTAGGCCCCGCGTAGGCCCCGCGTACCCCTCGTCGGCCCCGCGTATGCCCCGCGTACCCCTCGTCGGCCCCGCGTACCCCTCGTCGACCCCGCGTACCCCTCGTCGGCCCCGCGTAGGCCCCGCCCAGGCCCCGTCTCGGCCCCGTGTCGGCCCCGCGTAGGCTCCGTCGGCCCCGCTTAGGCCCCTCTTCGGCCCCGCGTCGGCCCCACCTACGCCCTGTCGGCCCCGCGCTGGCCCCGCTTAGGCCCGCCACCGGCCCCTGCTACAGCCCGCCGCGTCGGCCCCGCCTACAGCCCGCCGGCCCGCCTAGGCTCCACTTCGGCCCCTCGTCGGCCCCACTACAGCCCGCACCGGCCCCTGCTACAGCCCGCCACCGGCCCTGCTACAGCCGCCACCGGCCCCTACTACAGCCCGCCGCCGGCCCTGCTACAGCCCGCCACCGGCCCTGCTACAGCCGCCACCGGCCCCTGCTACAGCCCGCCACCGGCCCTGCTACAGCCCGCCACCGGCCCTGCTACAGCCGCCACCGGCCCCTGCTACAGCCCGCCGCCGGCCCTGCTACAGCCCGCCGCCGGCCCTGCTACAGCCCGCCACCGGCCCTGCTACAGCCCACCACCGGCCCTGCTGCAGCCCGCCGTGCTGCACGTGAGCAGCCCCAGCAGCCCGCGCCGCCCGTGAGCCCCTACGCCACCCGAGCCGCGCGAGCCGCCCGAGCCGCCCGAGCCGCCCGAGCCGCCCGAGCCGCCCGAGCCGCCTGAGCCATGCGAGCCACCTGAGGAGCCGTGCTGCTGTCCCTGAGCTGTGTTCCTCTGCTGCTGACCTACCCGACTCTTCCAGCCCGGTGAGACTTTCAGCTGCTGCCATGGCCACCCCCAATGTTCTTACTTTTGACGCTGAGGGGAGGGCCATTGACTTTGCCGTCTGGATTGAAGACCTGCAGCTGTACTTACTGTGTGATGCGATAGATGAGGTCTCTCTCTTTGACTTTGTCTCTGGAGCTGTCCCTGCCCCGCCTGCTGATGCTGACTCTGCCGTTCGCTCCAAGTGGGCGACCCGCGATGCTGCTGCACGTCTTGCTGTGCGTCGCCACCTCCCTTCCTCTGAGCGTGCCCACTTTAGTCAGTGCAAGACCGCTCAGGCCTTGTACGACGCTGTAGTTGCACGCTACTCCTCCCCTTCCTCCGCTACCCTTAGCCGCCTCATGCTACCGTTTCTCTTCCCTGACCTCGCTTCCTTTCCCACTGTCGCTGACCTCGTTACCCACCTCCGCGCTAGTGACGCTCGCTACCGCGCTGCCCTTCCTGCTGAGTTCCGCGCCGCAAACCCTCCTCCCATGTATATCACTCTCTACTTTCTCGTCACCCGTCTTCCTGAGTCCCTTCGTGTCGTTAGGGACCAGTTTCTCTCTGTCTGTCCCACCACCCTCACTGTCGACCTCCTTGAGGAGTCCCTGCTAGCGGCTGAGAAGAGTATAGTCGCTGTAGGGGCCTCTAGGGGTGACCCTCGCACCCCCATCTTTGAGGGGTGTTCTCCTTCCCCCCTGCTGCCCTCTGTCGCCTCTGCTGCTACGGCCGACCTCGCTGGTTTTGAGTCGGTCGGTGCGGCGTCTGCCCCCAGCGGCAGACGCCGCTCTGGCAAGGGCAAGGGGGGCAAGGGAGCGGGTGGATCTAGAGGAGGCAGTGGCGGAGGAGGTGGGGGTGGCGGGGGGAGTGGGGGTGGCGGTGGAGGTGGTGGCGGGAGTGGGGGTACCGGTGGAGGAGGTGGAGGCGGAGGTGGCGGCGGAGGCGGCAGCGGAGGAGGCGGGGGCGAGGGTACCGGTGGGGGCGGTGGCGGTGGAGACGGGGGTGGCGGTGGAGGCGGGAGTGGCGGTGGAGGCGGGAGTGGCGGTGGAGGCGGGAGTGGCGGAGGCGGCGGGGGTCGGAGTGGCTCGTCCCAGCGGAGCAGCTCTGGGGGTGGTCAGCGCCAGCAGCAGCAGCAGCAGCAGCAGCGGTCTCGCACCGTCCCCGCCCCTCAGCAGCTCCGTGAGTGGTACTTGCAGCGTCAGCGTGGTGGTGCGTTTGGTCCCTGCCCCTACGTTCTTCGCACCGGCGACCGTGCGGGGGAGAGGTGTGGAGGCACCCACACAGCCCGCCGCTGCTTTGGCCGCCTGACCGACGCCTGGCGTCAGCAGTTTCCGGAGGCCGCTGAGATCCCCCGCTGGGGGGAACTGTCTAGGGCTGGTGTAGCCATTTATGATCTTGACTTTGATGCTATTCTCTCTGCTATGTATGCTGTGACTGGTAGTGATGAGGATGACTGTTACCGGTGTTTCCCGCCCGACCCGGGCATTGGTACTGCAGCGACAGGTACTAGTGAGGCTGCTGCTCTAGGTGCCAGTGCGTCTGTGCTCTCAGGTGCTGGTGAGTCTGCCCTCTCAGGTACTGTGTCGGCTTCGGCCTCTCACACCTTCACCCTTGACTCTGGAGCGTCTCGCTCCTTCTTTAGGGACCGCACCACTCTCACGCCGCTGAGTCGGCCGGTTGCGGTGTCCCTGGCTGACCCCTCTGGGGGGCCTGTCCTGTCTCGCTTCTCCACTGTCCTCCCGTGTCCGGCGGCCCCCTCTGGCACCCTGACTGGTCTCTACCTCCCCTCGTTCTCGACGAACTTGGTGAGTGGTGCTGACCTCCAGGATGCGGGTGTCCACCAGTTCACCCCTGCTCGTCAGCGGGTGACCCACTGCACGGAGGCGGATACAGGTCGCCACCTGGCTACGTTTACACGTCGGCCAGGGTCGAGCCTGTACACACTGACCACTGCTTCTCCTCCAGGTGCTACGTCTGGTAGGGTCCCTTCGTCTGGTCAGGTGTTTGCTGCAGCGTCCAGGTCTGGTCCTGAGTCTGCCCCCTGCTCGTGTCGTCGTCTGTCTCACGAGACCCTCCTCTGGCACCACCGCCTTGGCCACCCCTCTCTGCTTCGGCTCAGAGGCATGGCCTCGCGAGTCCTTGTGTCTGGTCTTCCCCGGTCCCTCCCTCCCTTTCCTCCGGGCCCTGGCCCTGCCTGTGTCCCCTGTGTCGAGGGGCGCCAGCGTGCTGCCCCTCACTCCTCCCAGTTTCCTCCGACAGAGGCCCCGTTGCAGACGCTTCACATGGACGTGTGGGGCCCAGCCCGCGTCCGTGGACAGGGTCAGGAGCGCTACTTCCTGCTGGTGGTTGACGACTACTCGCGTTACACCACAGTCTTCCCCTTGCGCAGCAAGGGTGAGGTCACTGAGGTGTTGATCGACTGGATCCGCGCAGCTCGTCTCCAGCTTCGGAGGAGCTTTGGCTCTGACTTTCCTGTTTTGCGTCTGCACTCGGACAGAGGCGGAGAGTTCTCCTCTGGCCTCCTGAGTGCCTACTGTCGTGCGCGAGGCATTCGTCAGACCTTCACGCTTCCGGACTCACCACAGCAGAATGGGATTGCTGAGCGCCGCATTGGCATGGTCATGGACGTCGCTCGTACGTCCATGATGCATGCGGCTGCCCCCCATTTTCTGTGGCCGTTTGCGGTCAGGTACGCCGCGCATCAGATCAACCTTCACCCCCGGGTCTCTCGACCCGCGATGTCCCCAGTCTTGATGTGGACGGGGAAGGTTGGCGATGCGTCGGCGTTCCGGGTCTGGGGATCTCGGGCGTTTGTCCGCGACTTGTCTGCGGACAAGCTGTCCCCTCGCGCTGCTCCCTGCGTCTTCCTGGGGTTCCCCCCCGACGCCCCTGGGTGGCAGTTCTACCACCCCACCTCTCGACGTGTTCTGTCCTCCCAGGACGTCACGTTCGACGAGTCGGTACCCTACTACCGCCTCTTCCCCTACCGCACTCCGTCCCTCCCCCCACCCCCGCTCTTCTTGGTACCAGGTCCCCCCCCGGTAGTCCCCCTCCCCCCTCAGGGTCCTGCCCCTTCAGGTGTGTCCCAGGTAGACACGGTCGAGCCTGTCGAGGTCACTGGGGACTCTGGTGCTGCTGCTGGAGCTGAGCCTGGGGGTGCGGAGTCTGGGGGTGCTGAGCCTGGGGGTGCTGAGCCTGGGGGTGCTGAGCCTGGGGGTGCTGAGCCTGGGGGTGCTGAGCCTGGGGGTGCTGAGCCTGGGGGTGCTGTGCCTGGGGGTGCTGAGCCTGGGGGTGCTGAGCCTGGGGGTACTGAGCCTGGGGGTGCTGAGCCTGGGGGTGCTTCGTCTCGCCGGGAGCCACTCTCCCCACCGGAGCTGCGTGAGTGGTTTGCCAGGCGCTGGAGGCGTGCTGCTGGTGCTGGTGGTTCTTCGGCTGCAGAGGGTACTGCTGTCGCGCGTCCCGACGGTGCTCGTCCTTTGGGTGTTGGAGCTGCTGGGTCTGAGAGTTCTCCTGGAGCTGGTACTGCTGAGGGTGTTGTCGCTGAGCCTGCCGCTGGCGGTCCGCCTGCGGGTGCTCCTGGTGCTGCTTCTGGGGCCTCTGGTGGTGCTGCTGGAGGTGCTGCTGGAGTGGGTGCTCCGGCCGGGGCTGCTGGCGCTATTCCAGCTGTTTCTAGCGTCGCCGCGCGGCCCCGACCGTACTTCGTTCCGCTCCTTCAGCAGGTTCTTGGTCTTACACCTTCTCCTCCTCCCGTAGAGGGTCCGCAGCCTGTCCAGTCACAGCCACAGCTACAGCCTGCCTCCCCTTTGCCTGCTCCTTCTCCCTACGCTGGTCCGACTGGAGGTCTTACTGAGCGTCGTGAGCCTGCGTCTCGTCCTGCGCGCGCTAGTGGTCGCGGTTCGCGTCAACGTCCTCCTCCTGTCCCTGGCACGCACCGGATGTCGCTGCGTCCGTCCACTGCTCCTCTGCGTGCCCCTTTGCCTTCTCCTCCTGCTTCCTCTCTTCCTGCTCTTGCCGACCCGGAGTCGGACTCTCTTCGTGCTGCCAGTCCTACTGTCACGCGTCTCCTTGCTACTGCTGTCACTGACCCTTCCTTCGAGTCGTCTGCTGCGTCTGCCCTTGTCACTGAGCTTGTCGACTTTGCTGCGCGCTGTCGTCTCGACTACGCTGCTCGTCTTGTCACTGAGTCTGAGTCCGCCTGTCCTCCGTCCGTCGGGGGTGAGTGTGCCCTTGGCACGGACGTCCTTGAGGACAGGCAGGAGGAGTTCCAGTGTCTGGCTGCCGCTTCACCTCGTCTCGCGTCTGTACTGCTAGCCCCTGAGGGAGACCCGGATGCACCAGACATCCCGACTCCGCGCTCTTACGCGGAGGCGATAGAGGGTCCCTACTCCTCTCAGTGGCAGGCAGCTATGGATGCAGAGATGGCTTCCTGGAAGTCCACAGGCACCTACGTTGACGCTGTTCCCCCTCCTGGGGCGAACATCGTCAGTGGCATGTGGACTTTCAGGGTGAAGCGGCCGCCGGGTTCTCCGCCTGTCTTCAAGGCGCGCTACGTGGCTCGTGGCTTCAGTCAGCGGCAGGGGATTGACTACTTCCAGACCTTCTCCCCCACCCCGAAGATGACCACTCTTTGGGTTCTGCTGCACGTTGCTGCTCACCGTGACTACGAGCTGCACTCTCTCGACTTCAGCACAGCTTTCTTGCAGGGCAGCCTGCACGAGGAGATCTGGCTGCGCCGCCCACCTGGCTTCACTGGGTCTTTCCCTCCTGGTACCCAGTGGAGTCTCCGGCGTCCAGTCTACGGTCTCCGCCAGGCGCCACGTGAGTGGCACGACACACTGAGGACTACGCTCGCGGCACTTGGGTTTGCTCCTTCTACTGCCGACCCGTCGCTGTTTCTGCGCACCGACACCTCTCTGCCGCCGTTCTACATCCTCGTGTACGTCGACGACTTGGTCTTTGCCACAGCTGACACTGCTGGACTCGCCTACGTGAAGTCTGAGCTGCAGAAGAGACACACGTGCACTGACCTGGGTGAACTGCGCAGCTACCTTGGCTTGCAGATCACCCGGGATAGAGCACGCCGCACCATTACCCTGACTCAGTCACACATGGTGCAGCAGGTCCTTCAGCGCTTCGACTTCACGTACTCCTCGCCTCAGGCCACTCCTCTGCCTACTCGTCACTCACTCTCAGCTCTGCCTTCGGATGAGTCCGTAGAGTCGAGTGGCCCGTTTGCAGAGCTTGTTGGCTGCCTCATGTACCTGATGACCTGCACACGACCTGACCTCGCATACCCTCTTAGCATTCTCGCACGCTTTGTTGCTCCTGGGAGACACCGACCAGAGCACATGGCTGCAGCGAAGAGGGTGTTGCGCTACTTGTGCAGTACGTCGGGCATGGGGCTAGTGCTTGGAGGGCGCAGTCCAGTGGTCCTCACTGGGCACGCAGACGCTTCTTGGGCTGACGACCAGGCTACGCAGCGGTCGTCACAGGGTTACTCCTTCAGCCTTGGTTCCGGCTCTGTCTCGTGGCGGGCTACCCGCTCGTCTTCTGTTCTCGGCTCCAGTTGTGAGGCTGAGATCTACGCTGGGGCTATGGCTGCACAGGAGTTACGCTGGCTCACCTACCTGCTGACCGACCTTGGAGAGCAGCCTCGTTCTCCTCCAGTCCTGTACGTAGACAACAAGGCCATGCTGGCCTTGTGTCGAGAGCAGTGACTGGAGCACAGAACGAAGCACATTGCTCTTCGCTACTTTCTTGCTCGTGAGCTACAGCAGCGTGGACAGTTGCGACTTGCGTACGTGGCCTCTGAGGCCAACACTGCTGATGTCTTCACCAAGGCACTTGCGCCTTGTGATCATCAGCGTTGTTGCACGCAGTTGGGTCTTGTGCCTGTCTTGCCTCACTTGCTCTGCTCTTGACCTTGCTTGTACCTTCGCCTATATATACTCTTGCTCTTGTATATCTCTATATATGATCTTGCATGTGAACTGGCCTTCTGGCCTTTGAACTTGTGCTCGGAATGCGTGGTGACTTTGTGATCCACCCTGAGCTTTGCTTTGCTTTGCTTGACTGGTCTTGTGACCCCTTGTTCTCCCCCACTTTGCCTATGGGGGTGTGTCAGAACATATAGCTTACTTATTTCTGTAGGCTATAGTGGGGTATCCCATAGGGGGTACAACCCAATTAGGGTTTCCTATTTGTACCCACTTCATTTCATAGTCATTCACTTCTTGTTCGTACTTTCTCAGGGCGGCGGGGCCGCAAGGTTGGCGGTGGGGCCGCAGCGAGAGGGGCGGCGTGGCCGCAGCGAAGGGCGGCGGGGCCGCAAGGGAGTCGGCGGGGCCGTAGCGAGAGAGGCGGCGGGGCCAGAGCGAAGGGCGGCGGGGCCGCAGAGAAGGGCGGCGGGGCCGCAGCGAAGGGCGGCGGGGCCGCAGCAAAGGGAGGCGGGGCCGCAGTGAAGGGTGGCGGGGCCGCAGTGAAGGGCGGCGGGGCCGCAGTGAAGGGCGGCGGGGCTGCAGCGAAGGGCGGCGGGGCCGCAGCGAAGGGCGGCGGGGCCGGGACAGGGCGGTGCCGAGGCCGTAGGGCTAGGGCGACGGGGCCGTAGGGCTAGGCGACGGGGCCGCTAGGGTGATGGGGCCGCTAGGGCGATGGGGCCGCTAGGGCGATGGGGCCGCTAGGGCGGCTCGACGAAGTGAGAGAGAGGAGCGCGACTCGGGCGGAGCGCGGTCCTGGCAGGAAAAAGAAAAGGTTCGATGTGGTGGGCCCTAGGTACAGTTCCCACGAGGGAACCTGCTCGATACCATGAGAAAATTAGAACGAGAATGAAATGACTAAGTGAAAGTTGGGTACAAATACAACCCTGGAAAGCTGTACCCCATATGTGCTACCCCGCTATAGCTTACAACAGCTATGTCATACAAATCTGACAATCAGTGGTAACATATTTGTGTTGTTTCCTATGATGGCATCTACTTCCTTTATGTCAGAATCCCAACCACTAGACCATTGGGATAAAAGGGCTTGTTTCAGTAGCGGGTCAGTGCGCCCATAACCCCCCAGGCAAACGCGCATGTAACCCTCTCCAGGATCAATCGGGCATCCACAGTGCAGATCTACTGACACCCCTCCACACTGGGAGGCCCAGGACTAAGCACAGCGGCAACGGCCTACATGTGCATACACCGGGAATCGAACCCGAGACCGCTCTGATACCATCTCAGAATCCCAACCACTAGACCATTGGGATAAAAGGGCTTGTTTCAGTAGCGGGTCAGTGCGCCCATAACCCCCCAGGTAAACGCGCCTGTAACCCTCTCCAGGATCAATCGGGCATCCACAGTGCAGATCTACTGACACTTTACTCCGTTGCGGCAACTGTGCGGCATCTCACTACTCGAGTGCGAGGCAACCGGTTTGCATTATTGTGCATCTGTTGTCAGTTTTGTGGCACGCTACTGTTAACCCCACGTCCCACACTGTGTTGTGGCAGCTTTTCTGTAATTGACGGCGCTGAACAGTGACTCCGTTTGGGTGCATATGACGACGTGGAACCATCACCCATGTTATTACAATCACTTTTTTTCCGTTGCTTCACTGATGTTCAAAACCTATGTTATACCTCCTTGCAGGCTTTCTCAATAGCCATCTGTTGCAACTAAGGCTGCACCAGGTTGACGGTTTCCATCAAACCAGGTTGACGGTTTTCAATTCGGCGGATGTCCGCCTTCTCACGGTAAGCATGCCCGCATTTAGCGATGGAGTATTGAGTTTCAGGCTATATGTTTTATGTTTGCAACTCCTCGTCATGTTCATTTCCTGTTTGTAGTGTTCTCTGTAGGCAAAATATTTGTTTGTTGGTGTCTCGCACAATTTGCTATCCCTAACCCCTCAGGAGTCGTAACTGCAAGTTGTGTTTGCTTGTTTTGCAGGGCGTATCTGTTGTTGCAGGCTTATCGTCAACCAGAAATGCGTGCTGTGTTCTTTTTTGCCAATATTGCGTACTTCTAGCCCCAATGGAAGTAATCGGTGAGTGGAAATGCATACTTGATTTGCATGTTTCACAAGGTTTAACTTGCTACTTTTCTTAGCATACAATATCAAGATGGCTGGACCAAATGTTACATCCTGGTTTTTTGCTGTGCTGAAGGAATAGTAACTGTAGTTGTATGGGGCATATTGATATTTTGTATGCAGACCCTTTTTATATTAGCGGGAGAGAAGTTATAAACCTTAAATTATGAAACCCAACAAAAACAGAGCTTGAATTGAATCCGTGGCTAATAATAATGATATAATCGCCAGCCAATAGGAGGTCGTTACCGCACACAAAAAATGCTCTCTGATTGGTCCATAAGACGCGCTCGTGTCCGTTGATTTTAATATGATCCGACGGTGTTGTTGGAGTGCGATGACAGCCACGTCAGCATGTTTCAGTTTCATCTAAAGTACGTCGTATGCCACGTGGCGTTGTCGTGACACTTTCGCGTAGGTCGCTCAAGAGTGACGTTTTCCGCCTCCATAGTTGCTTTACCGTACACCTCACACTTGCACCGAAGTGTACAGTTTGTGTTGGGAATGTGACGGGGAAGTCACTTCGCAAGTTACTGACGCTACCACTGTTTTCGAGTCAGACTTTTTTTTTTGCGCGGCGAATGCAACTGCAAAGTAGTACTACTACAAGCATTACTACTACCATTGTGCTATGAGTTCGGTCAAAGAACTCAAGTTGAATCGACCGTCCAACGTCCAGCTGTGAGTTGACGATACTACTCTGCGAGTCCAGATCTGGTTTGGTCAGCTCAGGAGCAGCCTGTTTCTTCGGGCCCTGAAACAAAAAATGCTTCCGGAAGCAAAAACAAAGCTTCTTGATTTATCAAACCTCTATTGAAAAGCCTGTTCACGCGTGGTGCGCCCTCACAAGTGTGGAAACAAAGAACGAGAATGAAATGACTATGAACGAAGTGAGTACAAATAGGAAACCCTAATTGGGTTGTACCCCCTATGGGATACCCCACTATAGCCTACAGAAACAAGTAAGCTATAAGTTCTGACACACCCCCATAGGCAAAGTGGGGGAGAACAAGGGGTCACAAGACCAGTCAAGCAAAGCAAAGCAAAGCTCAGGGTGGATCACAAAGTCACCACGCATTCCGAGCACAAGTTCAAAGGCCACAAGGCCAGTTCACATGCAAGATCATATATAGAGATATACAAAAAACAAGAGTATATATATGCGAAAGTACAAGCAAGGTCAAGAGGAGAGCAAGTGAGGCAAGACAGGCACAAGACCCAACTGCGTGCAGCAACGCTGATGATCACAAGGCGCAAGTGCCTTGGTGAAGACATCAGCAGTGTTGGCCTCAGAGGCCACGTACGCAAGTCGCAGCTGTCCACGCTGCTGTAGCTCACGAGCAAGAAAGTAACGAAGAGCAATGTGCTTCGTTCTGTGCTCCAGTCGCTGCTCTCGACACAAGGCCAGCATGGCCTTGTTGTCTACGTACAGGACTGGAGGAGAACGAGGCTGCTCTCCAAGGTCGGTCAGCAGGTAGGTGAGCCAGCGTAACTCCTGTGCAGCCATAGCCCCAGCGTAGATCTCAGCCTCACAACTGGAGCCGAGAACAGAAGACGAGCGGGTAGCCCGCCACGAGACAGAGCCGGAACCAAGGCTGAAGGTGTAACCCTGTGACGACCGCTGCGTAGCCTGGTCGTCAGCCCAAGAAGCGTCTGCGTGCCCAGTGAGGACCACTGGACTGCGCCCTCCAAGCACTAGCCCCATGCCCGACGTACTGCACAAGTAGCGCAACACCCTCTTCGCTGCAGCCATGTGCTCTGGTCGGTGTCTCCCAGGAGCAACAAAGCGTGCGAGAATACTAAGAGGGTATGCGAGGTCAGGTCGTGTGCAGGTCATCAGGTACATGAGGCAGCCAACAAGCTCTGCAAACGGGCCACTCGACTCTACGGACTCATCCGAAGGCAGAGCTGAGAGCGAGTGGCGAGTAGGCAGAGGAGTGGCCTGAGGCGAGGAGTACGTGAAGCCGAAGCGCTGAAGGACCTGCTGCACCATGTGTGACTGAGTCAGGGTAATGGTGCGGCGTGCTCTGTCCCGGGTGATCTGCAAGCCAAGGTAGCTGCGCAGTTCACCCAGGTCAGTGCACGTGTGTCTCTTCTGCAGCTCGGACTTCACGTAGGCGAGTCCAGCAGTGTCAGCTGTGGCAAAGACCAAGTCGTCGACGTACACGAGGATGTAGAACGGCGGCAGAGAGGTGTCGGTGCGCAGAAACAGCGACGGGTCGGCAGTGGAAGGAGCAAACCCAAGTGCCGCGAGCGTAGTCCTCAGTGTGTCGTGCCACTCACGTGGCGCCTGGCGGAGACCGTAGACTGGACGCCGGAGACTCCACTGGGTACCAGGAGGGAAAGACCCAGTGAAGCCAGGTGGGCGACGCAGCCAGATCTCCTCGTGCAGGCTGCCCTGCAAGAAAGCTGTGCTGAAGTCGAGAGAGTGCAGCTCGTAGTCACGGTGAGCAGCAACGTGTAGCAGAACCCGAAGAGTGGTCATCTTCGGGGTGGGGGAGAAGGTCTGAAAGTAGTCAACCCCCTGCCGCTGACTGAAGCCACGAGCCACGTAACGCGCCTTGAAGACAGGCGGAGAACCCGGCGGCCGCTTCACCCTGAAAATCCACATGCCACTGACGATGTTCGCCCCAGGAGGGGGAACAGCGTCAACGTAGGTGCCTGTGGACTTCCAGGAAGCCATCTCTGCATCCATAGCTGCCTGCCACTGAGAGGAGTAGGGACCCTCTATCGCCTCCGCGTAAGAGCGCGGAGTCGGGATGTCTGGTGCATCCGGGTCTCCCTCAGGGGCTAGCAGTACAGACGCGAGACGAGGTGAAGCGGCGGCCAGACACTGGAACTCCTCCTGCCTGTCCTCAAGGACGTCCGTGCCAAGGGCACACTCACCCCCGACGGACGGAGGACAGGCGGACTCAGACTCAGTGACAAGACGAGCAGCGTAGTCTAGACGACAGCGCGCAGCAAAGTCGACAAGCTCAGTGACAAGGGCAGACGCAGCAGACGACTCGAAGGAGGGGTCAGTGACAGCAGTAGCCAGGAGACGCGTGACAGTAGGACTGGCAGCACGAAGGGCGTCCGACTCCGGGTCGGCAAGAGCAGGAAGAGAGGAAGCAGGAGGAGAAGGCAAAGGGGCACGCAGAGGAGCAGTGGACGGACGCAGGGACATCCGGTGCGTGCCAGGGACAGGAGGAGGACGCTGACGCGACCCGCGACCACTAGCGCGCTCAGTACGAACAGGCGACACAGGACGAGACGCAGGCTCACGACGCTCAGTAAGACCTCCAGTCGGACCAGCGTAGGGAGAAGGAGCAGCCAAGGGGAGGCAGGCTGTAGCTGTGGCTGTGACCGGACAGGCTGCGGACCCTCTAAGGGAGGAGGAGGAGGTGTAAGACCAAGAACCTGCTGCAGGAGCGGAACGAAGTACGGTCGGGGCCGCGCGGCGACGCTAGAAACAGCAGGAACAGCACCAGCAGCCCCGGCAGGAGCACCCACTCCAGTAGCACCTCCAGCAGCACCACCAGAAGCTCCAGAACCTCCAGCCGCAGCACCAGGAGCACTGTCAGTCGGGCCGCCAACGGCAGGCTCAGCACCAACACCCTCAGCAGGACCAG
Organism: Closterium sp. NIES-65; assembly: GCA_948144175.1. Taxonomy (NCBI): domain Eukaryota; kingdom Viridiplantae; phylum Streptophyta; class Zygnematophyceae; order Desmidiales; family Closteriaceae; genus Closterium; species Closterium sp. NIES-65. The sequence goes on from CANXME010002566.1 coordinate 109,657, forward strand.
CTCCAGGAGAACTCTCAGACTCAGCAGCTCCAGCACCCACAGTACGAGCGCCGGCGGGGCGCGCAGCAGCAGTACCCTCTGCAGCCGAAGAACCACCAGCACCAGCAGCACGCCTCCAGCGCCCGGCAAACCACTCACGCAGCTCCTGTGGGGAGAGTGGCTCCCGGCGAGACGAAGCACCCCCAGGCACAGCACCTCCAGGCTCAGCACCCCTAGACACAGCACCCCCAGGCACGTCACCCCCAGGCTCAGCACCCCCAGGCTCAGCAACCCCAGGCTCAGCACCCCCAGGCTCAGCACCCGAGTCACCAGTGACCTCGACAGGCTCGACCGCGTCTACCTGGGACACACCTGAAGGGGCAGGACCCTGAGGGGGGAGGGGGACTACCGGGGGGGGACCTGGTACCAAGAAGAGCGGGGGTGGGGGGAGGGACGGAGTGCGGTAGGGGAAGAGGCGGTAGTAGGGTACCGACTCGTCGAACGTGACGTCCTGGGAGGACAGAACACGTCGAGAGGTGGGGTGGTAAAACTGCCACCCAGGGGCGTCGGGGGGGAACCCCAGGAAGACGCAGGGAGAAGCACGAGGGGATAGCTTGTCCGCAGACAGGTCGCGAACAAACGCCCGAGATCCCCAGACCCGGAACGCCGACGCATCGCCAACCTTCCCCGTCCACAGCAGGGCTGGGGAGGTCTCCGGTCGAGAGACCCTGGGGTGGAGGTTTATCTGGTGCGCAGCGTACCTGACCGCAAACGGCCACAGAAAATGGGGAGCAGCCGCATGCATCATGGACGTACGAGCGACGTCCATGACCATGCCAATGCGGCGCTCAGCAATCCCATTCTGCTGCGGTGAGTCCGGAAGCGTGAAGGTCTGACGGATGCCTCGCGCACGACAGTAGGCACTCAGGAGGCCAGAGGAGAACTCTCCGCCTCTGTCCGAGTGCAGACGCAAAACAGGGAAGTCAGAGCCAAAGCTCCTCCGAAGCTGGAGACGAGCTGCGCGGATCCAGTCGATCAACACCGCAGTGACCTCACCCTTGCTGCGCAAGGGGAAGACTGTGGTGTAACGCGAGTAGTCGTCAACCACCAGCAGGAAGTAGCGCTCCTGACCCTGTCCACGGACGCGGGCTGGGCCCCACACATCCATGTGAAGCGTCTGCAACGGGGCCTCTGTCGGAGGAAACTGGGAGGAGTGAGGGGCAGCACGCTGGCGCCCCTCGACACAGGGGACACAGGTGGGGCCAGGGCCCGGAGGAAGGGGAGGGAGAGACCGGGGAAGACCAGACACAAGGACTCGCGAGGCCATGCCTCTGAGCCGAAGCAGAGAGGGGTGGCCAAGGCGGTGGTGCCAGAGGAGGGTCTCGTGAGACAAACGACGGCACGAGCAGGGGGCAGACTCAGGACCAGACCTGGACGCTGCAGCAAACACCTGACCAGACGAAGTGACCCTACCAGACTCAGCACCTGGAGGAGAAGCAGTGGTCAGAGTGTACAGGCTCGACCCTGGCCGACGTGTAAACGTAGCCAGGTGGCGACCTGTATCCGCCTCCGTGCAGTGGGTCACCCGCTGACGAGCAGGGGTGAACTGGTGGACACCCGCATCCTGGAGGTCAGCACCACTCACCAAGTTCGTCGAGAACGAGGGGAGGTAGAGACCAGTCAGGGTGCCAGAGGGGGCCGCCGGACACGGGAGGACAGTGGAGAAGCGAGACAGGACAGGCCCCCCAGAGGGGTCAGCCAGGGACACCGCAACCGGCCGACTCAGCGGCGTGAGAGTGGTGCGGTCCCGAAAGAAGGAGCGAGACGCTCCAGAGTCAAGGGTGAAGGTGTGAGAGGCCGAAGCCGACACAGTACCTGAGAGGGCAGACTCACCAGCACCTGAGAGCACAGACGCACTGGCACCTAGAGCAGCAGCCTCACTAGTACCTGACGCGGCAGTACCAATGCCCGGGTCGGGCGGGAAACACCGGTAACAGTCATCCTCATCACTACCAATCGCAGCATACATAGCAGAGAGAATAGCATCAAAATCAAGATCATAAATAGCTACACCAGCCCTAGACAGCTCTCCCCAGCGGGGGATCTCAGCTGCCTCCGGAAACTGCTGACGCCAGGCGTCAGTCAGGCGGCCAAAGCAGCGGCGGGCAGTGTGGGCGCCTCCACACCTCTCCCCTGCACGGTCACCGGTGCGGAGAACGTAGGGGCAAGGACCAAGCGCACCACCACGCTGACGCTGCGAGTTCCACTCACGGAGCTGCTGAGGGGCGGGGACGGTGCGAGAGCGCTGCTGCTACTGTGGCTGCTGCTGCGGCTGCTGCTGCTGTTGCTGCTGGCGCTGACCACCCCCGGAGCTGCTCCGCTGGGACGAGCCACTCCGACCCCCGCCTCCACTGCCACCCCCGCCTCCACCGCCACCCCCGTCTCCACCTCCACCTCCCCCACCAGGACCGTCGCTCCCACCGCTCCCACCGCCTCCTCCGCTACCACCTCCGCCGCCACCTCCGCCTCCACCGCCGCCACCAGTACCTCCACTTCCGCCACCACCCCCACCGCCACCCCCACTCCCCCCGCCACCCCCACCGCCTCCTCCACCGCCCCCTCTAGCTCCACCCGCTCCCTTGCCCCCCTTGCCCTTGCCAGCGCGGCGTCTGCCGCTGGGGGCAGACGCCGCGCCGACCGACTCAAAACCAGTGAGGTCGGCCGCAGCGGCAGAGGCGACAGAGGGCAGCAGGGGGGAAGGACCACACCCCTCAAAGATAGGGGTGCGAGGGTCACCCCGAGAGGCCCCTACAGCGACAATACTCTTCTCAGCCGCTAGCAGGGACTCCTCAAGGAGGTCGACAGTGAGAGTGGTGGGACAGACAGAGAGAAACTGGTCCCTAACGACACGAAGGGACTCAGGGAGACGGGTGACGAGAAAGTAGAGAGTGATGTACATGGGAGGAGGGTTCGCAGCGCGGAACTCAGCAGGAAGGGCAGCGCGGTAGCGGGTGTCACTAGCACGGAGGTGGGTAACGAGGTCAGCGACAGTGGGAAAGGAAGCGGGGTCAGGGAAGAGAAACGGTAGCATGAGGCGGCTAAGGGTAGCGGAGGAAGGGGAGGAGTAGCGTGCAACTACAGCGTCGTACAAGGCCTGAGCGGTCTTGCACTGACTAAAGTGGGCACGCTCAGAGGAAGGGAGGTGGCGACGCACAGCAAGACGTGCAGCAGCATCGCGGGTCGCCCACTTGGAGCGAACGGCAGAGTCAGCATCAGCAGGTGGGGCAGGGACAGCGCCAGAGACAAAGTCAAAGAGAGAGACTTCATCTATCGCATCACACAGTAAGTACAGCTGCAGGTCTTCAATCCAGACGGCAAAGTCAATGGCCCTCCCCTCAGCGTCAAAGGTAAGAACATTGGGGGTGGCCATGACAGCAGCTGAAAATCTCACCGGGCTGGGAGAGGCGGGTAGGTCAGCAGCAGAGGAACAGCAGCACGGCTCCGCAGGCGGCTCGGGCGGCGCGGGCGGCTCGGCGGCGGCTCGGGCGGCGGCTCGGCGGCGGTTCGGCGGCGGCTCGGCGGCGGCTCGGCGGCGGCTCAGGCGGCGGCGGCTCGGCGGCGGCTCGGCTGCTGCTGGGCGGCGCGGGCGGCTCGGGCGTCACGGGCGGCTCGGCGGCGGCTCTGGCGGCTCGGCGGCGGCTCGGGCGGCGGCTCGGCGGCGGCTCGGCGGCGGCTCGGCGGCGGCTCAGGCGGCGGCGGCTGCTGCTGGGCGGATCGGCGGGGCCGCGTAGCAGAGTGGCGGCGGGGCCGCGACCGAAGAGAGCGGCGGGGCCGCGTAGCAGAGGGCGGCGGGGCCGCGTAGCAGAGGGCGGCGGGGCCGCGTAGCAGAGGGCGGCGGGGCCGCGTAGCAGAGGGCGGCGGGGCCGCGACCGAAGAGAGCGGCGGGGCCGCGTAGCAGGGGGCGGCGGGGCCGCGTAGCAGAGGGCGGCGAGGCCGCGTAGCAGAGGGCGGCGGGGCCGCGATCGAAGGGCGGCGGGGCCGCGTAGCAGAGGGCGGCGGGGCCGCGTAGTAGAGGGCGGCGGGGCCGCGTGGCAAAGGGCGGCGGGGCCGCGATCGAAGGGCGGCGGGGCCGCGTAGCAGAGGGCGGCGGGGCCGCGTAGCAGAGGGCGGCGGGGCCGCGTAGCAGAGGGCGGCGGGGCCGCGTAGCAGAGGGCGGCGGGGCCGCGAGGCAGAGGGCGGCGGGGCCGCGTAGCCGAGGGCGGCGGGGCCGCGATCGAAGGGCGGCGGCGGGGCCGCGTAGCAGAGGGCGGCGGGGCCGCGATCGAAGGGCGGCGGGGCCGCTAGGGAAGGGCGGCGGAGCCGCGAGGGGAAGGGCGGCGCAACGGTTCGCTAGGGGCGACACGACGGGTCGCTAAAAAAAAAACGCGCCTCGGGGCGCGGTTCGGTGGGCCCTAGAAGCAGTCCCTAGGAGGGAACCTGCTCTGATTCCATGTGGAAACAAAGAACGAGAATGAAATGACTATGAACGAAGTGAGTACAAATAGGAAACCCTAATTGGGTTGTACCCCCTATGGGATACCCCACTATAGCCTACAGAAACAAGTAAGCTATAAGTTCTGACAACAAGGACCCCATTCGTCCCAGTCCCATCATGACTGGCGCCGCTACCACTCTCGCAAGGACCCCTCCACGCGACTCGAGCCTCGTGGCCTCGCCACGTAGTACTAAGCCCCATGGAATCACGCATCACCATGGTGGTGCGGATGGCGTCAGCGGCCTTATCAGTGGCATGGCCCGTCATCACGGCTCTGTGAGGCGTGGCTGTGATGGGGCCGCGGGCCGAGATTTTATGGCAAGCATGGCGCCGTGCAGCCAGTGGGCAAAGCAGCTACTCAGAGCGCACGACGCAGAGCTGGCTGTGGTGCTTTCTCAGCAGCATGGAGCACACAGCATGGAGGTCGAACGAGAGAGCATTGGGTGCACACAGCAGGCACGTGGGAAGGTGGAAGAGCAAGAGGCAGTAGCAAGGAAGCGGAAGCGCAATGGTGCTGCTGCTGACGGTGATGGTCGTCGCACTGCGGATGGAGAAAAGGAACGATCCGGTGGCAATGGTAAGCTTGAGAGCACAGAGCTTGCAGAAACCGCTGCTGCACCCAATCAGCCCGCTGCTGCACCCTGTCAGCCCGCTGCTGCTAACTGCCCGGAGAAAAGTGCAGCCGTGCCAATGGTTCACTGTCGCAGCAGCCATGGCTCGGTCAGTGCAAGGAGCACCTCGACTCAGCCCAGCTGATCAGCTTACTTCCACGCCAAACGCTCACACGGGCTGTGCCTGCCGCTGCCCCTGCTGCCACCACAAGGGATGCCCCACCCTCTGACTCTGGTCTTCTCGATGGCAAATGAGTCGCCCGAATTGGTCAATAGCGGCATCGCGTGTGGAGTAGAGGGTGGGAGGCCGACGGCAGAGGCGTATGTCGGAGAGCGTTCAGCATGGGCGTCACTGCCACCCCCTGTGGGCCTGGCTGCTGGCTTTGTTGTCCCTGACCTGAACCTGCCGGCTGCTGCTGATGATGATGATGATGATGCCAGTGACCATGCCGCTGGTGCTGCTGGTGGTGGTAGTGGCGCTGGGGTAACAGCATTCACTAATTGTGGACAGTTTCAGTCCGCATGTGAAAGCACTAGGCTGGATGGCAGGGCGGCTGTCGCTGGTAATGGTACTCTTGATGATGCTCCTGTTGATGATGCTCCTGCTGATGATGCTCCTGCTGGTGATGCTCCTGCTGGTGATGCTGCTACTGGTGATGCTGCTGCCGGTGATGTGCTGCTGGTGATGTTGCTGCTGGTGATGCTGCTGCCGGTGATGCTGCTGCCGCTGATGCTGCTGCTGGTGATGCTGCTGCTGGTGATGCTGTTGCTGGTGATGCTGCTGCTGGTGATGCTGCTGCTGGTGATGTTGCTGCTGGTGATGCTGCTGCCGGTGATGCTGCCGGGCATTGACAGAATGTGAAAGGTTTCAGTTTTGCATGTGAAGATCATGATTTGAATGGTATGGCATTTGCACATGGGCTGATCACATCTAAAATGGATTTTCGTGAATCTGTGCTGCAGCTGGTCCAATGACTTGCAGTTTACTCAGATTCAGCAACAGCAGCAGCAGCAATGTAGGAGGCACCAGCAGCAGCAGCAGCACCACCACCACCAGTACCAGCACCAGCACCAGCACCAGCAGCAGAAGCTATGTCAGCACCAGCAGCAGGTGCAGGAACAATCACAGCGGCAGGATCAAAACGGAGAATGTCTTTCACAGCAGACACATAGTGAAGGCATTTCTCATCGAAATCATGCTTCACAAATTACAGAACAAGCATTCCTCTTGGTTCTTTGCAACAACCCTAAGTACCTCATCTGGAATAACAACCCTCCTTCACCAAACAACGGAGCTGCGCTTATTGAGGAAGGTTGTAAGATTAGATGTAAGGTTGCTGGCCTCCAGTCCCCGCCACCTAGAGGGACGTTTCCTGTGTTGGGAACAAACAGTCGTAAGCGCTTCTGTCGTGTCGAAACTCCAAGACACAAGCGAAGCAGCACATATCGAAGCACCAGCGAGTCAACCGTCGGAGGTTGATGTAACCGCTGGAGGTTATGCGAAAGTCAAAGGTCAGCGACCGACGACGGGTTCGCCGGCGACCAACGACGTTACGCAACAGCTCTTCGCGTAAATCGCCAAGATGGAAGCGGAGATGCGAGCGACGACTGAACGGTCGCGATTGGAGAACGAGCAGCTGCGAAACGAACTGTAGCGCGTTACGCGGCTCCTCTCGACCATGAACATGTCAGAATTATATTTATTATAACTGCATGTAGTTCTAGCTGTAGTGTAGTTATTAAGTTTGTAGGTGGTGCACCTCTTCATTTGTTTCCTTTGCTATATGTACTTCGAAATCTATAGTGAAACCCTCATTCCTTCCCAACCCTTCTTCCAACTCACTCGAATCTCACCCTAGGCAAAACCCGCTCGACATCCTAGTTGGGCCTAGGCTACTAAGCCTAGGCCCTAGTTAATCTTAACTCTTCCTCGTTCAATTAATTTCGACAGAACATTCTTGCTTCGACGACTTCGCAGCGTCAGTTCGAGGTTCCGAAACTTCGCTCGCCGTGTCAAACATTATATATGTTATGCTTGTGTAGGCTACAGTGGGTTAGCCTATAGGGGGTACACAATTCTAGGGTTTCCTACTTGTACTCATTTCACTGCTAGTTCATTCATTCCTGTTTACTTGTTTCACATGGTATAGAGCGGGTCCTTCCTAAGGACCGTAATTTTTAGGGCCCACCGAAGCGCGCCCCGAGGCGCGCAATTTTTTTTTTTTCGCGACCCTACGGGTCGCCATTGCTCTCGCGGCCCCGCTGTCCCTCTGACGCGGCCCCGCTGTCCCTCTGACGCGGCCCCGCCACCCCTGCTTGACGCGGCCCCGCCGCCTCCTCTGCAGCGGCCCCGCCGCCTCCTCTGACGCGGCCCCGCCGCCCGCTGATCGCGGCCCCGCCGCCGGCTCTGACGCGGCCCCGCCGCCGGCTCTGACGCGGCCCCGCCGCCCGCTGATTGCGGCCCGCCGCCGGCTCTGACGCGGCCCCGCCGCCGCCTCCTGATCGCGGCCCCGCCCCGGCCCTGACGCGGCCCCGCCCCGGCTCTCTTGCGGCCCCGCCGCCGGCTCTCTTGCGGCCCCGCCCCGGCTCTCTTACGGCCCCGCCGCCGGCCCTGACGCGGCCCCTGCCTCGGCTCTCAAGCGGCCCCGCCACCGGCTCTCTTGCGGCCCTGCCGCCAGCTCTGAAGCGGCCCCGCCCCGGCTCTCACGCGGCCCCTGCCCCGGCTCTCAAGCAGCCCCGCCGCCGGCCCTCACGCGGCCCTGCCGCCGGCTCTGACGCGGCCCCGCCCCGGTTCTTTCACGCGGCCCTGCCGCCCCACCTGCAGTAGTCGGGCAGCCGTGCAGCCGAGCCGCCCGGGAGCCGAGCCGCCCTACGCTCGAGCCGCCCTGTCGCCGAGCCGCTCGGGAGCCGAGCCGCCCTGCCCCTGAGCCGCCCTGCCGCCGAGCCGCCCGGGAGCCGAGCCGCCCTGCACCCGAGCCGCCCTGCCGCCGAGCCGCCCGGGAGCCGAGCCGCTGTGCACCCGAGCCGCCCGGTCGCCGAGCCGCCTTTCTGCAGAGCTGCACGACCTGCCCTGCCTGGTGAGCACAGTCCCACTGCCACTTCGTGCTCTTCCCCTACTGCTTGCACTGCTTCGCTGTCGTCGCCATGGCTACCCCTAGTGTCCTAGCTTTTGACGCTGAGGGTCGCGCCATTGATTTTGAGGTCTGGTTAGACGACCTGCAGCTGTTCTTACAGTGCGACAGAGCAGACGGCCTTTCTCTCTTTGACCTCACCTCTGGCGCCTCTCCTGCTCCTGCTGCTGATGCTGATCCCACTGTGCGCTCTCAGTGGGCCACCCGCGATGCTGCTGCACGTCTTGCTGTGCATCGCCACCTCCCTACCTCTGAGCGCGCGCACTTTAGTCAGTACAAGAGTGCTCAGACCTTGTACGACGCTGTAGTTGCGCGCTACTCCTCCCCTGCCACTGCTGCACTGAGCCGTCTCATGCTTCCCTACCTCTTTCCTGACCTCTCTGCCTTTCCCACTGTCGCTGACCTCATTACGCACCTCCGCACTAGTGACACTCGCTACCGCGCCGCCCTTCCTGCTGAGTTCTGCGCTAAGAACCCCCCCCCCCATGTACATCGCTCTCTACTACGTAGTCGCGCGCCTCCCTGACTCCCTTTGCGTCGTCAGGGACCACTTTCTCGCAGTCTGTCCCACCACCCTCACCGTCGACCTCCTCGAGAAGGCCCTCCTCGCAGCGGAGAAGAGCATAGTCGCTGTAGGTGCTTCTCGTGGTGACCCTCGCACCCCCATCTTTGAGGGGTGCTCTCCTTCCCCCTTGCTGCCCTCTGTTGCCTCAGCTGCTGCTGCCGACCTGCTTGGTCTTGAGTCGGTCGGCGCGGCGTCTGCCCCTAGTGGGAGACGTCGCTCCAGCAAGGGCAAGGGGGGCAAGGGCGCGGGTGGAGCTGGAGGGGGCGGAGGCGGTGGCGGCGGTGGCGGCGGAGGGAGTGGGGGTGGTGGCGGGACTAGTGGCGGGGGTGGTGGTGGTGGTGGCAGCAGCGGCGGAGACGGTGGTGGTGGTGGCAGCGGTGGTGGTGGAGGCAGCGGCGGAGGTGGAGGCGGCGGAGGTGGAGGCGGTGGAGGCGGCAGCGGAGGAGGCGGTGGTGGTGGAGGAGGTGGAGCTGGTCGGGGTGGTACCTAGCAGCGTAGCGGCGGTGGTGATGGCCAGCGCTCGCAGCGGCAAAAGCAGCAGCGCTCGCGGGACATCCCTCCGCCTCAGCAGCTTCGTGAGTGGTACGCTGGGCGTCAGAGGGGTGGGGGTACTGGTCCCTGCACCTACGTTCTTCGTTCCGGCGACCGCGCGGGTGAGCAGTGTGGGGGTGCCCACGCCACCCAGCGCTGCTTTGGCCGCCTGACGGACGCTTGGCGTCAGCAGTTCCCTGGGGCTAGTGAGATCCCTCACTGGGATGAGCTTCTTAGGGCTGGTGTAGCGATCTTTGATCTTGATTTTGATGCTATCCTTGCTGCTATGTATGCTGTGACTTATAGTGAGGAGAACGAGGGTTACCGGTGTTTCCAGCCCGACCCGGGCATTGGTACTGCTGCGCTAGGTGCTTGTGAGGCTGCTGCTCTAGGTGCCAGTGCGTCTGCGCTCTTAGGTACTGGTGAGACTGCGCTCTCAGGTACTGCGTCGTCCTCGTCCTCCCTCACTTTCACACTTGACTCCGGGGCTTCTCGCTCCTTCTTTCGAGACCGCACTACCCTTACGCCGCTCGGTCGGCCGGTTGCATTCTCCCTTGCTGACCCCTCTGGGGGTCCTGTCCTGTCTCACTTCTCCACTGTCCTCCCGTGTCCGGCTGCCCCTTCGGGCACCCTGTCTGGTCTGTACCTTCCCTCGTTCTCTACGAACTTGGTGAGTGGCGCGGACCTGCAGGATGTGGGGGTTCACCAGTTCACTCCTGCGAGTCAGCGGGTGACCCACTGCACGGAGGCACGCACAGGCCGACACCTGGCCACGTTCTCGCGTCGGCCGGGGTCGAGTCTCTACACCCTGACCGTTGAGTCTCCTTCTGTCCCTACGTCTGGTCAGGTGGCTGCGTCAGGTCAGGTGCTTGCTGCTGCGTCCCGGTCAGGTCCTGAGTCTGCCCCCTGTTCTTGTCGCCTCCTGTCTCACGAGACTCTCCTGTGGCACCACCGTCTTGGCCACCCCTCCTTGCCCCGTCTTCGGAGCATGGCTTCCCGTGTCCTTGTCTCTGGTCTTCCCCAGTCTCTCCCTCCTCTCCCCTCCGGGCCAGGACCTTCCTGTGTCCCCTGTGTCGAGGGGCGCCTCCGGGCTACTCCTCACTCCTCCCACTTCCCCCCGACAGAGGCTCCCCTGCAGACGCTTCACATGGATGTGTGGGGCCCAGCCCCCGTCCGTGGGCAGGGTCACGAGCGCTACTTCCTGTTGGTGGTTGACGACTACTCGCGTTACACCACAGTCCTCCCCTTGCGCAGCAAGGGTGCGGTCACTGAGGTGCTGATCGACTGGATCCGCGAGGCTCGTCTCCAGCTCAGGAAGAGCTTCGGCTCGGACTTTCCTGTTCTGCGTCTGCACTCGGACAGAGGCGGAGAGTTCTCTTCTCGCCTTCTGCGAGACTACTGTCGTGCACGGGGGATCCGCCAGACCTTCACGCTTCCGGACTCACCACAGCAAAATGGGATTGCTGAGCGCCGGATTGGCATGGTCATGGATGTCGCTCGTACGTCCATGATGCATGCGGCTGCCCCCCATTTTCTGTGGCCGTTTGCGGTGAGGTACGCGGCGCATCAGCTCAACCTTCACCCCCGGGTCTCTCGGCCTGCGATGTCCCCAGCCTTGCTGTGGACGGGGAAGGTTGGCGATGCGTCTGTGTTCCGTGTCTGGGGATCTCGGGCGTTTGTCCGCGACTTGTCTGCGGACAAGCTGTCCCCTCGTGCTGCTCCCTGTGTCTTCCTTGGCTTCCCCACTGACGCCCCAGGGTGGCAGTTTTACCACCCCTCCTCTCGTCGTGTTCTGTCCTCCCAGGACGTCACGTTCGACGAGTCAGTCCCCTTCTACCGTCTCTTCCCCTACCGCACTCCTTCCCTCCCCCCTCCCCCGGACTTCCTTGTGCCGGTTCCCCCCCCGGTAGACCCCCTCCCCCCTCAGGTTCCTGCCCCCTCAGGTGTGTCCCAGGTAGACGCCGTTGACCCGGTCGAGGTTACTGGTGACTCTGGTGCTGCTGCGGGTGCTGAGCCTGGGGGTGCTGACTCTGGGGGTGCTGTGCGCGGGGGTACTGAGCCTGGGGGTGCTACTGCTAGGGGTGCTGGGCCTGAGGGTGCTACTGCGGAGGGTGCGGAGCCTGGGGGTGCTGAGTCTGGGGGTGCTGTGCCTGGAGGTGCTGGGTCTGGGGGTGCTGGGTCGGGAGCTGCTGAGCCTGGGGGTGCTGAGCTGGGAGCTGCTGAGCCTGGGGGTGCTGCGTCTGGAGCTGCTGAGCCTGGGGTTTCTCCTGCTGCTGCGTCTCGCCGGGAGCCCCTCTCTCCACAGGAGCTGCGTGAGTGGTTCGCTCGCCGCTGGAGGCGTGCTGCTGAGTCTGGAGGTGCTGCTGGAGCTGGAGCTGGAGCTTCTTCGACCGTCGAGGGTGCGGGTGCTGCCGGTCCCGGAGCTGCTGGAGCTGGAGCTGCTGAGGGCGTTGGTGCTGAGCCTACTGCTGTTGGTCCTGCCGCTGGAGGTGTGGGTGGCGCTGGTGCTGTCGCTGAGGGTGCTGGTGCTGTCCCTGCTGAGTCTGGAGTTGCCGCGCGGCCTCGGCCGTACTTCGTTCCGCTCCTGCAGCAGGTTCTTGGTCTTTCTCCTCCAGTAGAGGGTCCACCGCCTGTCCAGTCGCAGTCCTTGCTGGAGCCTTCCTCTCCACTGCCTGCTCCCTCTCCTTACACTGGTCCTACTGGAGGTCTTGCTGAGCGTCGTGAGCCTGCGTCTCGTCCTGCGTCGCCTGTTCGTGCTGCTCGCGCTAGTGGTCGCAGTTCGCGTCAGCGTCCTCCTCCTGTCCCTGGCACGCACCGGATGTCTTTGCGTCCGTCCACTGCTCCTCTGCGTGCCCCTTTGCCTTCTCCTCCTGAGTCCTCTCTTCCTGCGCTTGCCGACCCTGAGTCGGACTCTCTTCGTGCTGCCAGTCCTACTGTCACGCGTCTGCTTGCTACTGTCGTCACTGACCCCTCTTTTGAGTCCACTGCTGCGTCTGCTCTAGTCGCTGAGCTCGTTGACTTTGCTGCTCGCTGTCGTCTCGACTACGCTGCTAGTCTTGTTGCTGAGTCTGCGTCTGTCTGTCCTTCGTCTGTCGGGGGTGAGTGTGCTCTTGGCACGGACGTCCTAGAGGACAGGCAGGAGGAGTTACAGTGTCTAGCGGCTGCTTCACCTCATCTCGCGTCTGTACTGCTTGCCCCTGAGGGAGACCCGGATGCACTAGACATCCCGACTCCGCGTTCTTACGCGGAGGCCGTAGAGGGTCCCTACTCCTCTCAGTGGCAGGTAGCTATGGATGCAGAGATGGCTTCCTGGAAGTCCACAGGCACCTACGTTGACGCGGTTCCCCCTCCTGGGGCGAACATCGTCAGTGGCATGTGGATCTTCAGGGTGAAGCGGCCGCCGGGCTCTCCACCTGTCTTCAAGGCACGGTACGTTGCTCGTGGCTTCAGTCAGCGGCAGGGAGTTGACTACTTTCAGACCTTCTCTCCCACCTCGAAGATGACTACTCTTCGGGTACTGCTGCACATAGCCGCTCAGCGCGACTACGAGCTTCACTCTCTCGACTTCAGCACTGCGTTCTTGCAGGGTAGCCTGCACGAGGAGATCTGGCTTCGCCGTCCACCTGGCTTCACTGGGACTTTCCCTCCTGGCACCCAGTGGAGCCTCCGACGGCCAGTCTACGGTCTCCGCCAGGCACCGCGTGAGTGGCACGACACACTGAGGACTACGCTTGCGGCTCTTGGGTTTGCTCCTTCTTCTGCTGACCCGTCGCTGTTTCTTCGCACCGACACTTCCCTGCCGCCGTTCTACATCCTCGTGTACGTCGACGACTTGGTCTTTGCCACAGCGGACACTGCTGGACTCGCCTACGTGAAGTCCGAGCTGTTGAAGAGACACACGTGCACAGACCTGGGTGAACTGCGCAGCTACCTTGGCTTGCAGATCACTCGGGACAGAGCACGCCGCACCATTACCTTGACTCAGTCACACATGGTGCAGCAGGTCCTTCAGCGCTTCGGCTTCACGTACTCCTCGCCTCAGGCCACTCCTCTGCCTACTCGCCACTCACTCTCAGCTCTGCCTTCGGATGAGTTCGTAGAGTCGAGTGGTCCGTATGCAGAGCTTGTTGCCTGCCTCATGTACCAGATGACCTGCACACGACCTGACCTTGCATACCCTCTGAGCATTCTTGCACGCTATGTTGCTCCTGGGAGACACAGACCAGAGCACATGGCTGCAGCGAAGAGGGTATTGCGCTACCTGTGCAGTACGTCGGGCATGGGGCTAGTGCTTGGAGGGCGCAGTCCAGTGGTCCTTACCGGGCACGCGGACGCTTCTTGGGCTGACGACCAGGCTACGCAGCGGTTGTCACAGGGTTACACCTTCAGCCTTGGTTCCGGTTTTGTCTCGTGGCGGTCTACTCGCTCGTCTTCGGTTCTCGGCTCCAGTTGTGAGGCTGAGATCTACGCCGGGGCCATGGCTGCACAGGAGCTTCGCTGGCTCACCTACCTGCTGACTGACCTTGGAGAGCCGCCTCGTTCTCCTCCAGTGCTGTACGTAGACAACAAGGCCATGCTGGCCTTGTGTCGAGAGCAGCGCTTGGAGCACAGAACGAAGCACATTGCTCTCCGCTACTTCCTTGCTCGTGAGCTGCAGCAGCGTGGTCAGTTGCGACTTGCGTACGTGGCCTCTGAGGCCAACACTGCTGATGTGTTTACCAAGGCACTCGCGCCTTGTGACCATCAGCGCTTTTGCACCCAGCTGGGTCTTGTGCCTGTCTTGCCTCACTTGCTCTCCTCTTGACTTCACTTGTACTGTGACATATATATATACCTGCTCTTGCTTGTCTAGTTTTATATATATGTCTGTACTCCTGCATGTGAACTGGCCTCTGGCCCTGCTCTTGTGCTCGGACTGTGTGGTGACTTTGTGATCCACCCTGAGCTTGCTTTGCTTTGCTTGACTGGTCTTGTGACCCCTTGTTCTCCCCCACTTTGCCTATGGGGGTGTGTCAAACATTATATATGTTATTCTTGTGTAGGCTACAGTGGGTTAGCCTATAGGGGGTACACAATTCTAGGGTTTCCTACTTGTACTCATTTCACTGCTTGTTCATTCATTCCTGTTTACTTGTTTCACATGCCGGAATCGTTCGACCCTAGCGATCGAAAATCCGACGTCAGGCGGTGGCTCGCGACGATGGAAATTTATTTCGCGGCGATCGGATGGTCGACGACGGAGTACGACGGCGAGAAAATTCGTCTCGCGACAACATTGATGCGCGGTCCAGCTCTCGAGTGGCTCGGAAGCAACAGTAGCATTTTCCAGGGCGAAGCCACGTGGCAGCAGTTCCGGGCAGACCTTCTCAAACGTTTTGAGCCGATTAATTCCACTTATATTGCGCGCGAAAAATTACATCACCATAGGCAATTCGGGAGTGTCGCGCAATACACGCAGCAGATGGAGGAATTTTATAATCGCATTCCCGACATTACAGAGGGCGAAAAAATTCAGTCCTACATCGCGGGGCTAAAAACCGACATTCGGCGCTAGGTTGCAGCAGCGAATTGCAGCATCTACGGTGAAATCGTATCGGCCGCGGAGCGTTTTGACTTGGTCAACTCCGGGACACGACGACCCCACGTCGTCGGATCACGACAAGGGGATCGCTCGGCTTCAACCACGTTCGCCGACCCCATGGAAGTCGACAAATTCGACGCGAGTTCACGACCTACAAAAAACAAAACACTTTGCGAATTTTGCGGCGGAAACGGACATCGGATTGTCGACTGTTTTCACATGAAATCTGCACGTGCGGCATTTCGAGCTCGTGGGGGTGGCGAAACTAAAAACAAAAAAGTCAAAAAACGGATCTCGCCAGTGATTGCGGATTGTGCTGGCGAGGAAAAACAGATCCGAAAGCGTCAGCGCAATCTGGACCGAATCGAAATTGAAGGACAACATTGGGCACGAGATTTGGAGAATCAAGGGCGAAATCCCAAGCCCCTTGACCGAAATTTGTCAGAGGAATTCGCCGAGGAAAAGAAAACCTCCGCGAAAACAGACTCGACCAAGACGGGAACTCTCCAATTCGACCCCGGGAAAAAACAGAATTCGTTAAAAGTTATCTTTCAAAGATGCTTTAATGAAGACTGGCGATTTTTGCGGGTCCGGAGCCATAAACAAATTCCGGGAAGAACTCCAGAGGAAGCAGACAATTAAAGAAGTGGTACCGGTGCCTACGGAGCTGGGAAAAAATTAAGGAGTGTGGAAAGGAGTAGACCTTTTCACGGCGTCAACGTCCTCTCCCGGAACCAGCCCAAGACGACTCTCCACTCCCCAGGGAAGAAGTCTATGGAGCTGAAACAGCTGAAGAGGCAGCTGGGAGCTCAAAAGAAGCTGCAGAAACTCCGAAAACCCCTCCACGATGCATCCAGTGGATCGCAGGCGTCGACCGGATCCACCCCCTCAGGGTCAACTTGTACGGTTACTACCTCTACTCCTGGCGTTGGAGAAGAGCCTTTCTCCACGCAGCCCAGGCCAGCTAGTTGTCCAGAAGAAAACAGTGGAACCACGGTGTGTACTGAATGTTGGGATGTACCCTATGATCCTATTAACGAGACTATTTTTGGGTACTCCGAGCAACGCTCACCACTCCTGCTCGAGGTGATCTGCAACGGACAACGCCTCCAAGCACTCGTGGACAGCGGGGCGTCGCACAGCGTCTATGACAAAAAGGCAATCGAGCGACTCGGAGGTGACATCAAGTCCTCAAGCTTCTCTGCAACGATGGTGGATGGCAGTAAGCTACCTATCCACGGGGAAATACGGTTGTTACTCCATATTGGACCCCTTCGATGGAAGCCTGCTCTCCCCGTCACAAATATCAAAGGACTCGATGTAATCTTCGGGAGAGACTTTCTTAAAAAGTTCAACCCCGAGATCAACTCGGTTAACCGGACGGCCAACATCAACAACAACGGGAGAAAAATCAGCCTTCCCAAATGGGACGACACGGGAAATATTCCAGTCGAGACACTCGCACGCTTTGAAAAGGACGTCAAACGGACCACGGCGGTGTCAGAATATTATCTTATTGTTCTAGCCTGTAGTGGGGTGCTCTATAGCGAGTACAACCCTTCTAGGGTTTGCTATTTGTATCCTCATTCTTGCTAGTTCAATCCTCTTTCTTTCTTCTAATTTTGTCAGGCGGGATTCATGGCGATAGTCAATGAAGCAGACAACGGAGAGAAGCAGACCCAGGAACTTCCTCCAGCAGTCAAGAAAATTCTTGAAGAGTTCCAGGACGTTCTCCCCGACGATTTACCTGATCAACTACCGCCATACCGGACACATCAACACGAGATCGTAGAAGAGCCGGGGTCCAAGCCAACGTTCCGAGCACCATACCGGCTGAGCCCGACAAAGCTTGCCGATATGAAAAAACAAATAGAGTATCTCCTGGAGAAAAGGCTGATTCGACCTCCGACTTCGCCGTACGGAGCTCCAGTTCTCTTCACTCCGAAGCCAGACGGAAGTCTACGAATGTGCATCGACTACCGAGACTTGAACAAGCAGACTGTAAAAAATAAATACCCGATACCACGGATTGACGACTTACTCGATCAACTTCGCGGTGCTACGGTATTCTCCAAACTCGACCTCAGATCAGGATACTGGCGAATTCGTATGGCGGACAACTCTATCCACAAAACCGCTTTTCGAACTCGGTATGGACCATACGAGTATCTCGTGATGCCATTCGGACTCACTAACGCACCAGCCACATTTCAGGCGGAAATGAACCACATCCTTCGGCCCCTTCTGGACGAGTGCGTGGTGGTATATTTGGACGATATCCTGATCTACTCGAAAGACATGAAGCAGCACGTTGAGCATCTACGACGGGTGTTTGAAATTCTTCGACGAGAACGCTTCTACGTGAAACTATCCAAGAGCGAGTTTGCGTTGAAAAAAGTCCAGTTCCTTGGACATATGGTGAGCGCTCAAGGAGTTCACGTGGATCCTAAGAAGATCGAAGCAGTGCGAACGTGGAAGACCCCTGAGAACGTGAAGGAGTTACAACAGTTCCTTGGATTCGCCAACTACTACAACCGGTTCGTACCGAACTACGCTAAGATTGCCGCACCATTAACGAACCTGTTGAAGAAGAATACACCATATCAATGGGAGGCGAAGCACCAGGAAGCAGTGGAACAACTTAAGACCGCACTCACGTCCGCACCTGTACTTATCCTGCCAGACACTGAACTTGACTATGTCATCGAGGCCGATGCTAGCGATCAAGCAGTGGGCGCAGTACTCATGCAGGATCAAGGGAAGGGAATGCAACCCATTGCATACCTCAGTAAAAAACTTCACGGGGCAGAACTCAATTACCCCATCCATGACAAAGAGGCCCTCGCCATCGTCAACGCATTTAAGGCATTGAGGTGTTATCTCGAAGGAAGAAAAACGACTGTCTACACCGACCACTGCAGCCTCAAGTACTTGAAGACCCAACCAACACTCTCCAGGCAGCAGGTCCGGTGGATTGACTTTCTCGAAACCCACTTCCATTACGACATCGTGTATAAGCCGGGGCACAAGAACAAGGCAGACGCACTGAGTCGCCCTGCACACGTTGCCGCCTTACAAGTCGATGGCATGAACCCACTTTTGAAGGGACTCTTCACGCATGGATACACCATCGACCCCGAAGTCTCTGTAGCAGAAAAGCGCCATCTTCTACAATGGGATCAAGACATCGCATACCGCAAGGGCTCAACAAAGATATGGGTACCTAATTACCCTCCCTTACGCCAGTTACTGCTCGAAGAATATCATGATGTTCTCTACGCGGGCCACTTCGGTAGTAACAAGACGCTTGCCGGTATTGCGAAGCATTATTATTGGCCCCACATGGCGGATGACGTACAAAAATTCGTCACCTCGTGCGACACATGCCAACGGATGAAGAGCAGCAAACAGAAGAAAGCAGGGTTACTACAGCCTCTTCCAGTCCCTGAACAGCCTTGGCAAGTGGTTAGCCTCGACTTCATCACCGGGTTACCACCTACCAAAGCTGGTTACGACGCCATTCTAGTCGTCATCGACAAATTCTCCAAAATGGGACACTTCATTCCGACACACACAACGGCTCGCACCGAGGAGACAGCGCAATTATTCGTCCGCTACGTCATCTCGCAAAATGGCATTCCAACCACGCTGATCTCCGACAGAGACCCGAAATTCACGAGTAAATTCTGGAAGGAGCTCATGTCGCTCATGGGGACCAAACTCGCCATGTCATCAGCCTATCATCCCCAAACGGATGGTCAGACAGAGCGCCTCAACCAGATTGTCGAACAGCTTCTGCGAGCAGCGTGTAAGGACGATATCTCTAAATGGGATGCCCATCTGCCGGTTCTCGAGTTTGCGTATAACAACGCCACACACGCCGCAACAGGGCAAACTCCTTTCTTCCTCTGTTACGGTCGCAACCCACTCACGCCTCAGAAACCAACAGTACCCGCCACAGTGCAACCCGCACATGACTTCATTTCCACTATGCACCAATTGTGGGAGCGCACGCATAAACGTCTTCTGACTATCCAGCAGCAGCAAAAGAAGCTCGCTGATCGGAGTCGCAACGATCATTCAATCCAGATTGGCGATCAGGTGCTTCTGGATACACGCAATCTCGACATTAGCCATCTTCCGTCTAAGCTCCGACCTCGCTTCTGCGGACCTTTTCTCGTCGAGGCGCAGGTCACTCCAGTAACCTTCCGCTTGCGTTTACCAGCTACCTGGAGAATTCACAATGCCTTCCATGTTCAACTTCTCAAGCCCTATCAGGACCCAAACACGGTCTTCAAAGGTCGCCAGCCGCCGCCGCCACTGCCAGTGATCGTTAATGGGGAACCCGAGTACGAAGTCGAAGCCGTTCTAGCGCACCGACGACGACGTAGCGGCACGTTGGAGCTCTTGATTCGTTGGAAAGGCTATGATCCTTCCGAGGATACCTGGGTACCTGAACACGACATGGATAACGCCCGCCGTCCTCTACAGGACTACCTTGTCAAGCAGGGTGTTACTTCTACCACCCAGCTTTGAGGGGGGGAAGTGTGAGAGGACGTCCCTGTTAAAATATTTGCTCACTATTGTATTTTTCCGTTATCCTATTCTCCCTTTTCTCCTCTTTATTTTGGTCTTTATCTCATCTCAATCGGCCTACTATTCTATTTTCTAGAGCCTTCTATTTATTTCTCTTATTTCCTACT
Organism: Closterium sp. NIES-65; assembly: GCA_948144175.1. Lineage (NCBI taxonomy): Eukaryota > Viridiplantae > Streptophyta > Zygnematophyceae > Desmidiales > Closteriaceae > Closterium > Closterium sp. NIES-65. The sequence goes on from CANXME010002566.1 coordinate 129,292, forward strand.
TTTCCCACCGACATACCTATTATACGGCACCGACAGCGCCGACAGTGGTGTACACGGTGTAATTTGGGCGTAATCCCAAGTGCCAATAGCCTTGCGTGCTTATGCGCACTTGTGATTGTAGTATCGGGAAGGGTGTGTTCCCGAAGGTTCGTTTTATCTCGTTTATCCTTGTACTTTCTGAGTATAAATAGGCCTTGTATTCAGTTTTAGTGACAAGTTTCGATTGAGAATTCGATCCTGTGACACCTGCCATATCCAACAAACGGCACACAGTACGAGAAGCAGTAGTACACCTATCAGTCAATGATGGCGTACACGATTCTATTGAGAAACATCACCCCGACTCAACAGCAGAACATAAGGACTTACCGAGGTTACGGTAACTCCGCGGAGCTCGCGTACAACCACCTGAAGAGCCTGTATCAAGCAACAGACAGTGTAAGTCAAAGTCGGTTAATGGCGCAACTGACAACAGTTGAAATGAAACCAGGAGAGAAAGGACTGGCGTATGTCAGTCGATGTCGCGAATTGCGCGACAAGCTTCTTCGATGCGGAGGGTCGATCTCTGAAGACGCCTTCGTAACAGTCATCATCGGCGGCCTCGGTCCTCAATGGCGAGCCACAAAGGCCATCCTCCGAGCTTACGGGAGAATCTCCGAAGCAGCACTCTGCGCCGAAATCCATGCCGAGCAGCAAGACATGGACCTGCAAGAAGAACGACATAAAAAGAAGACGTCAGCACCAGAGTTCCCATTTCACACCCAGCGACGCTACAACAACAACAACAACAATCGGCAGCAACAACTGAAACCAGTACCTCCGTTTTGCCACATCTGCAAAACCTCAGGGCATCCTCGTACGCACTGCCCGTATCGTCAACAATCGACAACACCACCGCGACAACTTCGGCCTTCAAGCACCCAAGTCACTTCCACGCAAACAAATCCCACGACAAAGATTCAAGCTTCAACGACTCCAACAGGACAACCTGCACAAGGAGCAAGAAACATCGTCAACTGCATGGCAAAGATAACAGACTCCTGCATCACAGAGTCACCACCTCACTACTCACCAGAGGAACGACTCGACGAAACCACACCCCGCCGCGAGTCACTTCAGCCGAACCCAACATACGCCACCATCGCCCAAAGCGAGCCATCCGGAAGGGACACTTGGTTCTTGGACAGCTGCTGCGGACAGCACATGTGTTCCTCAGGACGTTTCTTTCAACGCGAGCACCAACTTCAACGAGAAGTCGTCATCACCGTCACCAATAATCAGAACCTGCGCACAAGACGACAAGGCATAGTGCAACTTCAGTCACGGGAGACGAATGTCATATTACAAATGTCAAAAGTCTTGATAGCAGAAGGACTCGGCTACAACTTACTGAGCGTCAGCCAGCTGATGTACAAACCACTCAAGAATTCAAACTGTACCACGGGAAAGGAGGACTCTACATCGGTAGGGTGATCCTCAAGAACAACGTTTTATTTCTTGACTTTGTCCCCGATCTTGGCACTGCCGACAGCGACGCCATCGTGAACTTCACCGACTGGACACATCCTCCGGATCTCGACCCCGACTTCAGTCCGGAAGGCTTCTGGTATTCACATACCATCCTTGAAGCAGAACGAACACGTGCGTTAGTAACAATACAACATTTGGCAGCAGCAGAGACAACATCGGCAGCAGCAGAGACAACATCGGCAGCAGCAGAGACAACATCGGCAGCAGCAGAGACAACATCAGCAGCAGCAGAAACATCGTCAGCAGCAGTAGGAACAACGACACCAGTCCTCGTTGACGAAGCACCACCAACACCCGCACAGCAGCTTAATCCAACTCAACGAGAAGTCCACAGAAGCGCAAACTTCGTCGTCAGCTTCTACTCCAACTCCGACGCGTATCGACGCTCGCCCGGACACCGCGCCTCTGAAGACATCTGGCCCGCACACATGGGACATCCAAGCAACACTGTGTTAAACAACACAATAAGAGCAGGAGTCCTTGACAAGGACTCATTACTACTACCCGACGGCAGAGAACGTCAACGGGCACGAGGAACTTGCCTTACCTGCCCCGAAGCCGACTTACCACACCGATCGTTCACTCCTCATCACAACCCGAGCGCACCCGCGTACGCACCACTCGAGAAAGTGTACAGAATATCCTCTTCAATCCTGAACCAGGACAACTTACATATAACTACACGATCACCTTCATCGACGCCGCCACTCGATACGTCTGGCACCTAAACTTACCCAGTCGCGACATGGCACTCGCAGCATTCGCTGCCTGGCTACCAGTAGCAGAGAGAGAGTCAGGCGCACAACTGAAAAGCTTCCAGTCAGACGGAGGAGGAGAATACACCTCTCAACGATTCAAGCAGTACCTGGCAGAAAGAGGAATCAAGCAGCTCCTCTCCCTTCCCTACGCCCATCAGCAGCAAGGTGTCGTAGAAAGAATGAACAGGACCCTGTAGAACAGCATGCGCAAACTGTTACGTGGCATGCAGCTACCCAACCACCAGTGGCCTGCAGCAATGGACCACGCTGTCATGCTGCACAACTTGATGTCGTCTTCCTCACTTCCGAACAACAAGTCACCGCATCTGCTGTGGACAGGGAAACAGGGCAGCACAAAATTGTTACGAGTTTTCGGGTGCATGGTACAGTACCGACCCCCAGAAGCAGGAGCGGGAAGATTTTCACAACGCGCACAGTAGAGACTACACCTCGGCATCGAAAAAAACTACAACGCATGGAAAATCTTCGACGTCCACTCCAAGGAAACAGTAGCAGCACGTGACGTAATCTTCGACGAACGACTCACGCTTCAGACGTACCTTGCCAACTTGCACGAAAATCAAGATCCCACAGGTGGCTTTCGTGGTGACCGAGCCTTCGCCTCAGCAGCGGACAAAGCAAACTGGGACGAGCAGAATGTAGACAACACATCAGAAGAAGCCAGACCTCTCCCGTTCTGCTCCGTCAACGTCCCCATGGACGAAGAAAACCCTCGCAAAAGCGCCAACGCCGAAGTCTTCTACCACTTCGCTGACAACGGTTACGTAACACCTGCGACAGTCAACACAAACGAAGCAGAACGGATAGGGCCGAATTTCATACCCGACCCAGAAGCGGGAGATGAAACAGCTTATCCCGAGGACGCAACTCTTCCCCGCTACTCACAGACCAGACTGCAGATTCTCGGCCTCGTCACCGCAGTCCACGGCCACGCTCTTCCTAAAGAGCCTGCGACGGTTCAGCAGGCTCTAGGGGGGGGGAACACAAGGAAAATTGGCGTGAAGCCATGGACAGAGAATTAAAGGCGCTGGAGGAACGGAACACCTGGAAAGTTGTTCCCATCAGCGTGGCAAGGAACAAGACCATTCTCACCGGGAAATGGGTCTTCCGCATCAAAACGAAAGCAGATGGCACAATCGAGAAATTCAAAGCACGCTGGGTCGTGCGTGGATTCGATCAGGAGCATGGACGGGACTTCACCGAGATATTTGCCCCAGTCAGCCGACATACCTCACTCCGAATTCTCCTCGCGATCGCCGCTATGAAGAAAAAGAAACCACGGCAAATCGATGTCGCCAACGCGTTCCTCTACGCACCCGTCGACGCGGAAATCTTCGTCGAGCTTCCACACGGTACCCACGGGGAACCTAACTGTCAGAATCCCAACCACTAGACCATTGGGATAAAAGGGCTTGTTTCAGTAGCGGGTCAGTGCGCCCATAACCCCCCAGGCGAACGCGCCTGTAACCCTCTCCAGGATCAATCGGGCATCCACAGTGCAGATCTACTGACACTAACCAAGTCTGTCAATTGCTAAAATCGCTCTACGGGATCAAGCAAGCCCCACGGCTATGGCAATAGTACCTACACGCTCGACTCACTCGCATCGGATTCCGCCAACTGCCTTACGACCAAGGGATGTACCGACTCACCAAAAACGTTGACTACATCCTGCTGATCGTCTACGTAGACGACTTACTCTACATCGCCTCTACTGACAACATCACCACCTGGTTCGAAGGGGAGCTACAGAGGGACCTCACACTCACGGTCTCCTCTACCGTCACGCAGTACCTCGGCTTGAACATTCGGGAGGAAGAAGGCGCGATCTACCTCAACGCCGCTAAATACGCCGACACCATCGCCAAACGCTTCGCGCTCACACCTACCACCATCTCTACGCCCTACCGCTACATGACAGGAAACCACAATGAAGGGTCCTCTCTACTCAAAACCGCCGGAATACGCGACTACCAGAGAAAGCTGGGCTGCCTTCTCTTCGCAGCCGTCACCTGCCGCCCAGATCTATCCTACTCCGCAAGTCAACTCGCCACCTACCTCAAAAGACCCGAAGCAGAACATCTGGTGGAGCTCGACCGCGCTCTCCACTACTTCGTAAGCACCTCAACTATCGGTCTGACATACTACAAAAACACAACTACACCGACGAAACTAATCGGCTACGTCGACGCCGATCACGCCGGCGACTCAGACAACAGGCGCTCCCGCACTGGCTACATCTACCGCCTCGAACCTATCGGACCTATCTCCTGGCAATCAAGCAAGCAGGAACTAATCGCTCTCTCGTTAGCTGAAGCAGAATATATCGCACTCTGCTCAGCCACCAAGGAAGGACTCTATCTTTGCGAGCTGCTGGAAGAAGCGAAGTTAGCCGAATTACCCAACTTCACTCTGTTCTGCGACAACCAATCTGCGATTCGCATCGCCAACAAAAGCGGATTCGCGAACAGAACGAAGCATATCGCCCTGCGATATTTCTTCGTGAAAGACGAGATCGAGAAGGGGAAACTCGAACTATCCTACTGTCCCACGTCCGAGATGGCAGCTGACTACTTGACCAAGAAGCTCGGAAAACAGAAGTTCGAGTACTGCATGATGCTGACTGGACAAAGTCACGTCACCATCAGTGACACTCCAGAAGCGAAGGGGAGTGTTGGGAACAAACAGTCGTAAGCGCTTCTATCGTGTCGAAACTCCAAGACACAAGCGAAGCAGCGCATATCGAAGCACCAGCGAGTCAACCCTCGGAGGTTGATGTAACCGCTGGAGGTTACGCGAAAGTCAAAGGTCGGCGACCTTTGACCTGACAAATGCAACGCGACAGCAAGGACACACAACTGACTCGACATTGAGCAGTTGCCCGAGTCGCACTGTATCGAACCGCAACAGTAAAGTAGTTATAACAACGTCTCTTCATATTCTCTGTTGGGCTGAGGATTTCAGCCTTAGGATCTTTGCAGAGAATAGGCTAGTAGGTGCTAGAGTAGCACAGCGGAAGTCTTGAGTGAATGTACTTGTGCTGGTATGTGAGAACAAGTAATTTATTAAAGCAAAGAGCATACAGGAATATATAGAAAAGATAGATTACAGGAAGCGATTATGTTTATCGAGACGCGTAACGCTTCGACTATCGAGGCGGTTACTGTTCACTGAAGCGTCGCCTGCTGTTGCGTAACCTCCTGGCGATTACAGCTTGCAACCTCCAGTTGCGGTTTGATGTGGTACGCGCCTTTTCGACTTCATACCCCTTTTGTTGTGCTTCGGTATCGGGTGAGGTTCGATACTACAGAAACGCACTAAGTCATGCGTTTATATTCCCAACACTCCCCTTCGTTTCTGGAGTGTCGACGTGGTCAGCTTCGGTGACGTGGCCCAATCCGGTGAGCAGCATGCAGTACTCGAATTTCCCCTTTGGTAGCTTCTTGGTGAGATAATCTGCTGCCATCTCGGTGGTCAGGCAGTAGTCCAGCTGGAGTTTTCCCTTCTCAATTTCGTCTTTCACGAAGAAGTATCGCAGTGCAATATGCTTGGTTCTGTTGGCGAGGCCATTCTTGTTCGCGATCCGTATCGCGGACTGGTTGTCGCAGAAAAGCGAGAAGCTGGGTACTTTCGCAATTTTCGCTTCTTCCAGCAGTTCGCATAGTTATAGACCTTCCTTGGTGGCGGTGCAGAGAGCAATATATTCTGCTTCAGCGGATGATAGTGCGACGAGTTTCTGCTTACTTGATTGCCAGGAGATAGTTCCGACGGGCTCGAGACGGTAGATGTAGCCGGTGCGAGAGCGACGATCGTCACGATCAGCGGCGTGATCGGCGTCGACGTAGCCGAGTAGTTTTAGGTCGGTCGTCGTGCTCTTGTGATACGTTAAGCCAACTGTTGGCGTCGAGATGAAGTAGAGAAGGGCACGGTTGAGTTCCTTGAGGTGACGTTGTTCTGGGCGCTTGAGGTAGGTCGCTAGCTGGCTGGCGCTGTAGGATAAGTCCGGTCGGCACGTAACGGCGGCAAAGAGTAGGCAGCCCAGTTTCTGTTGATATTCCTGGATTCCGGCAGACGGCAGTAGGTTGGTTTTTTTCAGTTGGGTCGGGTGATAGGTGACTGTAGGGTGTTGCGACGTGCGTCGGTGTGAGGCAGAAGCGTTCGGCAATAGTGCTTGCGTATTTTGAGGCGCTGAGATGAATGGCGTTGTCTTCGTCGAGGATGTTGAGCCCTAGGTACTGCGTGACATTGGGTGAGACTGTGAGGGAGAGATCCGTCTGAAGCTCCTTCTCGAACCAGGTGACGATGGTGGTAGTTGACCCGATGTAAAGCAAGTCGTCGACGTAGACAATTAGCAGGACGTAGTCGTTGTCGTGAGTGAGGCGATACATGCCCTGGTCATGGGGCAGTTGGTTGAATCCGATGCGTTTGAGTCGTGCGTGCAGGTACTGCTGCCAGAGTCGCGGTGCCTGTTTAATTCCGTACAGTGATTTAAGTAGTTGACAGACACGGGAAGGGTCGTCAACGAACCCGTGGGGCTGTTCAACGAAGATTTCGGCGTCGACTGGGTCGTATAGAAAAGCGTTGGTGACGTCGATTTGTCGGAGTGGGCGGCGACGTGAGGCGGCGATGGCGAGGAGAATGCGCAGGGAAGTGTGTCGTCTGACTGGTGCAAAGGTTTCAGTAAAGTCGCGACCATACTCTTGGTCGAATCCGCGGACGACCCATCGAGCTTTAAATCGTTCGATGGTTCCGTCGGAGTTGGTTTTGATCCGGAATACCCATTTCCCGGAGAGAATGGGTCGGTCTTGTGCGAGTGATGCAGGGACGATCTTCCAGGTGTTGCGGTCTGCCAGCGCTTTTAACTCCTTTTCCATGGCTTCGCGCCATTTTTCTTTGTGTTCCCCCCCTAGAGCCTGCTTGACAGAGCGAGGCTCTTCAGGTGGCGTCGAAGGCCCGTGCACTGCAGCGACGAGTCCCAGGACTTGGAGTCCGCTGGGGGTGTGACGGTTCAGCAGGGGATCCTCGGGATAGACTGCTTCGTCACCCGCTTCAGGATCAGGTGCGAATCCGGGGCCGTATCGTTCAGAGATGTCGGTGTTGACGGGTTGGGGTGTTACGTAACCAGTGTCGGCGAATTGGTAGTAGACGTCGGCAGTGATGCTGTCGCGAGGATTTTCCTCGTCCATGGGGATTGGGACGGAGCAGTAGGGAAGGGGTCCAGCAGCTTCGGATGCACCGTCGACGTTTTCTTCTTCCCAGTCAGCAGCGTCGGAGGGTGAAGCGAAGGCTCGGGAACCAGAAAATCCGCCGGTGGGGTCGACGTGGCGTGCGATGTTGTCCAGGTAATGGTTGAGGGTGAGTCGCTCGTAGAAGATAACGTCACGTGCTGCTACTGTTTCCTTTGTGTGGACGTTGAAGATTCGCCAGGCTTCGTAATGTTTTGCCAGCCCGAGGTGTAGACCCCACTGTGCACGTTGTGAAAATCTCCCTGCGTGTGCAGTGTGTGGGCGGTACTGTACCATACACCCAAAAACTCTTAACATTTTTGTGTTGCCCAGCTTCCCAGTCCACAACAGGTGCGGAGATGCGTTGTTGGGCAGTGAAGACGAGGACAGTAAGTTGTGCAGGAGGACAGCGTGGTCCATCGCTGCTGGCCATTTCGAGTTGGGCAGTCGAGTTCCACGTAGTAGCTTTCGCATGGTTGTCTGCAGGGTCCTGTTCATCCTTTTTGCAACACCCTGCTGTTGGTGAGCGTAAGGAAGAGAGATGAGGCGTTTGATGCCTCTTTCTGCCAAGAACTGCCTGAAGCGTTGTGACTGGTATTCCATCGCGCCATCTGACTGAAAACTTTTCAGTTTCGCTCCCGGCTCTCTTTCAGCGGCAGGTAGCCAGGCTGTGAAGGCTTCTAGAGCCATGTCTCGTGACGGTAAGTTGACGTGCCAGACATATCGCGTTGCGGTGTCGATGAAGGTGATGACGTAGTTCAGATCTTCACACCCTTCAGTTCGAGGTATGTAGAGGATGTCGCTGTAGACTTTTTCGAGTGGTTGATAAACGGGGGCGCTCGGATTGTGATGTGACGGGAACGGTTGGTGAGGTAGATCTGCTTCCGGGCAGATGAAGCAAGTACCGCGTGGTCGTTCGAGTTCACGTCCGTTGGGAAGCAGTAGGGCGTTCTTGTCTAACACTCCGGCTCGTATTGTGTTGTAAAGTGTTTTGTTTCCAGGATGTCCAAGACGTTGATGCCAGATGTCTTCGGAGGCGCTGTGACCGACGGAGCGTTGATAGAAGTCTGCGTTGGCGAAGAAGGCGGCGTGTGTTGCTGCACTTCGATGAACGGCGCGTGGTGCTGGCGTTAACTGTTGGGCGGCTGTCGGTGGCGTGTCGATGATGAGAGGCGGTGGCGCGACGGAGGGACCGGGCTGTGGAGTTTCGGAAGGTTGTTCCGCGACAACGGTTGGTTCTACAACTGCAGGTTCGGTGGTTGTTGGTGCTGTGACGGGTGCAGTTTTTGTTTCGATGACGGGTGCTGACTCAGGTGTTGTTGCTTGTGTTTGCAGGACGGCAAGCGCGTTGGTGCGTTCAGCTTCGGGAATGGTACGAGAGTACCAGAAGCCTTCAGGACTGAAGTTCGGATCGAGGTCTGGCGGATGCGTCCAAGGTGCTAAGGCGACTATGCCATCGCTGTCGGCGGTGCCTTTGTCGGGGACGAAATCGAGAACGAAGACGTCATCTTGTTGGATTGCGCGGCCGATGAAGACCCCCCCTTTTCCGTGGTAAAGGCGGATTTCCCGGGCGTCAGAGTCACACTCCAGGTGAATGCCTTTCGACATGAGTTGGCTGACGCTCAGCAAGTTGAAATAAAGGTTGTCGACGACGAGTACTTTGTTTAACTGAAGAATGACGTTTGTTTCGTTCGACTGAAGTTCCACTATTCCTTGCTTGTCGGTGCGCAGGTTTTCGTTGTTGGCGACGGTAATAATAACATCTCGCGGAAGTCGTCATTCGCGTTGAAGAAATCGCGATGAAGAACACATGTGGTGACCATAGCAGCTGTCGAGGAACCATGTGTCGGGTCCAGTGGGTGTACTATTTGCGACGGCGGCATATGTCGGATTCACATTGAAGGATGACGGTGGTGGTGACGGTTGCTCGTCAGGACTGTAAGTCGGTGGTGAGCCGGTAATACACGAGTCGATGTTTGACTCTGTTGTTCGTGCCATGGCGACGATTCTTGATGTCTGTGCAGGTCCCGAAGTGGAAGTTGACGGTCGCGTTGAAGTAGTCGTTGAGACGGTCGCGGGTCGTTGTTGAGTTGACGCGATGTGAGGAGGCGCGGGTCGCAGAGGACGAGAGAATGGTGCTGGTTGTCGATGTTGCTGAGGGCAGTTGAAGCGTGTATGTCCTGAAGTCCGACACAGATGATAGTAAGGAGGTACGTGTCCTCGATTTTGGTAACGTGGCTGTCGTCGATTGGTGTAAAGAACGACTGGTTGATGATGCCTTTTGTTGTTGCGTTCTTCGAACAGGTCCATTTCCTGCTGCTCGGCGTGAAGTTCGGCGCAGAGATGCATTTCGGAGAGTCGACCGTGAGCGCGAAGAAGTGAACGGGTGGTACGCCATTGAGGTCCAAGGCCGACAAGAACGACGGTTACGAAAGCTTCTTCAGATAAGTTTCCTCCGCAGCGAATGAGTCTGTCACGTAGTCCTTGACAGTGGCTGATGTAAGGCATGGCCTTTTCTCCAGGTTGCATTTGTCAGATTTATATGACATAGTTTCTGTAGGCTATAGTGGGGTAGCACATATGGGGTACAGGGTTTGTAGGGTTGTATTTGTACCCAATCTTCCATAGTCATTTCATTCCTGTTTTCCTTGCTTCACATGGTATAGAGCGGGTCCTGCCTTAGGACCGTTTTTTTTAGGGCCCACCAAAGCGCGCCCCGAGGAACGCCCTTTTTTTTTAGCGACCCCTCGGGTCGCCTTTTCCCTCGCGGCCCCGCTGTCCCTCAGACGCGGCCCCGCCACCTCTCCTGATCGCGGCCCCGCCGCCTGTTTGACGCGGCCCCGCCGCCTCCCCTGACGCGGCCCCGCCGCCTCCCCTGACGCGGCTCCGCCGCCTCCCCTGACGCGGCCCCGCCGCCTGTTTGACGCGGCCCCGCCGCCTCCCCTGACGCGGCCCCGCCGCCTCCCCTGACGCGGCTCCGCCGCCTCCCCTGACGCGGCCCCGCCGCCTCCCCTGACGCGGCTCCGCCGCCTCCCCTGACGCGGCCTTGCCGCCTCCCCTGACGCGGCTCCGCCGCCTCCCCTGCCGGCCCGCCGCTGCTCCTGCCGGCCCGCCGCTGCACCTGCCGGCCCGCCGCTGCACCCAGCGGCCCGCCGCCTCTGACGGCCTCGCCGCTGCACCTGCCGGCCCGCCACTGCACCCTACGGCCCGCCGCTGCACCCTACGGCCCGCCGCCTACACCTGCCGGCCCGCCGCTGCACCTGCCGGCCCGCCGCTGCACCTGCCGGCCCGCCGCTGCACCTGCCGGCCCGCCACTGCACCGGTCGACCCGCCGCTGCACCTGACGGCCCCGCCCCTGCATCTCCTGGCCGAGCCGCCCCAGCAGCCGAACCGCCCGTGAGCCGAGCCGCCCGACGCCGAGCCGCCCGGGACCCGAGCCGCCCTGCCGCCGAGCCGCCCGGGAGCCGAGCCGCCCTGCACCCGAGCCGCCCAGCCGCCGAGCCGCCCGGGAGCCGAGCCGCCCTGCGCCCGAGCCGCCCAGCAGCCGAGCCGCCCTGCACCCGAGCCGCCCGGTCGCTGAGCCGCCTTTCTGCATAGCTGCACGACCTGCCCTGCCTGGTGAGCACAGTCCCACTGACACTGCGAGCTCTTTCCCTACTGCTTGCACTACGTCGCTGTCGTCGCCATGGCTACCCCTAGTGTCCTAGCTTTTGACGCTGAGGGTCGCGCCATTGATTTTGAGGTCTGGTTAGACGACCTGCAACTGTTCTTACAGTGCGACAGGGCTGACGACCTTTCTCTCTTTGATCTCACCTCTGGCGCCTCTCCTGCTCCTGCTGCTGATGCTGATCCCGCTGTCCGCTCTAAGTGGGCCACCCGCGATGCTGCTGCACGTCTTGCTGTGCGTCGCCACCTCCCTACCTCTGAGCGTGCGCACTTTAGTCAGTACAAGAGTGCTCAGACCTTGTACGACGCTGTAGTTGCGCGCTACTCCTCCCCTGCCACTGCTGCACTGAGCCGTCTCATGCTTCCCTACCTCTTTCCTGACCTCTCTGCCTTTCCCACTGTCGCTGACCTCATTACGCACCTCCGCACTAGTGACACTCGCTACCGCGCCGCCCTTCCTGCTGAGTTCTGCGCTAAGAACCCCCCCCCCCATGTACATCGCTCTCTACTACGTAGTCGCGCGCCTCCCTGACTCCCTTCGCGTCGTCAGGGACCACTTTCTCGCAGTCTGTCCCACCACCCTCACCGTCGACCTCCTCGAGAAGGCCCTCCTCGCAGCGGAGAAGAGCATAGTCGCTGTAGGTGCTTCTCGTGGTGACCCTCGCACCCCCATCTTTGAGGGGTGCTCTCCTTCCCCCTTGCTGCCCTCTGTTGCCTCTGCTGCTGCCGCCGACCTGCTTGGTCTTGAGTCGGTCGGCGCGGCGTCTGCCCCTAGTGGGAGACGTCGCTCCAGCAAGGGCAAGGGGGGCAAGGGCGCGGGTGGAACTGGAGGGAGCGGTGGCGGTGGCGGCGGTGGCGGCGGAGGGAGTGGGGGTGGCGGCGGGACTAGTGGCGGGGGTGGTGGTGGTGGTGGCAGCAGTGGCGGAGACGATGGTGGTGGTGCCAGCGGTGGTGGTGGAGGCAGCGGCGGTGGTGGAGGCGGCGGAGGTGGAGGCGGTGGAGGCGGCAGCGGAGGAGGCGGTGGTGGTGGAGGAGGTGGAGCTGGTCGAGGTGGTACCCAGCAGCGTAGCGGCGGTGGTGGTGGCCAGCGCTCGCAGCGGCAGCAGCAGCAGCGCTCGCGGGACATCCCTCCGCCTCAGCAGCTTCGTGAGTGGTACGCTGGGCGTCAGAGGGGTGGGGGTACTGGTCCCTGCACCTACGTTCTTCGTTCCGGCGACCGCGCGGGTGAGAAGTGTGGGGGTGCCCACGCCACCCAGCGCTGCTTTGGCCGCCTGACGGACGCCTGGCGTCAGCAGTTCCCTGGGGCTAGTGAGATCCCTCACTGGGATGAGCTTCTCAGGGCTGGTGTAGCGATCTTTGATCTTGATTTTGATGCTATCCTTGCTGCTATGTATGTTGTGGATTATAGTGAGGAGAATGAGGGTTACCGTTGTTTCCAGCCCGACCCGGGCATTGGTACTGCTGCGCTAGGTGCTTGTGAGGCTGCTGCTCTAGGTGCCAGTGCGTCTGCGCTCTCAGGTACTGGTGAGACTGCGCTCTCAGGTACTGCGTCGTCCTCGTCCTCCCTCACTTTCACACTTGACTCCGGAGCTTCTCGCTCCTTCTTTCGAGACCGCACTACCCTTACGCCGCTCGGCCGGCCGGTTGCAGTCTCCCTTGCTGACCCCTCTGGGGGTCCTGTCCTGTCTCACTTCTCCACTGTCCTCCCGTGTCCGGCTGCCCCTTCGGGCACCCTGTCGGGTCTGTACCTTCCCTCGTTCTCTACGAACTTGGTGAGTGGAGCGGACCTGCAGGATGTGGGTGTTCACCAGTTCACTCCTGCGAGTCAGCGGGTGACCCACTGCACGGAGGCACGCACAGGCCGACACCTGGCCACGTTCTCGCGTCGGCCGGGGTCGAGTCTCTACACCCTGACCGTTGAGTCTCCTCCTGTCCCTGCGTCTGGTCAGGTGGCTGCGTCGGGTCAGGTACTTGCTGCTGCGTCCCGGTCAGGTCCTGAGTCTGCCCCCTGTTCTTGTCGCCTCCTGTCTCACGAGACTCTCCTGTGGCACCACCGTCTTGGCCACCCCTCCTTGCCCCGTCTTCGGAGCATGGCTTCCCGTGTCCTTGTCTCTGGTCTTCCCCAGTCTCTCCCTCCTCTCCCCTCCGGGCCAGGACCTTCCTGTGTCCCCTGTGTCGAGGGTCGCCTCCGGGCTACTCCTCACTCATCCCACTTCCCCCCGACAGAGGCTCCCCTGCAGACGCTTCACATGGATGTGTGGGGCCCAGCCCCCGTCCGTGGGCAGGGTTACGAGCGCTACTTCCTGTTGGTGGTTGACGACTACTCGCGTTACACCACAGTCCTCCCCTTGCGCAGCAAGGGTGAGGTCACTGAGGTGCTGATCGACTGGATCCGCGAGGCTCGTCTCCAGCTCAGGAAGAGCTTCGGCTCGGACTTTCCTGTTCTGCGTCTGCACTCTGACAGAGGCGGAGAGTTCTCTTCTCGCCTTCTGCGGGACTACTGTCGTGCACGGGGGATCCGCCAGACCTTCACGCTTCCGGACTCACCACAGCAAAATGGGATTGCTGAGCGCCGCATTGGCATGGTCATGGATGTCGCTCGTACGTCCATGATGCATGCGGCTGCCCCCCATTTTCTGTGGCCGTTTGCGGTGAGGTACGCGGCGCATCAGCTCAACCTTCACCCCCGGGTCTCTCGGCCTGCGATGTCCCCAGCCTTGCTGTGGACGGGGAAGGTTGGCGATGCGTCTGTGTTCCGTGTCTGGGGATCTCGGGCGTTTGTCCGCGACTTGTCTGCGGACAAGCTGTCCCCTCGTGCTGCTCCCTGTGTCTTCCTTGGCTTCCCCACTGACGCCCCAGGGTGGCAGTTTTACCACCCCTCCTCTCGTCGTGTTCTGTCCTCCCAGGACGTCACGTTCGACGAGTCAGTCCCCTTCTACCGTCTCTTCCCCTACCGCACTCCTTCCCTCCCCCCTCCCCCGGACTTCCTTGTGCCGGTTCCCCCCCCGGTAGACCCCCTCCCCCCTCAGGTTCCTGCCCCCTCAGGTGTGTCCCAGGTAGACGCCGTTGACCCGGTCGAGGTTACTGGTGACTCTGGTGCTGCTGCGGGTGCTGAGCCTGGGGGTGCTGACTCTGGGGGTGCTGTGCGCGGGGGTACTGAGCCTGGGGGTGCTACTGCTAGGGGTGCTGGGCCTGAGGGTGCTACTGCGGAGGGTGCGGAGCCTGGGGGTGCTGAGTCTGGGGGTGCTGTGCCTGGAGGTGCTGGGTCTGGGGGTGCTGGGTCGGGAGCTGCTGAGCCTGGGGGTGCTGAGCTGGGAGCTGCTGAGCCTGGGGGTACTGCGTCTGGAGCTGCTGAGCCTAGGGTTTCTCCTGCTGCTGCGTCTCGCCGGGAGCCCCTCTCTCCACAGGAGCTGCGCGAGTGGTTCGCTCGCCGCTGGAGGCGTGCTGCTGAGTCTGGAGGTGCTGCTGGAGCTGGAGCTGGAGCTTCTTCGACCGTCGAGGGTGCGGGTGCTGCCGGTCCCGGAGCTGCTGGACCTGCGGGTCCTCCTGGAGCTGGAGCTGCTGCGGGCGCTGGTGCTGAGCCTACTTCTGTTGGTCCTGCCGCTGGAGGTGTGGGTGGCGCTGGTGCTGTCGCTGAGGGTGCTGGTGCTGTCCTTGCTGCGTCTGGAGCTGCCGCGCGGCCTCGGCCGTACTTCGTTCCGCTCCTGCAGCAGGTTCTTGGTCTTTCTCCTCCAGTAGAGGGTCCACCGCCTGTCCAGTCGCAGTCCCTGCTAGAGCCTTCCTCTCCACTGCCTGCTCCCTCTCCTTACACTGGTCCTACTGGAGGTCTTGCTGAGCGTCGTGAGCCTGCGTCTCGTCCCGCGTCGCCTGTTCGCACTGCTCGCGCTAGTGGTCGCAGTTCGCGTCAGCGTCCTCCTCCTGTCCCTGGCACGCACCGGATGTCTCTGCGTCCGTCCACTGCTCCTCTGCGTGCCCCTTTGCCTTCTCCTCCTGAGTCCTCTCTTCCTGCGCTTTTCGACCCGGAGTCGGACTCTCTTCGTGCTGCCAGTCCTACTGTCACGCGTCTGCTTGCTACTGTCGTCACTGACCCCTCTTTTGAGTCCACTGCTGCGTCTGCTCTAGTCGCTGAGCTCGTCGACTTTGCTGCTCGCTGTCATCTCGACTACGCTGCTAGTCTTGTTGCTGAGTCTGCGTCTGTCTGTCCTCCGTCCGTCGGGGGTGAGTGTGCTCTTGGCACGGACGTCCTAGAGGACAGGCAGGAGGAGTTACAGTGTCTAGCGACTGCTTCACCTCATCTCGCGTCTGTACTGCTTGCCCCTGAGGGAGACCCGGATGCACTAGACATCCCGACTCCGCGTTCTTACGCGGAGGCCGTAGAGGGTCCCTACTCCTCTCAGTGGCAGGCAGCTATGGATGCAGAGATGGCTTCCTGGAAGTCCACAGGCACCTACGTTGACGCGGTTCCCCCTCCTGGGGCGAACATCGTCAGTGGCATGTGGATCTTCAGGGTGAAGCGGCCGCCGGGCTCTCCACCTGTCTTCAAGGCACGGTACGTTGCTCGTGGCTTCAGTCAGCGGCAGGGAGTTGACTACTTTCAGACCTTCTCTCCCACCCCGAAGATGACTACTCTTCGGGTGCTGTTGCACATAGCCGCTCAGCGCGACTACGAGCTTCACTCTCTCGACTTCAGCACTGCGTTCTTGCAGGGTAGCCTGCACGAGGAGATCTGGCTTCGCCGTCCACCTGGCTTCACTGGGACTTTCCCTCCTGGCACCCAGTGGAGCCTCCGACGGCCAGTCTACGGTCTCCGCCAGGCACCGCGTGAGTGGCACGACACACTGAGGACTACGCTTGCGGCTCTTGGGTTTGCTCCTTCTACTGCTGACCCGTCGCTGTTTCTTCGCACCGACACTTCCCTGCCGCCGTTCTACATCCTCGTGTACGTCGACGACTTGGTCTTTGCCACAGCGGACACTGCTGGACTCGCCTACGTGAAGTCCGAGCTGCTGAAGAGACACACGTGCACAGACCTGGGTGAACTGCGCAGCTACCTTGGCTTGCAGATCACTCGGGACAGAGCACGCCGCACCATTACCTTGACTCAGTCACACATGGTGCAGCAGGTCCTTCAGCGCTTCGGCTTCACGTACTCCTCGCCTCAGGCCACTCCTCTGCCTACTCGCCACTCACTCTCAGCTCTGCCTTCGGATGAGTCCGTAGAGTCGAGTGGTCCGTATGCAGAGCTTGTTGGCTGCCTCATGTACCTGATGACCTGCACACGACCTGACCTTGCATACCCTCTGAGCATTCTTGCTCGCTATGTTGCTCCTGGGAGACACAGACCAGAGCACATGGCTGCAGCGAAGAGGGTATTGCGCTACCTGTGCAGCACGTCGGGCATGGGGCTAGTGCTTGGAGGGCGGAGTCCAGTGGTCCTTACCGGCCACGCGGACGCTTCTTGGGCTGACGACCAGGCTACGCAGCGGTCGTCACAGGGTTACACCTTCAGCCTTGGTTCCGGCTCTGTCTCGTGGCGGTCTACTCGCTCGTCTTCGGTTCTCGGCTCCAGTTGTGAGGCTGAGATCTACGCCGGGGCCATGGCTGCACAGGAACTTCGCTGGCTCACCTACCTGCTGACTGACCTTGGAGAGCCGCCTCGTTCTCCTCCAGTGCTGTACGTAGACAACAAGGCCATGCTGGCCTTGTGTCGAGAGCAGCGCTTGGAGCACAGAACGAAGCACATTGCTCTCCGCTACTTCCTTGCTCGTGAGCTGCAGCAGCGTGGTCAGTTGCGACTTGCGTACGTGGCCTCTGAGGCCAACACTGCTGATGTGTTCACCAAGGCACTCGCGCCTTGTGACCATCAGCGCTTTTGCACCCAGCTGGGTCTTGTGCCTGTCTTGCCTCACTTGCTCTCCTCTTGACTTCACTTGTACTGTGACATATATATATACCTGCTCTTGCTTGTCTAGTTCTATATATATATGTCTGTACTCCTGCATGTGAACTGGCCTCTGGCCCTGCTCTTGTGCTCGGACTGTGTGGTGACGTTGTGATCCACCCTGAGCTTGCTCTGCTTTGCTTTACCTGACTGGTCTTGTGACCCCTTGTTCTCCCCCACTTTGCCTATGGGGGTGTGTCAGATTTATATGACATAGTTTCTGTAGGCTATAGTGGGGTAGCACATATGGGGTACAGGGTTTGTAGGGTTGTATTTGTACCCAATCTTCCATAGTCATTTCATTCCTGTTTTCCTTGCTTCACAGCATTTGAACTGTTGTCAGTTGTGCCATGAGTCGGCTTTGTGTAACGCTGTCGGATGCTTGATGAATGCTTCGCAGATGTTGATAGGCGAGTTCCGCGGAGTTTGCGTAGTTCCGGTAGGCGCGGATGCTTTGTTGCTCGTTCGGCGACAAGTTTCGGAGAAGAACGGTGTAAGCCATCAGGGAGTGATACGTATAATTTTCTTTGTCTTTGTCTTCGCCGTTGTGTGGATATGGCCAGGTACCGTTGAAGAATCCAAGAAGATTCGCGCCTTCCATCAGGAGTTCAAACTCGAAACTCCAGGAATAGAAGTCTTTCCCATTGAATGGTGTGGATGTGTGCAGTCGCAGGATGTTATTGAACTGCGCTTGTACTTGCAGGACTTCTTTGATGTCTCGTTTGATGGCGGGAAGAGGAGTCGCTGGATGGCGGGGCGGCATGAACGTGAAGGAACCAGGTGAGACCGAGTTTGGTGTTTGTTGATTATGTCGTCCGGACGATGAGTTGTCAATACTCATTGGTGCCGCTCCGTTGTTTACGCTGTTGCTGTTTGCAGGTTGTGAGGACTGCTGCTGCGACATGAAGTTGAAGAACTCCTCTATTAAGCTTGGGTTGAAGGTTGTTGGCGGCGCTACTGGCGCTTGAGTAGAACGTTCCGTCGCTTCCGGCGTTAATCCGGGCGTTGTTCCTCCTTCGGTCTGCAGCTCGGAGACCGGGGGTAGGGTAGATCCCGTAGATGACCTTCTTTCTTTGCCACTTGCCATGTCTTGCCTTTCTTGAATGAAGATTGAACTTCTTGGTTGCTTGCAGATCGGTAGCCTGGAAGAGGCTTAGTGACGAGAGCCTTTGTTCTCTGACTGCTCTCATACCATGTTGGGCTGAGGATTTCAGCCTTAGGATCTTTGCAGAGAATAGGCTAGTAGGTGCTAGAGTAGCACAGCGGAAGTCTTGAGTGAATGTACTTGTGCTGGTATGTGAGAACAAGTAATTGATTAAAGCAAAGAGCATACAGGAATATATAGAAAAGATAGATTACAGGAAGCGGTTATGTTTATCGAGACGCGTAATGTTTCGACTATCGAGGCGGTTACTGTTCACTGAAGCGTCGCCTGCTGTTGCGTAACCTCCAGGCGGTTACAACTCGCAACCTCCAGTTGCGGTTTGATGTGGTACGCGCCTTTTCGACTTCATACCCCTTTTGTTGTGACAAAATTAGAAGAAAGAAGAGGGATGAACTAGCAAGAATGAGGATACAAATAGCAAACCCTAGAAGGGTTGTACTCGCTATAGAGCACCCCACTACAGGCTAGAGCATAAGATAACATTCTGACACACCCCCATAGCCAAAGTGGGGTGTAATCAGCAGAGCAAGCAAAGCAGTACAAGCTCAGGGTGGATCACAATGTCACCACACATTCTGAGCACAAGTTAAAGAAGCAATAGTTTAAAGTTCACAATTATGAGCAAAGCTAGTGGTAGTCACAACGGGCAAGTGAGAAGGAGAGAGAGTGAAGGGAGAGGAGATAGGAGGCGACGGCTGAAGCTGCAGACACACGGGCAACAGGAGGCAGACTGGCACAGCGGCTACCGGGCGAAGTCCCCGGAATACAGGAGTAACAGGCCCCGCGGCTAAAGTAGCGGCAGACGAGCAACGGACCCACAGGCGGCTGGCACAGCTGGCTACGACTGGGCTACCGGACGAAGTCCCCGGACTACAGGTGCTGCTGGCGACACGACGGCAACCTCCGTGCAACTTTCCCAAACAGTCCCACCCCCCGACACACACCCGCTGCTACACCCCTAGCTCCACTCCCACGCACCCCCCTTAAACCCTAAACCCCAGTCTCCCACACATCCACCCCCCTCAGCGACAGCTGCAGCAGTGGGAGACGAAGGAGGAGGAGGAGCAAAGGGAGGAATGAAGAAGTGCCACCCCCATACTCGCCACCCCCTGCTTGCCACCCCCAAACCCTAACACAGACAAGGTGGGATGGCGGGTAGGCAGGGTGGGATGGCGGCGCTCGCCCCCCTCCCCCACGTAAGCGGCCCCCGAGGGAGCCGCGACGGGCGACGGGAAAAGGGAGGGCCGGGGTGCAAGGAGGGCGGCGGGGCCGCAGGTGTAGAGGGCGGCGGGGCCGCGAAGTTGGGGCGGCGGGGCCGCGACAGAAGGGCGGCGGGGCCGCGAAGGTAGGTGGCGCGGCCGCGACCGTAGGTGGCGGGGCCGCGAAGGTAGGTGGAGGGGCCGCGGAAGGTACGTGGCGGGGCCGCGTAAGGTAGGCGGCGGGGCCGCGACCGTAGGTGGCGGGGCCGCGAAGGTAGGCGGCGGGGCCGCGACCGTAGGTGGCGGGGCCGCGAAGGTAGGCGGCGGGGCCGCGAAGGGTCCCCGTCGCCCTTCGCGGCGCCTCCAGAAGGCGACGCGACGAGCGACGGGGTAGAAGCCCGTCGCGCGCCTCGGGGCGCACGGCGAGTAGAAAACCGCCGCGCGCCTCGGGGCGCACGGCGGGAAGAAAAAGTAGCAGCGGAAGCGAGGAGGTGGTAACCCACCCACAGGATCGATCCAAGGGGATCGACCTGCTCTGATAGCATGACAAAATTAGAAGAAAGAAGAGGGATGAACTAGCAAGAATGAGGATACAAATAGCAAACCCTAGAAGGGTTGTACTCGCTATAGAGCACCCCACTACAGGCTAGAGCATAAGATAACATTCTGACATGTTGTGCTTCGGTATCGGGTGAGGTTCGATACTACAGAAACGCACCAAGTCATGCGTTTATATTCCCAACATTCTCTGTATTCATACCGTATTCTCCCGGACATAACACCCGGGGGTATTATGATAACTACAGGGAAAAAAGGGGGGGGGTCCTCTCAACGGAAATTCCTATATAATACCCGGGTCTTATTATATGGTACATTTTTTTTAAGCAGAAAACAATGTGAAACAAAATCAGCTTCAATGGTTCACTGTTAGATTGTTGGTCAGGGCCGCAAAACCGAGTATTCGAGGATAACGTGACCTTTCACTGGAATCTGCCACATGGCAAATTCCAGTGGGCCACTCTGGCACCTGATTCGGTATAAACAGAGCCAGCCTTGCGCTGCGAGGGTTCATGCAAACACTGGGGCCGGAATCGCGCACGGTGCTGTGTTATCCCTGTACCAGTCACGTCTTGACTGGTTTGGTCACGTCCCTGTGCCTCAAAAGGGTCTCTCCTCCTCCTTGTACAACGTTTCTAGTGCACGATACTACCGTAAACACTGCTCGGCAGGCTGTGAGAGCGCCTCCGTCCTACACTAGCGAGGGTTCTTTGTTTATACGGTATGCCTTCCTTCCATGGCGGGTGACACCAATCTGCAGTAGAGTATGGCTTCCTCTCCTGATTCAAGCAGTACAATAGTTAGGCGCCAGCGGCCATGTAACACTCCGTCTGCCGCTGCTGCACGCGCACGGACGTCGCCTCGCCCCTTCTTGCCCCAGCCGTCTCCTCCCGCTAGTAGTAGCTCCGATGCTTCTCGCCCTCCCCTTCCTCGGGTGTCTGTCCCCGCTTTCCCGGAGCGTAAGCGCCCGCAGGGTCAGCTGAAGCGCAACGCGGATTCTGAGCCACCATCCCCTCGCCATCGCATGACGAAGAAAGTACGTAAGGCGATCACCGTGAAGGAGAAGCTGCACTGGTTGAAGCTGCAAGACTCTCAGCCCGACCTGGGGAATCGCGCCTTGGCGAAGCTCGCGAAGGTGCAGCCCTGCCAGATCCGCGAATGGAGGAAGATGAAGGAGCGGCTGGACGTCGCATCTGGCTGCCGCCGTCGCCTCATGGGATTTGGCCGCAAGGCGAAGTACCCGTTCATGGAACGGGCGGTCTACCGCCACTTCCTCAACCACCGTGCGAAGGGCCTCGCCGTTTCGGTCCGCATGCTCCAGCAGTGGAGCTCCAAGTACATGACGCACCGCATGCCCTCGGTGAACTGGCGCGCGTCGTTCCGCTGGGCGACGCGTTTCCGCTCGCGCTGGCACTTGGCGAGGCGGGTGAAGACGAAGATGGGGCAGAAGTTGGCTGCCGGTAAGTAAAGCAACAGTGCGATTGTGATTGCGGGTTCGCCGTTTAACTTACACGTGCCGTGGCTCTGTTTGCAGATTGCAAGGCCAAGGTGGAGGCATTTTGGGAGTTTGTGCGCCAGATGCGCACTCTGCACGACTACCCGCTCGACCTCATCATGAACGCGGACCAGACTCCGCTCTTCTTGGAGATGCCGGCGGAGCGCACGATTGAAATGAAGGGTGCACGTACGGTTCACGTACGCAGTGCAGGCTATGAGAAGGAGCGTGTTACTGTCATGCTGGCAGTAACGGCGGGTGGGCTCAAACTTCCTCCGTACGTCGTGTTCAAGCGCAAGACCATCCCGAAAGTGCCCATCCCTGCCGGTGAGTGTAACACATCAACGTTCTTTACTGTGCTCCTGCCTGTCATGCGTCGCAACTTACCACGACTCTCACGTTGTGCCGATGGCAGGTGTGGTGGTCCGTGCACAAGAGAAGGGGTGGATGGACGAATCTCTGGTGCAAGACTGGATCACCCAGGTGCTAGTGCCGTTTCTGAAGCCCCTGCGGGAAACCACCGGCCGCCGCAGGGAGGCGATGGTGGTGCTCGACTCCTACCGTGGCCACTTAACAGAGGCCGTCGGTCAAACGATGCGGATGTTTCGGTTGTCCAGGGCGGTCATCCCAGGAGGTTGCACACCGCTTGTGCAGCCGCTGGATGTGTCGGTTAACCGCGCGTTCAAGTGCGGGGTGCGTTCCCGCTACAGCACATGGTTCGAAGATGTCGGCATCAACCAAACCACTCGCGCAGGTGAGTTGCAGTCTTGAGTTCCGTTTGAGCAACATCGTTCTAGCATCAGCGCACACACTGCAAGTACACATTCTTGACTTTTCAACTCCTTCCCTTCCCACAGGCAACCTGAAGAAGCCGCCTGCGGACTTGGTTCTCCGCTGGATCGACGAGTCCTGGGAAGCTGTCCCAGAGGATCTCGTGAAGAAAGCGTTTATCACCTGCGGGATCTCCACCGCCATCAATGGCAGCGAGGACCACCTCATCCTTGCCCATATGAGGGACAAGGGTGAGGTGGAGGTGCTTGACGACGTAAACGAGCTGGTTGACGACGAGCTCGTCGTCAACCCCTTCTACGCCGAGGCCCCCGCGCCGGCCGAGGAGCTGCAGCCGGCAGAGGAGGATGTAGCCGCAGAGGAGGAGGAGGCGGCGGAGGCGGCGGCGGCGGCGGAAGAGGAGGAGTGGAACACGCCCGAAGAAGGCGAGGAGGCGGGAGTGTTCAACGACGAGGATGATGAGTGGTGGCGCGCCGACCGCTATGACGGAGAGGAGTGTGAGGAATGGGTCGCAGGGGACGATGAGGACTAGATAGCACCAGAAGAAGCATTGTAGTGCAAAGCCATAACTACCGTAGTTGTGATGTTTCTGTTGTTTATGAGATGCTAGGTGCTGGTGCTATGTTTCAATACTAGATTGCACCCCTAACAGTGTGAAATATAAGACAAATATGCAATTGTGCCACCCATAACACCCCCCCCCCCGGGTCTTATAGAGAATCACCCCAAAAGGGGGGTATAGTACAAACGAGGTCGGTTATAGCACCCACCCCGCACAAGCTACCCGGGGGTGTACTATTAGGGGTGGGTGTTATGTCCGGGAGAATACGGTATATATATGCTTGTATCTCTTTGCTTTAATCAACTTTACTTTGCCCTCACATACCAGCGCAAGGTGGTTCAAGGACTTTACTTAAAACGCTTCCGCTACCACATCGTTTATTCAGACTTTAACTCTACCAAAGATCCTAGGGCGCTCAGCCAAACATCATGGACGTTTATAATGCCGTTCGTCAACATGGCACTGATGATCAGGTGGCCATTATAAATGACATGCCCTCCAGATACGGTACGCAGCCCCAACAACAGAAGTGGAATACTATCGTCAACACCTTTACTCTGTTACAAATAAAAGAGGCAGCTCTTGATTTGTGAATCAAAATCTCTTTGATAAGGTTTCCTTAGCTCCGTTTCACCCTATTGCTGCATCTGAAGCTGCGAACCAATCAACTTGCTGCTGCCGCTGCTCAAGGCAGCGCCCTTAAATCCACCCAAACGTGCTGACAATGTGACCAACCCAGACGCTGATAATGCGTCGCGGATGCAACCATCCAGCCGATCGCTTTCACATGCAGATTGAGTGCGCCCACAATCAGCGACTGCTGTTAGGCCAGCACCACTAGCATCACCACCATCACCACCACCAAGACCACGACTGGCGCCACCACCAGTGGCGCGAGCACTGGCATCATCAGCAGCAGGGGGGAGGTTCAGGTCAAGGACAACAAAGTCAGCAGCGGGGACCGCATACGGTGACACAGATGCTGAACGTGCTCCAACACTCGCCTCTACCATCAGCCTCCCACCCGCCGCTCCACATTCACCACCTTGATTGACCACGTCAGGTGACTCGAATGCCCTCGAGAAGGCCAGAGGCAGAGAGTGTGGCAGGACGTGTGTGTGAAGCAGGGGCAGGGGCAGAGGCAGGGGCAGTTCTTGAGAGTGAAGCAGCTGCAGCGGCAGGGGCAGCCCGTGTGAGAGCTTGGCATGGAAGTATGCCCCCCAGCTGGGCCGAGGAGAGATACTGCTTGCACTGGCGGCGCCACGGCTACTGCAGCAGTGAAGCTGAGGCTCTGGTAGGGGCGCACGTCCCTCTGGCCAGCTCCAGCTCGTAGCTGCGGGCCGTCTGGGCGTGGTAGTGACCTCTGGAGGACGTCCAGCTGTTGTGCGCCGCCGCCTTGACTTGCCACTGCCACTGGAGCGTCCTGTCTCTGCATCTGGGGACGTGGTGCGACCGCCATGGCAGTCGTCATTAGCAGCATCATAGCGCTTCCGCTTCCCCGCAGCTGCCTCGTGCTCCTGCACACGCTTGCCTTCTCGCCCCACCTTCCCACGTGCCTGCTGCTGCGTCCTCTTGAATGGAACTCTTCCAATCTCCGCGTAGTGCTCTCGCAGCAGCTGTTTCGTCCACGGGCTTCGCGGCGCCATGCTTTCCGCAACACTGTAAAGAACAGGCCTTTTCTGATAACAAACCGGCTGTTGCTGGAAATTCCTATCAAACGACGTGACCCCGGCAGCGCACGAGCAGAATATCGACTCACACTCGGACGGTTTCAACTTGAATCCCTGAGCGTCGAACTGTTTCCCCAAGCAGCTAGTAGTGCTAGGCTTGGAATTCTGAGCGCTGGTGGTATTAGTAATTAAGGCAACAGATTGAGTCTGTTGTGGATGAGTGCGTGGGTACTGGAAAAAGCCGCTCTATGTTGTGCTTAGAGCGTGTTTGCAGGGAACATCGACATCCCCCGACAAGCTTCGAGGGATGCTGGTAAATGTCAAGCCTCGGATCGAGGGTTCCGACCGTCAGGATATGTCGACATCCCTCGAAGTGTTGTCGAGGGATGGCGACTCCTCGCTGGCGCTTGAAGGCAAGGAACCGCGGGAGCATTCCTCGTAGTAATCGCCATCACTGCTCGAATAAGATTGAGATTGTTTTAAAAATATATATCACAGCAGAGGTTCTAATTCGCCATGGGGAGATGTGATTTTTCCGATCCTGCTCCCCTACTATTGAGCGAATGCCGCGACTATAACGGGGGAAGTAATCCGAGGTAGAGCCCTAGTGGATAGTCGGACACACATGCTGAATCAATGCACTAAGTTTGGAGATTCGGATTCGCTCTGACATATCTAAATAGCCAAATAAAGACCGACTTCTCTTGATGAGCCTGCTGGAATTTCACGTGATGGCGGTGAGGTGTCCGCTCTGCTCTAACCCTAGATTCCGCCCGATGTTTGGCGACCTTCAGAGCGCCCTCCCACATCGGAATGAAGTTACGGTACAGTTGCAGTACGAATTTCGATTCACCTTGACGCAGCGAATGAACATCATCGAGCTGGGGTCTCTTGCACACTTTTGGTCTCTGGCACGTTCGTGGCAATTTCTAGGTCAGTTGACATTGCCCTCGGGATTGCTCTCAGCACGCTCCCGAGCATGGAGGGTGACTGCTATCCTTTCTTGACATCTGCCAGCAGGTTTGCACATGTGCACATGCATCACCACGTGCTTGAGCGAGGACTAAACCCGAAATGGGAAAGTACACATCCCAGCTCCCAATTCTGACCTCTCTCATCCCAGCTCTCAAACAAAGGCGGTGATGGGAATGATGCCGTGTCGTGGTTCTCCTGCCCAATGATGGAACCCCTATAACCAGGATTCTGCAATACACGTGGCACAGAAGAATCATAGGGTTCACCGCCTTTCGCAGTGAGTTCCCCACTCCCCACATCACCCCAACGCTGGTTGTCACCAGCCCTGTCAGCCGTGGGTACAAGGCACTGGCGGATCAAGATTTGAGTCTGCAGGCCTTAACACATTTCTACAGCATCCAAGGTAACTTCCCCGTTTCTCCAGGAGTACCGCATCCTAAGTACGCCTGCCAAACCTGCTTTGAGCTTGAAAGATAGCGCATGCCCCAATGTTGACATCCGTTACACAGAATGATTCATACCCTATTTGTTGTGAGTCGTCCTGGGGTAGCCTACACAGAAGCGGAGTTAAGAGCGGACGCGCGTCACCGCCATCACGTGAGATGACAGGCTGAGCAATCCAGGAGAAGAAAAAAGGCGGTCTTCATTCCGCTGTTACTGGACTTGTGACGTCAGACTAAATCCGCAATACAT
This sequence comes from Closterium sp. NIES-65, assembly GCA_948144175.1. Classification (NCBI taxonomy): domain Eukaryota; kingdom Viridiplantae; phylum Streptophyta; class Zygnematophyceae; order Desmidiales; family Closteriaceae; genus Closterium; species Closterium sp. NIES-65. Next base: position 155,539 of record CANXME010002566.1, read on the forward strand.
TGCATTTTCATAATTGCTGAGGTTTGCCGTACCAGGCGGCCATGCCTGGGAATAGGTACGCCGTAACATCTACCCCCGTTATTGTGACGATAAGGGTCCCCGTTATAGTGACGATAAGAGTCGAGTGAAGGGTAAGTAAGCAGGATTGGGGAATTCTCACCTCCCAGTTGCCTTGAAACCGATGGTTAGATATTTCGACAATATCTCAATTCGATCATTCGAACAGCCTGTTGCTGAGTCATGACTAATCATCCAAGTAATGCTGCCCCTTTTGCTTCTCTTCCGGTATTAGCGCTTCAGCAGGGGGTCGAGATGGGTTCCTGTAAACGAGCATTTACCAGAATCGATGGCGTCACTTCTACCAGACATCTCCTATTACCTGCACCGGTACGATCATTACCTGTGTGCGGAGTAAGTTCCGTTGAAGGATGCAAGTCAAATCAACCGTCCAACGTCAGCTGTGAGTCGATATACTATTGCTAGAGCACTACAGCATTGGTCAGGCCAGATCTGGTCAGGTCAGGAGCATCCTGCTTATCAGGAGCAGCCTGTTTTTTCAGGAGCAGCCTGTTTTTTCAGGAGCATCCTGCTTATCAGGAGAAGACTTTGTTATATCAATACCGGCCCGCTTTGTCAGAAGCAGCCTGCTTTCTTTTCAAGAGAAACCTGTTTTTTCAAGAGCAGCGTGCGCACACGCTGGTTGCCCCACTACGGATACACCGGTCATGGCTGGCGCCACTACCGCTGCCGCATGGACCCCTCCTCACGACGCCAAGCACGCAATCTCGCTGCTTGAGCCGCATGGGGAGCATCATGGTCCGGATGGCTCCAGCATCAGCACGGGCCGTCATCACGGAGCTGATCCTGAGTCACCTTCGAGAATGAGAATTCTCAAAAACGATCACGGAGCTGTGAGGCGTGGCTGTGATGGAGCGCGCCAGCAATTCGTGGCGAGCAGGCTTATCGCAAGCAGGCTCGTGGCGAGCATGGCGTTACGCAGCCCGTGGGCGAAGCACCTGCTGCGAGAGCACCATACGGAGGTCGTTCAAGAGCACAACAAGGAGGTGGTTGAGGGGCAGAGCATGGCGGCTGGAGGAGAGACCGTGGAGTGGACGCAGCAAGCCCGTCGGAAGGTGGTGCAGGAGGGCCACGTGGAGCAGGAGGGCCACGTGGAGCAGGAGGGCCACGTGGAGCAGGAGGGCCACGTGGAGCAGGAGGGCCACGTGGAGCAGGAGGGCAGCGTGGAGCATGTGGAGGAGCACGAGGCATTAGTGAGGAAGCGGAAGCACTATGCTGCTGCTGATGGTGCTGCTGATGGTGCTGCTGATGGTGCTGCTGATGGTGCTGGCCATCGCACCATGGATGGAGAGTCAGGACGCTCTAGTGGCAGTGGCAAGTCAAGGCGCTCGGCGGCCGGCAGTCCGTCAGAGATCGCTGCTACACCCAGTCACCCCGCGGCTGGCTGCCCGGAGGGACGCACAATCCTGCCGGAGCTTCACTGCCGCAGCAGCGGTGGCACCACCAGTGCAAGCAGTATCTCGCCCCGGCCCACCTGGGTGACGTACTTCCATGCCAAGCTCTCAGTAGGCTTGCCCCTGCCCCTGCCCCTGCCCCTGCCCCTGCCCCTGCCCCTGCCCCTGCCCCTGCCCCTGCCCCTGCCCCTGCCCCATGCCCCTGCCCCTGCCCCTGCCCCTGCCCCTGCCCCTGCCCCTGCCCCTGCGCCTGCCCCTGCCCCTGCCCCTGCCCCTGCCCCTGCCCCTGCCCCTGCCCCTGCCCCTGCCCCTGCCCCTGCCCCTGCCCCTGCCGCTGCTTCCCTCGCACGGCCTGCCCCTGCCCTTGCCCATGCCGCAGCCCCTGACTGTGGTCTTCTCAGGGCCATTTGAGTCACCTGAGCCGGTCAATCATGGTGCAAGGCAGATGGTTGAGGCATGTGTTGCAGCAGGAGAGGGTGTTCCAGCAGGTGAGGGTGTTGCAGCAGGAGAGGGTGTTCCAGCAGGTGAGGGTGTTGCAGCAGGAGAGGGTGTTGCAGCAGGTGAGGGTGTTGCAGCAGGTGAGGGTGTTGCAGCAGGTGGGGGTGTTGCAGCAGGTGAGGGTGTTTCAGAAGGTGAGGGTGTTGCAATAAGGAGCGGCTGCTTCACTCCCCAGTCGTCAAGCCCATTGATGGCTGTGTCACCACACACAAGCCCATTGATGGCTGTGTCACCACACACAAGCCCATTGATGGCTGTGTCACCACACACAAGCCCATTGATGGCTGTGTCACCACACACAAGCCCATGGATGGCTGTGTCACCACACACAAGCCGGGCTTACACCGTCCCTGACCTTAACCTGCCGCCTGCTGCTCATGCCAGTGATGGCGCCGGTGGTGATGCTGCTGTTGATGCTCCTTGTGCTGCTGGCGCTAGTGACGCTGGTGATGCTGCTGATGATGCTGCAGGTGATGCTGCTGGTGATGCTGCTGGTGATGCTGCTGGTGATGCTGCTGGTGATACTGCTGGTGATGCTGCTGATGATGCTGCTGGTGATGCTGCTGGTGATGCTGCAGGTGATGCTGCTGGTGATGCTGCTGGTGATGTTGCTGCTGATGGTGGTGGTGGGTCAGTACTGACAGACTGTGAAAGCTTGAGATTAGGATGTGGAAGCCATGGTGTCAATGGTACAAAATCAGCAGCACATGGGCTGGTTGTATCTGAAATGTATTCCATTGGCTTACAGACCATTCAGAAGCAGCAGCAGCAGCAGCAGCAGCAGCAATGTCATCACCATCATCAGGAGAAGGGACAATTGCAGCAGCAGAGTCGGAACCGAGGGTGTCATATACAGCAGACGAGTCGCGAAGGCATCTCAGACGTGGAGCTTAGGAAACAACTCATCAAGGAAATCATGCGTTACAAAGCAAGCAATCCTTTGTTTTTCTCCACAACAGAGTAAGCTCCCTTTCTTCCCTGTGTTGTCATCGGTACATTCATTACCCACCTCTGAAACAAATACGGTAGTTGCTGCACTTGGAAACCCCCGAGCACCCTCCAAGACCCTCTCCTCTTTTCTCTGGATATTCCAGATTTATAAGCAAGTATTTAATATCCTTCACCAGTTTGCCCATCCCATGGTATTCTCAATAAAAATATATCAGGACACTGCCAGTGGACAGTAGGACTTCTCTCCCAGGCGTCGGTTTATGCTGGTCAACATCCGTCAATACAAGCCAACATCAGTCAACGGAAGTCAACATTAGTCATCGCCAGTCAAGATGTAGTTGAGCGTCTCAAACAGGACTTGCAAGGCCTTCTCCTCCTCCTTCTCTCCCAACCCCGTGCCACCGCCCTCCATCCCTTTAAACACCTCCCTTTTGAGCACAATTGCTGTCGCACCTGCTGCCTTCATCATCCGCACATCCTCCACAGATGAGGCGCCCTGTGTGGTTACCATGTAACCAGCACATCAGCAAGCAAGTTACGACTTAGTGCATCCACGAAAGAATGCATGAATATATGCATGAAGCCATGGAGAGATGTGCACTATCCATCGTGTGATTACAGACGCACTGACCTGTACTGCAGCTTTTAAGAACTACCACATTCTACCAGCAAAGAAAAGGGTTACATTGTGCAGATGGTAACCAACTCACAACGAGAGCAGCAGCACCAAAGGGCATGGAGGAGAGCAACGACCTGGCTACGCTCTGCCTGAACCCGGGTGCTGACACCTGTGGGGGAGGAGGGGACAGATGTGGGGGAGGAGACCCATGAGGGGAGGGACGACAGATAGCATATGGTGAGAAGACAGAGGGCACGCTGCAAGCTCCACAAGGCATGGAGGAGAGCAACGACTTGGCTACGCTCTGCCTGAACCCGGGTGCTGACACCTGTGGGGGAGGAGGGGTCGGATGTGGGGGAGGAGACCCATGTGGAAAGGGAAGACAATGCGACACTTGTGACCATGCTGCACATAGCATCCCTGCGTCCATGCTGACATGACATCCCTGCGCCCATGCTGACATGGCATCCCTGCGCCCATGCTGACATGGCATCCCTGCGTCCATGCTGACAACCATGTGTCCATGCTGACAACCATGTGTCCATGCTGACAACCATGTGTCAATGCTGACAACCCAGTGCTGATTTCAGTGGCGATAAGGAGGAGTGAGAGTGGACAGGGGATAGGGGATAGGGGATAGGGGATAGGGGATAGGGGATAGGGGATAGGGGATAGGGGATAGGGGATAGGGGATAGGGGATAGGGGATAGGGGATAGGGGATAGGGGATAGGGGATAGGGGAGAGGGAAGGGGGGAGCGGGGAGAGGGAGTAGGGGATGAAATAATTTGGGAAAGAGATTGAGGTGATGCGCAGCGGTGCTGGTGCCCAATGTGACTTTTGAGTCGACTCAAAAGTCACCTTGAGGTGATGCACAGCGGTGCTAGTGCCCAATGTAGCATTTGCGAAGAGTAGCCGGACCGAAGAAGGAACTTTGGTGGTTGAAACTCACTGTCACTGCTAGCCGTCTATCAACTCACTGCTAACAGTCGGCGACCACACTGCCAGCAGTCTATCAACTCACTGCTAACCGTCAGTGAACACCCTGCCAGCCGTCAATGAACTCACAGCGAGCCCAACAGAGAGGTTGAGGCCATAGAGGGGAATGGCGAGCGGCTCCAGTCGCTTCAGCTCCTCCAGATTCACCACCTGATGATGTTGATGGTGGTGCAGATGGCGATGGGGATGGGGATGGGGATGGGGATGGGGATGGGGATGGGAATTGTATGAGTGGAAGGGAAACCATGAGGTGACTGTTGGGGTCATGGCTGGTGCTATCACTGTTGTGACGGTGCTCTTGATGATGCAAACGATGCTGATGATGCTGATGATGCAAATGATGCTGATGGGGTTGATGGGTTTGACGATGTTGTTGTGCATCGACGATGGTTCATTTACGGTCCCAACTTTGTGAGATTGTCTGCATTGACTCACCTGCTTGACTTGCGTTGACTCACCTTGACTTGCGTTGACTCACCTGCTTGACTTGCGTTGACTCACCTCTACTGCCACGTCAACTCCCAGTCCAAAGGCAAAGGCGAGCATTGGAGCCGTGGCTGCACACACATGCATACACACACATGGACACACATGGACACACATGGACACACATGGACACACATGGACACACATGGACACACATGGACACACATGGACACACATGGACACACATGGACACACATGGACACACATGGACACACATGGACACACATGGACACACATGGACACACATGGACACACATGGACACACATGGACACACATGGACACACATGGACACACATGGACACACATGGACACACATGGACACACATGGACACACATGGACACACATGGACACACATGGACACACATGGACACACATGGACACACATGGACACACATGGACACACATGGACACACATGGACACACATGGACATACATGCACACATATGCAGACACCGCATACATATGTGTTCAGTCCAACCATCAACACACATGCACACACGCATCTATGCATGCATCCATGCACAATGTACGCATGCAGTCACGCAAACACGCTAAAAACGAGCGTACAAACAGGCAAGGCGATAAGATAGCAGCAGCTGGTTTCATCGGGCTGGCAAAGCATCACAGCCAGGGGGGTCATCGTGGGTCGTGGCTGTATCGGCTAGGTGCTCTGGGCAGCCAGGATTGAGGCCGTCAAAATGCTAAGCATGCAAGCCAAAGAGAACCATCTAGCTGCTTAGTGCAGCATTGCCAAGGATTATCTAAAAGTATCTTTGAGGATCTTCAAAGGTCTTAGAGGTTCTTCTGTGGGGCTGTGGGAAGGTGGTGAAGAGGGTGTGGTGAGGTGGAGCGGCGGGTGTGGGGAGTCACCTTTATTGAGAACCCCGTGCACTATATGAAAAGCTGCTGCCCCTGCCTCCGCTGCTTCTGCCACCTGCCCTCACTCACTCACTCACTCACTCACACAGACACGCTCTCACTCCCTCACTCACCCGCACATGCAAACACCCTCACGCCCAAAATCGCGCACACAATCACAGTTCCTCCACCCATTCAGGCAGCCAGCCGCACACACACATCCCCACCGCCATGCAGACACACAGAGTCAGTGTGTAAACAATGTACTCACAAAATCAGAGGCATGGGAATCAGATGGGAGGTGCAACGGAAAGTGCTGCTTTTTTCTCAAGAGAAGATCTGGTGCCGAGAACAGCAAGATGAAGAAGAAGTGGGTGGTACTGTGGCAGATGGTATGGGTTCCAGTAATAAACACCTGAATGGGATGTAGCAGGACTACCTGAATGGGATGTAGCATCCAGTCCTTTACAATGACTGGCACTCCAGGGAGGGCTGGTGGGCGTAGAAGAGGAGTGGAGTGGAGACGGGTAGACGGACATAGGAAGTGTGAAAACGGTTACTGGGATGTCATTTACCCGTGGGGAGGAATGGGGAAACTTGAAAGAATGAATAGATGAGAAGCATAGGAAAATGAAAAAAGGAAAGGGGAAATGAAAGGCATGGCATTTTGTGTTTCTCTTTTTTTTTTTTTTTTTTTTTTTTTTTTTTTTTTTTGCATGGAAAAATCGGACACTAGCAGCAGCAGCACACCTCTGGATACAGCTCTGACGTCAGCAAGGCCATCAGGGGAAATCTCCTCATCACAGCACACCATCACCGTGTCCGCTCCTGGGGAAGCGGCAGGGGAGAAGAGGGGAAGGAGGGGGGGAAGGGAGAGCGGTGGGAGGGGAAGGAGGGGGGGAAGGGAGAGGGGTGGGAGAGGGGAGAGCGGTGGCTCTTTCTACTCTAAGCGAAGGCCAGCAAACCATCATTGTGCCCGCTCTTGAAAGGGGAGGGGGGACGATGGGGGAAGGGTAAGGAATCTGGTCCGGAGGGGAGCGGCCTGAAGCAGGGAAGAGAATGGGGAGAGGGAGGGGAGAGCAGCAGAAGGACACACACGTGATGAGTGTGTTCGTGTGAGGGATGTGGAACAAGGAAGCGGGAGAATTCAACTCTGATCTGAAAGACAAGACAAGGGACTCACTGTAAATTGAGTGGCACTAACTTATTCCACCAACCCTCCCCATCAACCCACCCACCCACCCATCCACACACGCACCCACCAACTCCACCCACCCCCTCATCCACCCTCCCATACACGCACCGAGAGCAACGTATTGTGGGCAGCGCCTGGCAAGGCTCTCAGTCGACTCTGATGGGCGAGCCCCGAGCCACCTCCACCACCAGCGCCGCGCGCTTCCCTGCCCTCCCGCGCCCCCTATCTCCCCATCCCCCCTGTCGCCCCCCGGCCCCCGCCCCCAAATTCCCCATCCCCCCTGTCACCCCCTGCCCCCCGCCCCCAAATTCCCCATCCCCCCTGTTCCCTGGGCGCCCCCAATCTCCCCATCCCCCCTGTCCACCCATGCTCCCACGCACCAAGAGCAACGTATTGTTGGCAGCGCCTGGCAAGGCTCTCAGGGGACTCGGACGGGCGCGCGCGCGCGCCACCTCCACCACCAGCGTCGTGCGCCCCCAATCCGCCCCCCCTGGCCCCTCCAGGCCGCCCCCGCCCTCCGCGCCCGGGGCCCCGCGCAGCAGCAGGTCTGTGAGCTGCGCGGGCGGGTGCAGACGCACTGCGCCCTCCAGACGGCGGTTCACCTCGTCCTGCCCCATCTGCTGCAGCCGCGCCTGTGGGAAAGGGGAGGGGTCGGCCGGAGGAAGGGGGGAAGGTGGAAGGAACGGGGTACGGATGTGCGGGCGGGTGCAGACGCACTGCGCCCTCCAGGCGGCGATTCACCTCGTCCTGCCCCATCTGCTGCAGCCGCGCCTGCGGGACCGCGGACGCGCGGGGAAGGGGAGGTGGAGGAAGGGGAGGGGAGGGTGAGAGGGAAAGGGGGGATTATGGATGGGGAGGGGAGAACGGGGTAACAAGGCTGAGGCGCGCTGTCGATTGCTAGCAGTCCTAGGCGACTCACTCTTATCTGTACGGGTTTTACGGCGCCTCGAACGAGTCTCACCTGCACCGAGTCTCACCTGCACCGAGTCTCACCTGCACCGAGTCTCACCTGCACCGAGTCTCACTTGCACCGAGTCTCACCTGCACCGAGTCTCACCTGCACCGAACGGTCTCTTCAAACAATGCTCTCACCTGCACCGACTCTCACCCACCTGCACCGTAGCGTGTTTCCGGCGGATGATGCTTCCCAGCCGCGACTTGCTCCCGCCCCCTCCGTCCCCATCCTCACCGTCAGATGCGCATCGAACGGCCAGCGACGGTCGTTGGATTCGCGGTGCCGCGGATTGCGGAACAGGCACCAATGTGGACGCGCGGAAGGATGAGCACGATGAGAGAGAGAGGTTGGTGGCGCGGGGAATGTGGCAAGCAGGGGAGGGACAAGTAGGCGAAGCCATGCGCATTGGACGGCAGATGCGGCGAGAAATGCGGTGCGGAACCTGTCTGGCCAACTTCCCTCCTTTGACCATTCTTGAGGGAGGCTCGAGAAACCAACCCGCTACACGCTTTGAAGGTTGTCCTTACGGAATAACAATAAAGTAGCACAATATTTCTGGTTGCAGCTATGATACGGTTCCAGTACTCTCAGATTCACATTATACGAATGCGACTAGGTGATATTCAATGACAGCTATCAAGGGGAAAAATATACAATGCCACATTTTACTGGATCGTTTTCCTAACATCTTAGTCATGAATGAAATCATTTTATACAATTGCTCCTTATGGAGCCTATCAAAACATACACTACACACACATCATTCTTTCATTTCACGTGTATCTGCTGCCGAACTCCCGGTCGAAAGCAAGGTACCTGTCAGCATGCACCCTGCCCAGCGCCTTGGTCACATGCAGCGCCATCTGCATGTCTTCCCGCGTGATCGGCCCAAGCACAGGCACAAGCACATGCTCCGGCTCAGCCCTCTCCGCTTGCTTACCCTTACCCTCTGCCCCCTTCACCACCTCCTCCATCACTTCCTCCCTACCCTCCTTCTCCCATTTCTCCCCTCTCTCCCCCCGCTCCCCAGTCGCCCCTCTATCCACCATCTCCCCTTCCTCTCGAGTCCCCATCTTCCCCTCCTCCCCCCTCTCCCCCCTCTCTCCACTCTCCCCTTTTACTACCCTCTCCGCCCCATCAATAAGGACCATGAGGCGGCGCAGGGGCCGCATGGCAGCTTCCTTGCACAGCAGCCGCATGTCAGCACCTGAATACCCCTCCGTTGCCGCCACCACACCTTCCAATCCAATCTCATTCTCCCACTCCTCCTCGCTTGCCTCCTCGCTTGCCTCCTTGCACAGCAGCCGCATGTCAGCACCTGAATACCCTTCCGTTGCCGCCACCACACCCTCTAAGTCGACCTCCTCCTCCCATTGCTTCTCCCGTCTCCTCCCTTCCTCCTTTCTCGCCTTTTCCCTTGCCCCCTCTCCTTCCTCCTTGCTCCCCGCTTCCTCCCTCTGGTTCTCATCCTCCCTCACGCCCTGATCATCTCTCCTCCTCTCTCCGCCACACCCCCCATCGCCGTCCCCTATCCCATGCTCCTCAATTTCCTTGCACTGAGCAACCACGCACCAGCTGCAATCAATCCCCCGTGGCCCCATCCCATTCTGAGGCATATCAGAGCAGCCATTAGCTTGCACCGCCACCACCCCATTAGCCCCTCTCCACTTCACCCCCACACATTCACGACCGGCAGTTGCTCCTCCACCCTCGTTTTCCGCGGAACCATCCTTACACACATCTGCACTGCCATCGTTCCCCACGCTGTGAGCATCTGTGTGCGTGGTGGGCGCCTGTATGTGCGTGGTGGGCGCCTGTATGTGCAGGCCAGTGCCCGTCCATGCAGCCTTGTGCGGCCGTGGCAGCAGCGAGGAGAGAATGGCTCTGCGGGCGTCAGAGTCTGGTAGAGGTACTAGGATCTGGTGGGGAAAGGGGGGACTAGATCCACTCTGGAGTACGAGGACTTTAGAGTCCACTCTAAGAGTGGCTGCAGCAGCAGGGCATCTGAGTCTCGTAGAGGCGCCGGGGTTTGGAAGTGGGGAGGGCACATGAAAAGTGAGGGGAGTGGGATGGGAGGAGGGGAGAGAGCAGAGAGGGAGATGCTGTGCCATGCCATGCCATGCCATGCCATGCCATGCCATGCCATGCCACGGTGGCAAGTACAACTCAACTCACGCGCTTCTCCAGCCGTCGCAGCATGGCACTGTCGAGCTCCCACGGCAGGTTGGAGGCGGCAATTGTCAGGAGCATTGCACAGCCATGTGGCACATGACCATGCCATGCCACGGCATGCATACCATGCGATGTCATGCCGACAGAATCACGCGCTTCTCGAGGCGGCGCAGCATGGCAGTGTCGAGCTCCCACGGCAGGTTGGTGGCGGCAATTGTCAGGAGCATTGCACAGGCATGTGGCACATGACCATGCCATGCCACGGCATGCATACCATGCAATGTCATGCCGACAGACTCACGCGCTTCTCGAGGCGGCGCAGCATGGCAGTGTCGAGCTCCCACGGCAGGTTGGTGGCGGCCAGCACAAACACCAGGTCGGACGAGCCGCTCAACCCGTCCATCTGCAGATAGAACAACGGTTGAGAGTGGTGCAGGCAGGTGAGAGAGGTGCGGATACGTTGGTGGCGGCCAACACAAACACCAGGTCTGATGGCTGCTCAACCCGTCCATCTGCACGCACAGCACGGTTCAGAACGGTGCTGGCAGGTGAAAGGGGATGCTGGCCAGTGAGACCCACCGCAGTGAGAGTGTGAGAGCAAAGTCACGTTGAGCAGCTCCGTCTTGAGGCGTCTGCTGGCGTTGTGCTCGCCCTCACACCCTCATACCGTCATACCATCATGTTCCTCCCCGTCAACGCCAACCCCCCCTCTTCCCACCTGCACAAGCAGCTCCGTCTTGAGCCGCCTGCTGGCCTCGTGCTCGCCTGTCCCACCTCCCCGGTGGCTGATGAGAGCGTCCACCTCGTCCAGGAAGATGGTGGAGGGGGCCAGGGCGCGTGCCACGTCAAACAGCATCCGCACCAGCTTCTCGGAATCACCTGTAGGGGAGGCGGTGGTGGGGTTGGGTTGGGGGTTGAACAGACGGGAAACTGGGTGGGTAGCTGCTTTGCTTCCCCCGGTGGCTGATGAGGGCATCCACCTCGTCAAGAAAGATGGTGGAGGGGGCCAGGGCGCGTGCCACGTCAAACAGCATCCGCACCAGCTTCTCGGAATCACCTGTAGGGGAGGCGGTGGTGGGTTGGGTTGGGGGTTGAACAGACAGGAAACTGGGTGGGTAGCTGCTTCCCCCGGTGGCTGATGAGGGCATCCACCTCGTCAAGAAAGATGGTGGAGGGGGCCAGGGCGCGTGCCACGTCAAACAGCATCCGCACCAGCTTCTCGGAATCACCTGTAGGGGAGGCGGTGGTGGGTTGGGTTGGGGGTTGAACAGACGGGAAACTGGGTGGGTAGCTGCTTCCCCCGGTGGCTGATGAGGGCATCCACCTCGTCAAGAAAGATGGTGGAGGGGGCCAGGGCGCGTGCCACGTCAAACAGCATCCGCACCAGCTTCTCGGAATCACCTGTAAGGGAGGCGGTGGTGGGTTGGGTTGGGGGTTGAACAGACGGGAAACTGGGTGGGTAGCTGCTTCCCCCGGTGGCTGATGAGGGCATCCACCTCGTCAAGAAAGATGGTGGAAGGGGGCCAGCGCTCTCGCCACATCCAACAGCATTCTCACCAGCTTCTCAGAGTCGCCTGTGGGGGGGAAAGATGCAAAGGGGTGTGGGAAGACGAGGAGGTTGGTGGGTGGGTCGGTGGCATAGCAGTGGCTGGTGAGGGCATCAACCTCGTCCGGGAATATGGTGGGAGGCGCCAGGGCGCGCGCCTCGTGGAAAAGCATGCATGCGCACCAGCTCCTCTGAATCGCCTGCAGCTTCTCAAAGCTCCTCACTGCCGTGCATCGAATCGAAGCTCATGCCCCGGCGAGATGCCCTTTTGTAAGAACTCAGAGTCAGGGATGGGATCACGACATGGCAACATAAACAAACCAAAGGGTGCAGCGCGTTTTTGAAGAAGTGTTTTGAGACGTCTCAAAACGGCGAGATGCCCTTTTGTACGAACTCAGATTCAGGGATGGGATCACGACACGGCAACATAAACAAACCAAAGGGTGCAGCGCGTTTTTTGAAGAAGTGTTTTGGGACGTCTCAAAACGGCGAGATGTCCTTTTGTACGATATCAGAGTCGGGCATCACGACACGGCAACATAAACCAAAGGGTGCAGCGCGCCTGCATGCTCACTCAAGCTCACCTCGCCACTTGCTGACAAGCGTGGAGGCAGAGACGTTGAAGAAGGTGGTGCGACACTCCGTTGCCACCGCCTTGGCCAGCATTGTCTGTGTGGGTGTGGGGGTGAGGAGGAGTGGGATGGCGGAATGGGCGTGGCAAGGCAACACAATGCGGAGGTTGTGGTGCGCTGAACCTCTCTAACCACCCCTTGTGGTGCGGCACTCTGTAGCCACCGCCTTGGCCAGCATTGTCTGTGCGTGTATGGGGGTGTTGGGGTTGGGGAGTGGGGGTTGTTAGTTAGGGTGTTGGGGTGAGGTGGGGGGGGAGGGAGGGAGAGGGAGAGGGAGAGGGCGAGGGAGAGGGAGAGGAGAATAATGGCAGGGGAACAGAGAGAAGAGTGGTTGTTGCAAGTAAGGGAGAGTGGTTGTTTACCTTGCCTGTTCCAGGAGGGCCAAAGAGCAGAATGCCCTTCCATGGGGCGAGCAGACCCGTGAAGTACCTGATGCAGGTAGGAGGTGGGGACAGGTGAAGGGGGTGGGGAAAGGGTGGCGTGCGATACGGTTCAGCACTGTGTGGTGGTGTAGTGTGGTGGAGGAGCAGAACGCCCTTCCATGGGGCGAGCAGGCCCGTGACGTGAAGTACCTGATGCACGGAGGGGGAAGCAGAAGGGACGAATTAAGGGTGGTGTGCAGTGCGATTCGATACTAGGTGGTGCTAGGTTTTGCTGAATAAGCAGGATTTTCTTTCATGGGGCGAGCAGACCCGTGAAGTAACTGGTGCAAGGCCAGGGAATGCGGAGGGGACGAAGGGATGGGGGAAGGATGGTGTGCGTGCGGTACAGTTCGATACTGTGGGGCAGTGGGGTGTGGTGCGAGGGGTGTGGAGGCTCGCGATGCACCTGGTGCAGGGAGGGAGTGGGTGGCAGGCAGAGAGTGCATGGCGTTAGAGAGGTGTGCAGCGGTACGGATCAGTATTGTGCGGTAGCGTTGTGTGGTGGATGAGCGGGAGAGAGGGAGAGCCAGAAAATCACCATGGCCTCCTTGAGCAGCTGCATGGCGCCGTGCATGCAGCCACACCGACTCACAGGCGCAACACACACAGACACAACTCAACTCAACACAGCACAGCACACAGCACAACACTGCGGGTACTTGATGGGCATGACTCACTGCGGGTACTTGATGGGCATGACTCACTGCGGGTACTTGATGGGCATGACGACGGCCTCCTTGAGCAGCTGTTTGGCGCCGCCCAGCCCCTTGACACTGCTCCACGTCACCTCGGGATTGCCGCGCATGATGTCCCGCCCCACCGCCTCCGCCAGCTCCCTCAGCTCCACTGTTGGATACATGGGCAGAGCCTTGCGCACAGAGGCTTCTTGTGAGGCAGGTAAGTGGGACTGCAGATGAGTCTGGGGGGTACAAGGCCGCATTTGCAGGGGGGGGGAGAGGGGAAAGGACTGGGTGTGATGTCCCGCCCCACCGCCTCCGCCAGCTGCTCCCTCAGCTCCACCGTCAGATGCATGGGCAGGGCCTTGCGTGCCGCTGATTCTCGTGAGGCGAGTGAGTGGGACTGCAGAGGAGTCAGGGAGATACACGGTGTGCATTTGCATGGGGGGAAGGAGGGGAAAGGAGCAGGTGTGATGTCCCCCCTCACCGCCTCTGCCAGCGCTCGCACATCCACTGTCGGGAACATTGGCAGAGGGCGGGGCAGGGCTGGGGGGCCTCCTTTCTGGGATGGATTCTGGGGGAGGGGAAAATGGGGGAGGGGAAAAATGGGGGAGGGGAAAAATGGGGGAGGGGGAAAATGGGGGAGGGGAAAAGCGGTTGCATGATGGCATGGGAATAGACGCATGTGGACAGGCGGGGACACGAAAAAAACAACATGCATTCGGGCTGACTGACCTGCCACCCCTGCGAGCCTCCTTGTTGCCAGCTACATTCAAATTACCCTAGTCTGTTGTTTCTTTTGAGCGTGTATTCAGTGTCCTGAGTTGACAGACCTGCGGCCCCTGTGATGCTGCTTGCTGCCAGCTGTAGTGATATTACTAAGAGTTTTTCTTCTTCTTATTACTTTTTCTTTTCTTTAAAGTGTCTTCAGCAGCGTACTGAGCTGGCTAGCCTGCGGCCCCTGGGATGCTCCTTGGAACTGGCTGTACTGAAACTACTTTTTTTTTCTGTTTCTTTTCCTCTTTGAGTGTGTCTTCAACGTGGTGAGTTGACAGACCTGCGGCCCCTGCGACGCTGCTTGCTGCCTGGAGCCTTGAGGGTTTCGGGCTGTCGAAACTGTGCTGTCCACCGTCGTCGATGCTCCCACGTCGGACGTGGAAGAAGTACCATCCGTGGCTGCGATGCCGCCACGTAGGCCCTGCTCATACCGCTCCTCGAAATCCTGGAGAGCAGCAGTTTGGGAGCAAGTAGACGGATAGTATTAAGGGAGTGAACACATCAGAACGAGAATGACTGCAAATCCAACGATGATGGCATGGAGGCATCGAATTCAGGATCCACAGATATGCAACGAATACAAGCAGTCGGGTTCCTGTTACAAGTTTAAGTAGGATGTCTACATGCGAGGGAAGCGGATACGGTATTCTCGAGGTTAAAAGAGCGGCGACGGAGAAACAGAGGGCTCAGAACGCTGATAGATGTTGCGGACGTGCTTTCACGCGATAGGCAAATAACGAGAATCCTCAGTAAAAAAATTATGAGGCGAAATTCGAAAAAAAAATCGCCTCAGCCTCTGGGGATCGGACGGAAACGCGACGAACCTCGATGGTCCAGCGGGTAATGGCTGCTCCCAACCCGTCGGCGTCCTCTCCGAAGAGGAACGTAAAAAGGCCCATGGCCGTCAGTACTGAATAGGAACTGATGTGCTTGTATCGATCGCTGAGATTTCGTTAATGAAACGACGGAAACAAAATAAGCCGACGCTCGTCCATTGATCGACATGCGCCTGCCTCGGTCCTACGACCGACAAGCGAATGTCTGAGAAACGGATGCTAATGACCGAGGAATTTCGGGGACTTGAGCAGCAGGAAAACCATCGAACGCTGCTCTTCGCCGCAGCAGCGTCGCCTGTCCGTCACGTCCGTGTGTAAACTTGATTGTGGAGTGAGTGCGGCGCGTGTACTTGCACAGCCATGGGAATTCTCGATGACCAGAACCAGAACCGCAATGCAGTAGAAACCCAGCAAGAAAGTCTCAAGCGTAACATCGCTGGCGAATGCATGTGGCGAAAGCATGTGGCGAAACCGGAAGGCGGAGGGGGAGGAGTTAGGTCAGGAGGGAAAGGAGAGGAAGCGCGTTCCAGTCTGCAGTTGCACAGTTGCATTGCGTTGCAACAGAAACGGCGTGTGGGTGACACCCAACCCAACCCACCCTGCCGAGTCGCGTACAGCGGCACAATATCGAGGCAGCTAAAACTTATCAAAGGGAAACATCAAAACGTGAAAGAACCTAATTGATTGAAGATCCTACTCATTGATGTACATAAGATGTATGTGCTATCACCTTTTGAATGTTCTTTTGAAAGGTGAATGACCAAGGTGAGGCAGACAGCTGGCTCTACCGCGAGAATAGACAATGACAGCTCCGCCAAGGATTCCGCCTGACGGCTTTAAGGAGCTCGTTTGTGAAGACCACGTATTAGTTGGTCACAATGTTCACAGATTCGGAACCGCCTTACTGTTACGAAGCTTAAGATACACTTCTTGTGTCCAACATACGGACATTGTATCTTTTGTCTCAAGGGGTCTGTTTTCCGTGACAGTCACTAACACCAAGGTCTCGCGACAGTTTCCATGGCTGATCAGAGCGGCAAGGTCAAGGGTTGACACCTGTTCATTGCATTATCACCAAGGCTCCCGTTTCGGGCTGTTTCAAGCGCCTTTATTGGCTTGCTATCTACTACAAGATTCGGGGAGCAAGCTACTTTCTAGCACCACATCCTCTCGGTGTTTCAAGTTCAAGGATTTAAGCAACGACAATGGTGGTGCTGGCTCAGTGCTCAGACTTTGGCTTTCACCACAGAGTGGTTTTCAGATTCCGCCTTGTCATCATCGCACTATGTCCAGGATGACGACCAGGAATGGAGGGGTTCGTCACACGGACACTTTGGCTGGTAATGCTCTAGACAAGGCTAAGGAGGTGTCTGCTGCAGTTGACGCTTCAGCATCTTCGTCTGTCAAACGTACGTCGGACTTGTTTACAGAGACGGACAAGGACGCGCTTCAGCCGGGAGTGACGGCGCAGCGTGTGCAGGAGGCTGCACGGAGTTTGATGGGATCAGCGATCCCTGCTGCAACGGCGGCTTCTACGGATGGTGCTGATAAGCCTGTACCTGCATATGGTGCGGGAGGCAGCAATGATAATCAGGAGAAGCGTCATGTTACGACGACTGTTTAATCTATGGATGACGAAGAGGACGATGACGGGTACCTCAGTGATGATCCCGAGGAGCGGTATGATGTGTCCGTGAAGAACGAGGTTGCTCAGCGTGTTCGTTTTGTCAGAACTTATAGCTTACTTGTTTCTGTAGGCTATAGTGGGGTATCCCATAGGGGGTACAACCCAATTAGGGTTTCCTATTTGTACTCACTTCGTTCATAGTCATTCTCATTCTCGTTCTTTGTTTTCACATGGAATCAGAGCAGGTTCCCTCCTAGGGACTGCTTCTAGGGCCCACCGAACCGCGCCCCGAGGCGCGTTTTTTTTTAGCGACCCGTCGTGTCGCCCCTAGCGGACCGTTGCGCCGCCCTTCCCCTCGCGGCTCCGCCGCCCTTCCCTAGCGGCCCCGCCGCCCTTCGATCGCGGCCCCGCCGCCCTCTGCTACGCGGCCCCGCCGCCGCCCTTCGATCGCGGCCCCCGCCGCCCTCGGCTACGCGGCCCCGCCGCCCTCTGCCTCGCGGCCCCGCCGCCCTCTGCCTCGCGGGCCCCGCCGCCCTCTGCTACGCGGCCCCGCCGCCCTCTGCTACGCGGCCCCGCCGCCTTTCGATCGCGGCCCCGCCGCCCTTTGCCACGCGACCCCGCCGCCCTCTGCTACGCGGCCCCGCCGCCCTCTGCTACGCGGCCCCGCCGCCCTTCGATCGCGGCCCCGCCGCCCTCTGCTACGCGGCCCCGCCGCCCTCTGCTACGCGGCCCCGCCGCCCCCTGCTACGCGGCCCCGCCGCTCTCTTCGGTCGCGGCCCCGCCGCCCTCTGCTACGCGGCCCCGCCGCCCTCTGCTACGCGGCCCCGCCGCCCTCTGCTACGCGGCCCCGCCGCTCTCTTTCGGTCGCGGCCCCGCCGCCACTCTGCTACGCGGCCCCGCCGATCCGCCCAGCAGCAGCCGCCGCCGCCTGAGCCGCCGCCGAGCCGCCGCCGAGCCGTCGCCGAGCCGCCGCCGAGCCGCCGCCGAGCCGCCGCCGAGCCGCCCGAGCCGCCGCCGAGCCGCCCGTGACGCCCGAGCCGCCCGCGCCGCCCAGCAGCAGCCGAGCCGCCGCCGAGCCGCCGCCGCCTGAGCCGCCGCCGAGCCGCCGCCGAGCCGCCGCCGAGCCGCCGCCGAGCCGCCGCCCGAGCCGCCGTCGTGCCGCCCGAGCGGCCCGCGCCGCCTGAGCCGCCTGCGGAGCCGTGCTGCTGTTCCTCTGCTGCTGACCTACCCGCCTCTCCCAGCCCGGTGAGATTTTCAGCTGCTGTCATGGCCACCCCCAATGTTCTTACCTTTGACGCTGAGGGGAGGGCCATTGACTTTGCCGTCTGGATTGAAGACCTGCAGCTGTACTTACTGTGTGATGCGATAGATGAGGTCTCTCTCTTTGACTTTGTCTCTGGCGCTGTCCCTGCCCCACCTGCTGATGCTGACTTTGCCGTTCGCTCCAAGTGGGCGACCCGCGATGCTGCTGCACGTCTTGCTGTGCGTCGCCACCTCCCTTCCTCTGAGCGTGCCCACTTTAGTCAGTGCAAGACCGCTCAGGCCTTGTACGACGCTGTAGTTGCACGCTACTCCTCCCCTTCCTCCGCTACCCTTAGCCGCCTCATGCTACCGTTTCTCTTCCCTGACCTCGCTTCCTTTCCCACTGTCGCTGACCTCGTTACCCACCTCCGTGCTAGTGACACCCGCTACCGCGCTGCCCTTCCTGCTGAGTTCCGCGCTGCGAACCCTCCTCCCATGTACATCACTCTCTACTTTCTCGTCACCCGTCTCCCTGAGTCCCTTCATGTCGTTAGGGACCAGTTTCTCTCTGTCTGTCCCACCACTCTCACTGTCGACCTCCTTGAGGAGTCCCTGCTAGCAGCTGAGAAGAGTATTGTTGCTGTAGGGGCCTCTCGGGGTGACCCTCGCACCCCCATCTTTGAGGGGTGTGGTCCTTCCCCCCTGCTGCCCTCTGTCGCCTCTGCCGCTGCGGCCGACCTCACTGGTTTTGAGTCGGTCGGCGCGGCGTCTGCCCCCAGCGGCAGACGCCGCGCTGGCAAGGGCAAGGGGGGCAAGGGAGCGGGTGGGGCTAGAGGGGGCGGTGGAGGAGGCGGTGGGGGTGGCGGGGGGAGTGGGGGTGGCGGTGGGGGTGGTGGCGGGAGTGGAGGTACTGGTGGCGGCGGTGGAGGCGGAGGTGGCGGCGGGGGTGGTAGCGGAGGAGGCGGTGGGAGCGGTGGGAGCGACGGTCCTGGTGGGGGAGGTGGAGGTGGAGACGGGGGTGGCGGTGGAGGCGGGGGTGGCAGTGGAGGCGGGGGTCGGAGTGGCTCGTCCCAGCGGAGCAGCTCTGGGGGTGGTCAGCGCCAGCAGTAGCAGCAGCCGCAGCCGCAGCAGCAGCCACAGCAGCAGCAGCGCTCTCGCACCGTCCCCGCCCCTCAGCAGCTCCGTGAGTGGTACTCGCAGCGTCAGCGTGGTGGTGCGCTTGGTCCTTGCCCCTACGTTCTCCGCACCGGTGACCGTGCAGGGGAGAGGTGTGGAGGCGCCCACACTGCCCGCCGCTGCTTTGGCCGCCTGACTGACGCCTGGCGTCAGCAGTTTCCGGAGGCAGCTGAGATCCCCCGCTGGGGAGAGCTGTCTAGGGCTGGTGTAGCTATTTATGATCTTGATTTTGATGCTATTCTCTCTGCTATGTATGCTGCGATTGGTAGTGATGAGGATGACTGTTACCGGTGTTTCCCGCCCGACCCGGGCATTGGTACTGCCGCGTCAGGTACTAGTGAGGCTGCTGCTCTAGGTGCCAGTGCGTCTGTGCTCTCAGGTGCTGGTGAGTCTGCCCTCTCAGGTACTGTGTCGGCTTCGGCCTCTCACACCTTCACCCTTGACTCTGGAGCGTCTCGCTCCTTCTTTCGGGACCGCACCACTCTCACGCCGCTGAGTCGGCCGGTTGCGGTGTCCCTGGCTGACCCCTCTGGGGGGCCTGTCCTGTCTCGCTTCTCCACTGTCCTCCCGTGTCCGGCGGCCCCCTCTGGCACCCTGACTGGTCTTTACCTCCCCTCGTTCTCGACGAACTTGGTGAGTGGTGCTGACCTCCAAGATGCGGGTGTCCACCAGTTCACCCCTGCTCGTCAGCGGGTGACCCACTGCACGGAGGCGGATACAGGTCGCCACCTGGCTACGTTTACACGTCGGCCAGGGTCGAGCCTGTACACTCTGACCACTGCTTCTCCTCCAGGTGCTGAGTCTGGTAGGGTCACTTCGTCTGGTCAGGTGTTTTGCTGCAGCGTCCAGGTCTGGTCCTGAGTCTGCCCCCTGCTCGTGCCGTCGTCTGTCTCACGAGACCCTCCTCTGGCACCACCGCCTTGGCCACCCCTCTCTGCTTCGGCTCAGGGGCATGGCCTCGCGAGTCCTAGTGTCTGGTCTTCCCCGGTCTCTTCCTCCCCTTCCTCCGGGCCCTGGCCCCACCTGTGTCCCCTGTGTCGAGGGGCGCCAGCGTGCTGCCCCTCACTCCTCCCAGTTTCCTCCGACAGAGGCCCCGTTGCAGACGCTTCACATGGATGTGTGGGGCCCAGCCCGCGTCCGTGGACAGGGTCAGGAGCGCTACTTCCTGCTGGTGGTTGACGACTACTCGCGTTACACCACAGTCTTCCCCTTGCGCAGCAAGGGTGAGGTCACTGCGGTGTTGATCGACTGGATCCGCGCAGCTCGTCTCCAGCTTCGGAGGAGCTTTGGCTCTGACTTCCCTGTTTTGCGTCTGCACTCGGACAGAGGCGGAGAGTTCTCCTCTGGCCTCCTGAGTGCCTACTGTCGTGCGCGAGGCATCCGTCAGACCTTCACGCTTCCGGACTCACCGCAGCAGAATGGGATTGCTGAGCGCCGCATTGGCATGGTCATGGACGTCGCTCGTACGTCCATGATGCATGCGGCTGCTCCCCATTTTCTGTGGCCGTTTGCGGTCAGGTACGCTGCGCACCAGATCAACCTCCACCCCAGGGTCTCTCGACCGGAGACCTCCCCAGCCCTGCTGTGGACGGGGAAGGTTGGCGATGCGTCGGCGTTCCGGGTCTGGGGATCGCGGGCGTTTGTTCGCAACCTGTCTGCGGACAAGCTGTCCCCTCGTGCTTCTCCCTGCGTCTTCCTGGGGTTCCCCCCCGACGCCCCTGGGTGGCAGTTTTACCACCCCACCTCTCGACGTGTTCTGTCCTCCCAGGACGTCACGTTCGACGAGTCGGTACCCTACTACCGCCTCTTCCCCTACCGCACTCCGTCCCTCCCCCCACCCCCGCTCTTCTTGGTACCAGGTCCCCCCCCGGTAGTCCCCCTCCCCCCTCAGGGTCCTGGCCCCTTCAGGTGTGTCCCAGTAGACGCGGTCGAGCCTGTCGAGGTCACTGGTGACTCTGGTGCTGCTGCGGGAGCTGAGCCTGGGGGTGCGGAGTCTGGGGGTGCTGAGCCTGGAGGTGCCGAGTCTGGGGGTGCTGAGCCTGGGGGTGCTGTGCCTGGGGGTGCTGAGTCTGGAGGTGCCGAGTCTGGGGGTGCTGTGCCTGGGGGTGCTGAGCCTGGGGGTGCTGAGCCTGGGGGTGCCGTGCCTGGGGGTGCTGTGTCTAGGGGTGCTGAGCCTGGAGGTGCTGTGCCTGGGGGTGCTTCGTCTCGCCGGGAGCCACTCTTCCCACAGGAGCTGCGTGAGTGGTTTGCCGGGCGCTGGAGGCGTGCTGCTGGTGCTGGTCGTTCTTCGGCTGCAGAGGGTACTGCTGCTGCGCGCCCCGCCGGCACTCGTACTGTGGGTGCTGGAGCTGCTGAGTCTGAGAGTTCTCCTGGAGCTGGTCCTGCTGAGGGTGTTGGCGCTGAGCCTGCCGTTGGCGGCCCGACTGACAGTGCTCCTGGTGCTGCGGCTGGAGGTTCTGGAGCTTCTGGTGGTGCTGCTGGAGGTGCTACTGGAGTGGGTGCTCCTGCCGGGGCTGCTGGTGCTTGTTCCTGCTGTTTCTAGCGTCGCCGCGCGGCCCCGACCGTACTTCGTTCCGCTCCTGCAGCAGGTTCTTGGTCTTCCACCTCCTCCTCCTCCCTTAGAGGGTCCGCAGCCTGTCCGGTCACAGCCACAGCTACAGCCTGCCTCCCCTTTGCCTGCTCCTTCTCCCTACGCTGGTCCGACTGGAGGTCTTACTGAGCGTCGTGAGCCTGCGTCTCGTCCTGTGTCGCCTGTTCGTTACTGAGCGCGCTAGTGGTCGCGGGTCGCGTCAGCGTCCTCCTCCTGTCCCTGGCACGCACCGGATGTCACTGCGTCCGTCCACTGCTCCTCTGCGTGCCCCTTTGCCTTCTCCTCCTGCTTCCTCTCTTCCTGCTCTTGCCGACCCGGAGTCGGACGCTCTTCGTGCTGCCAGGTCCTACTGTCACGCGTCTCCTGGCTACTGCTGTCACTGACCCCTCCTTCGAGTCGTCTGCTGCGTCTGCCCTTGTCACTGAGCTTGTCGACTTTGCTGCGCGCTGTCGTCTAGACTACGCTGCTCGTCTTGTCACTGAGTCTGAGTCCGCCTGTCCTCCGTCCGTCGGGGGTGAGTGTGCCCTTGGCACGGACGTCCTTGAGGACAGGCAGGAGGAGTTCCAGTGTCTAGCCGCCCGCTTCACCTCGTCTCGCGTCTGTACTGCTAGCCCCTGAGGGAGACCCGGATGCACCAGACATCCCGACTCCGCGCTCTTACGCGGAGGCGATAGAGGGTCCCTACTCCTCTCAGTGGCAGGCAGCTATGGATGCAGAGATGGCTTCCTGGAAGTCCACAGGCACCTACGTTTGACGCTGTTCCCCCTCCTGGGGGCGAACATCGTCAGTGGCATGTGGATTTTCAGGGTGAAGCGGCCGCCGGGTTCTCCGCCTGTCTTCAAGGCGCGTTACGTGGCTCGTGGCTTCAGTCAGCGGCAGGGGGTTGACTACTTTCAGACCTTTTCCCCCACCCCGAAGATGACCACTCTTCGGGTTCTGCTACACGTTGCTGCTCACCGTGACTACGAGCTGCACTCTCTCGACTTCAGCACAGCTTTCTTGCAGGGCAGCCTGCACGAGGAGATCTGGCTGCGTCGCCCACCTGGCTTCACTGGGTCTTTCCCTCCTGGTACCCAGTGGAGTCTCCGGCGTCCAGTCTACGGTCTCCGCCAGGCGCCACGTGAGTGGCACGACACACTGAGGACTACGCTCGCGGCACTTGGGTTTGCTCCTTCCACTGCCGACCCGTCGCTGTTTCTGCGCACCGACACCTCTCTGCCGCCGTTCTACATCCTCGTGTACGTCGACGACTTGGTCTTTGCCACAGCTGACACTGCTGGACTCGCCTACGTGAAGTCCGAGCTGCAGAAGAGACACACGTGCACTGACCTGGGTGAACTGCGCAGCTACCTTGGCTTGCAGATCACCCGGGACAGAGCACGCCGCACCATTACCCTGACTCAGTCACACATGGTGCAGCAGGTCCTTCAGCGCTTCGGCTTCACGTACTCCTCGCCTCAGGCCACTCCTCTGCCTACTCGCCACTCGCTCTCAGCTCTGCCTTCGGATGAGTCCGTAGAGTCGAGTGGCCCGTTTGCAGAGCTTGTTGGCTGCCTCATGTACCAGATGACCTGCACACGACCTGACCTCGCATACCCTCTTAGCATTCTCGCACGCTTTGTTGCTCCTGGGAGACACCGACCAGAGCACATGGCTGCAGCGAAGAGGGTGTTGCGCTACTTGTGTAGTACGTCGGGCATGGGGCTAGTGCTTGGAGGGCGCAGTCCAGTGGTCCTCACTGGGCACGCAGACGCTTCTTGGGCTGACGACCAGGCTACGCAGCGGGTCGTCACAGGGTTACACCTTCAGCCTTGGTTCCGGCTCTGTCTCGTGGCGGGCTACCCGCTCGTCTTCTGTTCTCGGTTCCAGTTGTGAGGCTGAGATCTAGCGCTGGGGCTATGGCTGCACAGGAGTTACGCTGGCTCACCTACCTGCTGACCGACCTTGGAGAGCCAGCCTCGTTCTCCTCCAATCCTGTACGTAGACAACAAGGCCATGCTGGCCTTGTGTCGAGAGCAGCGACTGGAGCACAGAACGAAGCACATTGCTCTTCGCTACTTCTTGCTCGTGAGCTACAGCAGCGTGGACAGCTGCGACTTGCATACGTGGCCTCTGAGGCCAACACTGCTGATGTCTTCACCAAGGCACTTGCGCCTTGTGCATCATCAGCGTTGCTGCACGCAGTTGGGTCTTGTGGCTGTCTTGCCTCACTTGCTCTCCCCTTGACCTTGCTTGTACTTCGCATATATATACTCTTGCTCTTGTATATCTCTATATATGATCTTGCATGTGAACTGGCCTTGTGGCCTTTGAACTTGTGCTCGGAATGCGTGGTGACTTTGTGATCCACCCTGAGCTTTGCTTTGCTTTGCTTGACTGGTCTTGTGACCCCTTGTTCTCCCCCACTTTGCCTATTGGGGTGTGTCAGAACTTATAGCTTACTTGTTTCTGTAGGCCTATAGTGGGGTATCCCATAGGGGGTACAACCCAATTAGGGTTTCCTATTTGTACTCACTTCGTTCATAGTCATTCTCATTCTCGTTCTTTGTTTTCACACGTTTCGCCATTATCTTGCTGATCCCTCTAGTCTTCAAGCCGGAGGTGACGCGGGTACAGGCGACTCTGCGCGCACTTTTCACCCTGTGGAAGAAGGTAGCTGAAATTTGTGATCCAGGCGAGACAAAGTTTCAGGAGGTATCTGTGGTGTACCTGACCAAGAAGCAATACAGTCGGCTGCAAGTCACCTTTGAGCGGGCTCGGGACCGAACTTCGTCTGGAAGACGGTATTGTGCACGTGTGTCTGGATGGAAAGCGGATCAGCCTCGTACTGGCAGCACCCGGTGGATCCTGCGTACGTGAAGGCACGAGCTGCAGACCCAACGTTGGTGGAAGTCCTGTTTAAGGAGATGGATGCGTTATCACGCCTGAGATGCTGCGGGATATGCTGGTGACGGTGAAGTTGGAGAAGAGGGGAAGATCTGCGTTTAAGGAAGGCTATTGCTTCCATCGGGTGGTGAATCCTGTTACGGGGATGGATACGGACAAGGTGAAGGGACTGGTGAAGCAGCACGCTGGTGACAAGTATCGGTGGCGTCATATGATTGAAGATCCGACGGCGCACGACAAGCAGCTTATGGTCCACTACCCCTCATAGAGCTGTATTTACTGTTCGGGGTTTCATATGACAAGGTATCATGATGACTACATGGCGGATCGGAAAAATAACATTGGCAAGTGGAGCCTGTCCCTGGGACGGGTGCACGGGTTCAATGGTAATGGTTGGTGCTTTCTGACTGCTCACCTGTTGTTGCTGTTTTTGAGGTGGAGTGGTGCTAATGTTGTGGATGTGTCGGATCCGCGCAGCCGCCTCAGTCCAGATCACATATCTGACCAGGCTCATCTTGAAGGACCCAGCGGTGGTGCTGATTTCGACTGGCGCGAACCAGGAGGAGTGGATCTGTGTGCAGGAGTGCTGCGAGAAGGCGAATGGGGTTACCTTTGCACAGGCGGCAGAACATGTGGTCTCACAGAGGCACAGCGATGGGGTGTCAGCCGGCTTTGCATCGCGCGCCTCAAAGGCTGGTGTGGCGTTGCAGGCGGCGAAGAAGGAGTTCGGAGTGTGGCGTTGATCTGCGGCCAGGCTGTGGGGATGGTGGTGTCAGAGCATCTCATATTGGACGAATGGAGAAGTTAGAGAGGCATAGTTGCGGTGTTGGTTGCTTTTGTTGTACCCCAGAAGTTATAGTCGGTGCTCTAGCTGCAGTATCATTGCCCTGTGGATGTAAGGGGGGCTCAACGGCGGTTATCCAATGAGTAACACCAACCGTCTTTCCATTATGACCCTAAACGTCAACGGTTTGGGGAGCGAAGGGAAACGGTAAAAGTTAAAAAGATGGATTAAAACAGCTGCAGACGTGGTGATTCTAGCGGATACGAGAGTGGCAGAAGATCACAATTTATGGACGGAACTAAAGCCTCACAGTGTGGCCGCTGCTGGTGCACCTACCAGGGCAGGTGGGGTGGCCATTCTGAGCTTCCGGGACGGGGTGGTTGTTGAGGACGTTCACCGACATGCGTCGGGCAGGCTGCTCCACGCGAGTGCGGTGGGGCGCAAGGCAGCTGAGGTTGTTGGCGGTGTATTTCCCAGCTCAGGCTCCTCCAAGGGCAGTTTCTTGGGGACAGAGTTCAGCGTTTTTGTTGCAGGTCTGCCAAGGGGGAGCAGTTGGCGGTGGCGGGTGATTTCAACATGATTGAGGACCCAGTGCTAGACAAGTCAAATCGTCAAGGTGTTGTTGGAGATAACAACAGAATGATGCACATGCTGCAAGGTTTCCATCTGAGGGACGTGTTCAGGGAGCTTAATCCGGATGAACGGCAGTTTACCTTCTACTGCGGTTCGGCGAAAGTCAGCTCTCGGATTGACAGGGTGCTGGTTTCACAAGCGCTGCTGCATCTGGTGGCCAGGGTGGCTCATCGAAGGATCCCGAGGGGGATTACTGACCACAAATGCGGTCTCTGCGTGTGGTTGGCGTGGAGAGGTGCGTAGGAGCCCGGGCCGGGTGTCTGGCGCTTTCCGACGAGGCTGGCGAAACGCCTTGGTGTTGGGGTGGCGGTGGCTGAGGTGGTTCGGAAGCACGAAGCGGAAGGGGGAGGTGACTTTGTGAAAAGGTTCTAGCAAGGCTTAGGAGCCATGGCTAGTTAGATCGAGTGAGTTGAGTTCGAGAAAGTTGAAAAGGAGAATGGGTGGTTTCACTATAGGTTCAAGGGTACAAATATGAGAGAACAAGCAAGAAAGGTGCACATCAAATAGGAAAACGCTATAACTACAGTAACCAATCCTACAGGCAGTTACATATAGAAAATATTACATTATATTTTCCGACACGCCCCCATAACTGGCTGTAGGAGATGAGTGTGCAGTTAGCGCCCCTGAAGGGGTACATCACGATTGTGTAGGAGGAGAAAAGTGTTTCAATAATACCACTCCCCTGGTTCCCCCACACCCTCACACCCTCCCACCCTCCCCCTCCCCCTCCCCTTCCCCCTCCCCCACACACTGCTGCAGGAGCAGCAGAGGGGGGAAGAGAGGAGAGGTGGAGGGACGGCTGCTGGGTGGTCTCACACCCCGCCACCCCAGTGCCACTCCCCGGGCTCCCCCACACCCTCACACACCCTCCCCCCCAGCGGCAGCTGCAGCAGCGGGAACAAAAGAGGAGGAGAGGGCGGGGGGGGGGGGGGGGGGTCGACGCACGTCCTCCCCGGGCGCCAAAGCAGGCGGCAGAGGGGGCGACGCCTGCCCCCCCCTTCCAGGTCGCCCCTCCCGGCACTGTCGAGGTGACCTGAGGGGGCCGCGTGCGGCAGCATTGGTGGAGGAGATGAGGAGATGAGGTCCGGTTTTCCGGAGGAACATTGGTGGCGGTGGCAGTTCATCAGATCTGGTTGGGGTGTGATGTGTCACTGCAGAAAACAAGAAGATTCTGGCTCGGAAGGTGCTTCGGAAAATTAACGTGGAATTCAACAAACATGTAAGGATCTACTGTAGCAGTCCTAGTAAGTGGGCACGAAGAGATAGGGCGAGGTGGAACTTGGCAGAGGACGAGGCACGTGTCATGAAGCGGATTTGTGACAACGGTGCAGTAGGGCTGAGGTGGCAGGATGGCTTCCAGTCCATATGGACGAACCCGAGGACCTTCACAAAACCACCATAGCCTCGTGGGGAGGGCTAGGTTCCCGCCTGGCTTGAGCCCTACAGACACAGTTACGACTGTGTTGTTTTGCTTGTACTCCCTTGTGTTATAAGCTTTCACAAAAAAAAAAAAAAAAAAAAAAAAAGGATGTATGTGCTTGTACAACTTTCCCCACCGCATCAAATGCAGGATTTCCGAAGCTGGTGCTGCACTGTTTGCAAAATTATAGCGTTTCAGGGCACCTCAAGAAAAATGCTTTAATATGTCCTACTGTGCCCAGTAGCGATCCATAGTCTTGAGAAAGTTGGCCACTATTTCCTTGCCATTGGTCGTGATGATGCTCTCTGGGTGGAACTGCACTCCCTGGTGTGTGGAGAGGGAGGGGGAGAGGAGGGAGAGGTGTGAGAGGGGTGAGAGGCAGGGGACACATGAGGGAGAGAGAGGAAGGAGAGAAGTGAGAGAGGGTGAGAAGGGAGGATGCAAAGCAGGTTATGTGGGGACAAGGTGGGCATGGTAATGGGTGTACTTCTTGTGCTGCACAGCCAGAACAAGCCCATCCTTCAGGTCAGGAGAGAGTGTGTTGACTTCAACATACTCACACCCTTTGAATCACACGCCCACTCACTCACCTCCACATGGGTGTACTTTTTATGCCGCACGGCCATGACAAGCCCATCCTCCGTCCAAGCAGTCACCTCCAGCTCGCCTTCAGGGAACGTGTCCTTTTCAATCACCAGGCTGTGGTACCGGCATGCAGTGAAGGGGCTGACGGTGGAAGGGTGGGAGTTGGGGAGCAAAGGGGACTTGTTGAAGGTGGTCCTGGGGAGCGGATCAGAGGACAGGCAGTCACCTCCAGCTCGACCCCAGGGAACAAGTCCTTGTTAATCATGAGGCTGTGGTACCGGCATGCAGTGAAGGGGCTGGTTGCAAAAGGAGGGAGGGAATTGTGGGGCGCAGAGTGGTTTGGTTGGGGTGGAGACAAAGTTGTCTTTATGCTCTGCGTCACTTCAGGAGTGGTTAGCTCGCCGATTTGGGTTGATTTTGGGTTTGGTTGGTGGACTTAGGCAGCTGACATGAAGAATGCGCAATAAAATACGTCTGCCAGTCACCACACTACCACTGTAAGTCTCTCCCCGTCACGCCCACCTTGGCAGTCCTGCCAGCAGCACTTCCCCATCCTCATGCTCACCCACCTGGGAAGTCCAGCCAGCAGCCCTGAGTCACTGTCTGCCATCGAATGCAGCACGGGTGACGTCTTCCATGCATCACGCCCCCGGGCGCCCGCACTATGCGCCCTGCCACAGAGTCACGGTTCGGGGTGGATGGTGTGCGGTTGTATTGGTATTGGTATGTGTACAGTTGAAGGTGTTAAGTCGAGGGTAAACCCAAGACGGGGCTTTCAAGCTGCAGGATGGTGGCATAGAAGCATGGTTGCGGGTTCAGCACTGAAGGTTGAAAAGGATGCGACCTGCTCAGTCAGGGTCGGGTTCTAGGGTTTAGGATTGAGCTGAGACCACCGACCCAACACGCAGAACCATACCGACTGAGCGTTTCGCCTTATCAGCCTGCCCATGCATTTAACCCAGACAGCCGACCATATGTCTGTCCCATGCACTGCAAGCCCATAGCAGCGGACTCTACGTACCTCCATACGCCTGCCCCATGCACTGCAGCCCCATGCAGACGCCAAAAAGGGGCACAGTGGGGCCCAGGCGCCGCACCACGTCCAGCGATATGCCCGAGTCGTCTGGCGTGCCTGGTGGTTTGAAAGGGGTGCCATGGTGCAGAGAAGTTGGCAAGGGGAATGGTGCTATGCGTTCGAAATGGGGGCGTGTGAGTTAGGAATTATATGGATATCATGAACACGAGTTGAGGATGTCAAGAGTATATGCTGTGCATACGTGTGCTGTGGGTGGGGATCATGTGGGATGATGTTTGAAACACGGGTAGGAGCAAGTTCAAAGACTTTAAACGCATGTGAAACAGCTGGGAAAGATCGAGGCTGGAATTCAAGTCAAACATGACACAAGAGCAGAGCAGCAATGCGCCAAAGAAACCAGCTATTATCTGATGCGGGACTTGACAGCAGCAGGGATATCAAAGGGCCTACCAGGGCCTGGAGAGATGAGCACGCCCCTGGGATCCATTCTGGAAGAAGGTAATGTGGGGAGGGAGCAGGAGCAATGGACGGGACGGGAAGGCATACTCAAATCAGTTAGAAGATGAATAGGTGCCTTGGAAGAAGCATACATAGAACTCGGGTGTGGATCGCATGCACGAAGTAGAGCGTGTCAGCCTGCTCCCTGCATGCATCATCATTGGTGGCCATGTCTCCGTGGCATGGCATCTCACTCACTTCTGCAGGTCGTCTATGGTGATGTCATCGTTACGATACACCACGTGCTCACACCCCAGGTCGCCCAGGTACTGCTCACAGCACATCACAGCGCAGGCAACCACCACAACAACCACCCCGTGAAATGTCAAGAGGCGACCACCCGCTTTGTGGAGAAGAGACAGTTGGAAAGACAGCGTTTTACTGATTTTCGCATCCGAGAATACTGTTGATGAGAAAGAGGCAAGCTGGCTGGGTAGTTCGGCAGAGGGAAAGGGGAACCCCACCTGGACGCGAAGCCAGCTTACCTGACAGAGGTTGTAAGTGAAGCTGTCATAATTATCAACCACCACCACTGGTCCAGCACCCCGAAGCTCCTGCGCAGGCTCGGCGACGGCCGAGGCAGCAGCCTTGGCAGTGGAGGTAGCAGCCTTGGCAGTGGTGGAAGCAGCAACAGACGCAGAGCGGGGGAGGCAGATGGAGGTCAGGGGAGTGGCTGAGACAGATCCGCGGAAAACGGTCGGTGCTGGTTTATGGATGGCATGGTAATCTCTGCAGGTTCTACGAGACACGTTTGGCGCGCTTGACTGAGTCAGGTGCAACAATGCTGGAACCAGGGAGGAAGGTCCTGCGGTCGGGTGGAGGGAACGAAGGAGGGAGTGGGACGCTGGATGAGGGGTGGATGCAATGGAAATATCTAACTCATCTCCATGAACTCATGAGGCCCTGAATGGGCTGGAAATCTGAGCTAATGCACGCAGTACGTATCTGCACGGTGTGTTGGAACACCAATGTACGAGCAGAACAAAACATGATCTACGTGTGAGAGGTAGAGCGGATGGCTGACCTGAAAGAGCGACAGTCCGGGTCACTAAGGGCGTCGTCGCGAGAGCCATGGCGGATAGATTGGACGATGGACCAGCCTCAATAGGACCACGTGCAAATCTGAGCAAAGGAGTTATGCCAGTGCCGAGGTTGAATGCCTTTTATTTTCTGAAAACGAGGGGTGCGATCAGCGAGACCATGCACGGACGAGACTAAGTGCTTTCGTTATGAATTATTCTCCAGGACCAGCAAAATGCTGCGGGTAGTTCTTGTTACCGGCCTCGAGCTAATGAATCGCTTCGCCTTTTTGTTCACCGATCAGGCTTGCCAGCTGTCAGGTCAACGCACGAGCTGCGTAACAGACCCACGCAATGAACTACAGAGGAGCGCCTAGGGGTTGGCTGGTCTGGTGGATGCTTCTTTGGATATAGGTGTTTGACGGCTAGGGATTGTCTGGTCTGATTGAAGCACCTACGTTGGATGTAGGTGTTCGACGGCTGAGCAGCAGTCTGCGCTGGCGGGGGTTGCGGCGGA
>CANXME010002567.1:0-186079 GCA_948144175.1 Closterium sp. NIES-65
TGCCACAGGTGCCCACCTTTCCAGCGGGCCCGCCCCAGCAGGTCAACCCCTGGAGCACGTCTATGCGGGCCTCCCTCCTTGCTGCCCTTCAGCCCCCTCTCACTAGCGAACCTGTGAGCCAATCGTCCACTCCTTACCTCCAATGCATATCTGCTGTCACTTTTCAGTCCACACCCTCCCTTACCTCCAGTGCCCACCCCTCTTGTCCCCCCTTCTTTCCCTAACTCCCTCCCTCCCTCCCTCCCTCCCTCCCTCCTGCTGCATGTGCCGACAACACATGTATCCCCATCTTCCCCTCCTCTCCCTTCCACCCCCTCCCACCCTCGCTCCCTCCCTTCCACCACGACCACCATGAAGGGATACCACTGGCACTCAGACCCGCTGCACGTGCCGGCCAGGCTCAAGGCG
Organism: Closterium sp. NIES-65; assembly: GCA_948144175.1. Classification (NCBI taxonomy): domain Eukaryota; kingdom Viridiplantae; phylum Streptophyta; class Zygnematophyceae; order Desmidiales; family Closteriaceae; genus Closterium; species Closterium sp. NIES-65. The sequence continues at coordinate 409 of CANXME010002567.1, forward strand.
CTGAGGGAAGGCAAAGCAGGGGAGCCCGTGGACCTGCGCCTTGGTACGCACCCCACCCCACCCCTGCTGCTGACATGCTCCTTCCTCTCCCTCTGCCTGCCTGCTTGCCACTATGCTCCCACCTCTCTCTCTTCTTACCTAGGTGTCAGCCATCTCCCTCCTCTCCTGACCAGGCTCTCAGGTATCACTTTCCCTGCTTCCCACGCTCTCTCTGCGCCTCCCTCCCCCACCCGTTCTGCATGCAGCGGGAGCTACCAGGTGGCTCGACTGTTGGGCTAGGGTGCATACGCGAGGGTATATGGCGCCACGGAGACCGCTTCTGGGGCAGCAGACACTGCAGCAAGCAAGCATCTAATCTCCCGGGCTCTTTCTGTTTTTGAGTCGACTCAAAAGCAGATCTCCCGGCTCTTTCTGTGAACCCACCACCCACCCACTCCGCTCTGCAGGCAGCAGGAGCTACGAGGTGGATCGGCTGCTGGGGAAGGGTGCGTATGCAAAGGTTTATGGAGCCACAGAGACCCCTGCTGGGGTGGCAGACGCGGCCACAGAGAGCACTGTGGTGTTCCGCACTGTGGCCCTCAAGGTATGCAGCAGCTCCTTCCTACCCTTGTGTGTGAGTAGATGTGCGGTAGGTTGGTTGTGTGGTGTGCTTAGCAGGTGTGTGCTCAGTGAGTGTTCCAGTTGCATGGGTGCAGCCACAGAGAGCACTGTGGTGTTCCGCACTGTGTCCCTCAAGGTACTGTGGTGTTCCAACAGATACAGCTACAGGGGTGATGTGTCGGTTCTTTCTTCAAATAAATAGCAGCATCACACGTAGCTGGTTTGATTTGGTTTTATTGATGCCTGTGAATGCTGTCTTCCAACCTGTCGCATCCATCATCTATGCCTCCACCCATCGCTTTGGTCTTGCAGCTCCACTCCAAGGCATGCCCTTGGGAGTTCTACATATACCGCAGATCCAATTGCGAATCGACGGCCCACAGGTGCCTAGGCTATTACCCTTCGTCCCTGTCCTTCATCCACGCACCTTTGCCGCACTTGGTTCCTCTAAATTCTGGCCCTGATACTCTTGCCTGATGCCTGTGTTCATACCATCATTCCCCTCCCTGCTTTCCATGTACATGCTCATCCTCTTTACATCAATTTCCTCCTGCCATTCTCCCTTCCGCCCTCACTACTCTCTCCCCTTCCCTTCCCTTCCTCCTCTCCTCTGCCCCCCCCTTTTCCCCCACCAGCGGCAACTGTTTGGCGCGGCGTCTGCTTACCACGAGTTCCCCAATGCGTCCATCCTCACATGCTCCCCTTGGCACTAGCGGCACCCTGCAGGTGAGCTGGCATGTGAGCATGCATGTGAGTATGCAAGTGTTGTTCAGGTGTGTACACGCACGTAGGGGCTCTCACACGCATACCCAATTGCCCCATCCTCGCTTGATGAACGCATTCAGAAGCCGGGGAAAGCCAGTGCCAGAGGAGCTATGCACGTGCCTACTGCATGCCATCCTCACCACCCACCCACCCCCTTCCCCACTCTCACCTCTCGACCTCACCACCCACCCCACTCTCTCACCTCTCTTCCCCCTCAGGACGTGGTGAATGCGTTCAAGAGGCAAGGCAAGCGGTGCCGGAGCCGCTGTGCGCCTGCCCTTAAACTTGCACCTCGTCACCACCCAACCCTACCCACTCACCGCCCATCCCCACCAACCGCCTCCCCTTTCAGGACGTGGTGAATGCGTTCAAGAGGCAAGGCAAGCCGGTGCCGGAGCCGCTGTGCGCCTGCCTTAAACTTGCAACCTCGTCACCACCCAACCCCACCCACTCACCGCCCATCCCCACCAACCGCCTCCCCTTTCAGGACGTGGTGAATGCGTTCAAGAAGCAAGGCAAGCTGGTGCCGGAGCCGCTGTGCGCCTGCCTTAAACTTGCACCTCGTCACGTCACCACCCAACCCCACCCACTCACCGCCCATCCCCACCAACCGCCTCCCCTTTCAGGACGTGGTGAATGCGTCAAGAAGCAAGGCAAGCCGGTGCCGGAGCCGCTGTGCGCCTGCCTTAAACTTGCACCTCGTCACCACCCAACCCCACCCACTCACCGCCCATCCCCACCACCGCCTCCCCTTCAGGACGTGGTGAATGCGTTCAGGAAGCAAGGGCAAGCCGGTGCCGGAGCCGCTGTGCGCCCTGCCTTAAACTTGCACCTCGTCACCACCCAACCCCACCCACTCACCGCCCATCCCCACCAACCGCATCCCCTTTCAGGACGTGTGAATGCGTTCAAGAAGCAAGGCAAGCCGGTGCCGGAGCCGCTGTGCGCCTGCCTTAAACTTGCACCTCGTCACCACCCAACCCCACCCACTCACCGCCCATCCCCACCAACCGCCTCCCCTTTCAGGACGTGGTGAATGCGTTCAAGAAGCAAGGCAAGCCGGTGCCGGAGCCGCTGTGCGCCTTCTACACGGCGCAGATGCTGCGAGCTGCGGAGGCCTTGCACGCTGCTCACATCCTGCATGGGGATATCAGCCCGATAACTTCTCCTGCGGTTCGGGTACGTGCTTTAAGTGGTGCTTGCTGCTCTGCGCCTTGCTGCTTGCTGCTCGTGTTGCTGGAAGACAGTAAGTGAGGAGTGGGATGCCCTGCTTCCTGCTCGTGTTGCTGGAAGACAGTAAGTGAGGAAGTGGGATGCCCTGCTTGCTGCTCGTGTTGCTGGAAGACAGTAAGTGAGGAGTGGGATGCCCTGCTTGCTGCTCGTGTTGCTGGAAGACAGTAAGTGAGGCAGTGGGATGCCCTGCATGCTGCGAGCTGTGGAGGCCTTGCACGCTGCTCACATCCTGCATGGCGACATAAAGCCAGACAACTTTCTCCTGCGATTCGGGTATGTGTTGCTGTGTGCTGCTACCTGCAACGTGATTTCCTCGTTCTGAGCACCTCAATTTTGTTCTCAGTGTGGGATTTAGATGCCTCATAGGGTAGAGATTGCAAGGAAGCAGAGGAGCCTGAAGTTTGTGCTGCAAACATGGCTTCCCCGTTCTGCCTGCATATTGTCATGCGCGCTTCATTGCAGGGCTGACAGTGAGAGTCCCAGGGAGATGGTTGCTGCAATCGAGGCCGGTGCACCTTCCACGGTACGGCTTGTCCTTGACTCACTCAATCTCACTCTTGACTTGATTCTTGTTCGCATCTCTAAGCTTTATCTCACCTTCTGCTCTCCAACCCACTCTGAGACTCTACCAATCAATTAAACACAAAGGCCTGACAGCAACTGACCATTCTTTGTGCCAAGCTCGCTCGGTTCCACTCCCATTGCATTGCAGCAAGTCTGGTAGGCTGTACCAAGATGCCTGAATTCAGAAACAGCCCCATCCTCAGTCTGTACTGGGTCAGATGCAACTGCAGCCAACATATGTTGCTCGTTCTGTGCCTCCTATCACTGAGCATCCCAGGTCCCCTGCCTACTATCACTCCATCTCTCATCTGTCATCCCTTCATCCACCAGTAGACAACTTGACATCTCCCATCCGCCTCTCTAATTCACCGGTCCTCACTCCTCCCCACTCCTCACTCCTTCACTCTCCTCTTTCCTTCCCACTCCTCACGTCTTCCCACTCCTCACTCCTCCCCACTACTCACTCCTCTCCACTCCTTCAGGGTCTCACCCTTGTGGACTACGGCCGCAGCATTGACATGCGGCACTTCCCGAAGTTCCTCTTTCGTCTCTGACAGCGGCACGGAGAACTTCCGATGCCCGAGATGGAGGAGGGGCGCCCGTGGACCACGCAGGTACGACACAGTGTGGTATGTGTGTGGTGTGGTGTGGTACAGTGTGGGCTTGCAACTTTCGGTGCCCAGAGATGGTGGAGGGGCGGCCATGGACCACCCAGGTATGGCAAGTGTGGTGCGAAGTAGTAGCCATGCGGTAGAATGTGGTATCTGTGTGGTACAGCGTGGTATGGTGCTGATTTGTGTGTGGTATGCCATGGCCCTTCTGTGACATGGTGTTGATCAAGTGTGGGGTACAGCGTTGATGTGTTTGAGCACACTCACTCTACACTCGTCCCTACGCACTCTGCGCCCAAACTTCTAACCACACCTTTCTATGCCGCTCCTCCCTCTTCCTGTCCCATGCCTTCCGGTTGCCGCTCCTATCCAGGCCGATCTCTACGCGGTGTGTGCTACTGCCTACTGCCTGCTGCACGGGCAGTACATGGAGGTCGAGAGGGTGCCTGCAGGGGAGGGCGGTGCCAGTGGAGCAGCGGATGTGGAAGGTTGTGATGATGTCGTGGCTGCTAGCTCTGAGGCTGAAAATGTTTCTTACTATCGCCCAAGGCTCCACCTCAAGAGGTCAGCCTAAGTTTCCGCTTGCGTAGTTTTCCCCCTCGCGTCAGTTGCCTGTGGGATGTTTTCGAGGAGCTTGGTGGATTCTTTCTGTGTGTTGCACCACTGCTTTCTCACTTACAGCCATGGCTGGCTGGCAGGTACTGGAACCATGACATGTGGCATGCGCTGTTCCACACCTACCTCAATGTGGCCAGCCTGCCCCTCCTCCAGCCGCTATTATCTCACTTTGTGTGTTCATGCCACTGCTCTCTTGCTTGCTGCTCTCTGCCATGGATGGCTGGCTGGCAGGTATTGGAATCATGACATGTGGCATGCGCTGTTCCACACCTACCTCAATGTGCCTGCGGGGCAGCCCGCCCTCCTCCAGCCCAATTCGCCGCCGGTTTGAGCGGTACTCAGCCGACCATGCAAGCGATGTCTCTGTGCTGCTTCGCCGTCTGCACAACCAGCTGTAGGACGGGGGCATGATTGACCCTGCAAATGTTGTGACCTATGCTAGTTGCTTTCGATTGTGGTATCGGGTGGTATCCAAGGTTTGCTGATTGTGGCAGTGTCAGTGGATGAGCTAAGCATGGTTGTGCTAGGTTATAAGACCACAATATTGTACTCTGGCTAGTGTTGAAGAAGAATTTTAACACGTCAGGTTACTGGTACGGTAGCAGTTTTGCTGCATAAAAACATCAGCAAATGTCAACTCGAGAAAGCACATTGTCTGCCATCTGTGGTAAGACACCATTTATTTGGAAAGTATACTCACAGCGTTTTAGTGATTCGTCACAAGCATAGTGTTATGCGAACATAATCGGGACGGTTGCATTTCCGCGACGCTCACGAGGATTCCACGTGGCGGCCAAACCTTTCCAGCTTGGCTCACAAGCCAGATGAACCTACTCGACGTTTCAGCACGAATGCCCAGGCCACTGCCCTGCCCAGTTGAGGAAGATCCAAGAAGCGTGCCTTCAATTTTGTTTTCTCCAGCGCAGCAACGGAAGCCTGCGAGGTTCAGCGGAAATCATGCAGTCAAGTGTTTTCACATGCCCGCGTGTACGGACTGTACGACTGGGGAAAGAATTGCACACCGTTTGATTCCAACCATGCAGCAATGCCTTGTGGAGGAGGGTGTTCAGCACACTGTACAGTTCAGAACAATCTGCCCCCAAAGCTTGCACGACCAGCTTGAGCGGAAGGTTCTCTCAACATTCGAAGGGACTTCCTGATCGAGATGCCGCACCTTCTTCGAGCTCTGTGCGTGCCCCTTCGTCCAGCTCGCACCCCGCACGCTCAACACGAGGAGTCCACGAGCTGAGCGCCAGCTGGTGGCTGCCACGGCGGGGCTGGGTAGCCAGTAGCCTCCCCCGCAACTTGGCTTCGTCTGGTGCGGGAAGGGGCTTGGCGGATACTGCGCGTGTATCATTCAGGAGAAGAGGCGGGATATTTTAGCGAAGGGTGCAAGGGAGGGGCGATGAAGAGGGGAACTAGACAGCGGGTAGGGGAAACCGACCCCCCGCCAAAAAACGTACACGTCATGTTCTCGTTAAAAACAACCCTGACAGCTGTTTTTGTTCGTAAGAACCCGCAAGGGGGCATGTAAGCGGGGATCATATTATATATACCCTTGGCTGAGATTATTCAGCTTCCGACCCAAGCTCTTTCGAGCATAGCATGGTTCCACACGTAACCTAGCTTGATCCAGAAGCTGGAGTGCAGAGACACACGACGCGGGAGGAGGCGAGAAATAGGTCGAGTTACGGAGGCACAACATGGCTGCTTACACGGACAGCTAAGTATGGCATCCAGAATCCAACCTTTTGGCTCCATCCGAGATTACAGCTGTCACCGCAGAGCCGTAATCATTCGCTGTAACGTACGGCGCTGCAGTGTTCCAATGACCCGTCGGGGTCGGGGGAAAGAAGACGCAGATTCGCGCTCCGGCTCTCGCCTCGGTGGGTCGACTCGCCCCGTTGCCCGAAGTGGAAGAATGCTCGCTTGTTTTCCGCCCCGGTAACGAATTTGCTGGTTCGGCCGCAGCCAAGCAGGAGCCTTGTTCAGGGAGCCTCATCCTCCTCCGCGAACCAAGACAGCACGGCAACAAGGAATCCCCGGCGAAGGGAACTTCCCCTCCCCGCGCGCTTAGGATTCAAGCGCCGTGATTTCGTCCACTCAATACCCAGTCGCGTCCCTGTACGCTGTCAGTAAAGCAGAACCAGCACGCGCCAGCTGCGGCAGTTACCACCTGTTGGAGCAGTGCTTTCCCCCGAGAATGCGCCTTACGCGCTTCTGGTAGATCCGCCTGCCCTTGAATCCCGTCTCGCTACTTGCTCTAGAATTTTGGGACGCGCAGATGTACCCTCCCTCGGATTTCGTCTCGCTTCTCACTCGCTTCGTCGATCGTGCGTGACTCGAAGCTCGCCGCTCATTGGCTGAGCCGGGAGCGCGCGAACGGGTACAGGCGGGACCTACCCCCGACTAACCTGTGGACGCAACGTGATCGTCGGCTCGACGGAAGAGCATATCATCGTGGAAGGGGGAACTGCTACGTTCGACGGAATATTATATGACCGAAGGATACTCACTACTAACCTGTCGACACGCTCAGTGCTTGATCATCAAGCCTTCAGTGTCCTTTCAGTGCGAGACGCGGAATTGCCCCTACTATTCCGGGAGATCTGCTTGAAGCAGCGCTCACTACGCGTGCAGCGGCTGAAACCTCTACCATCGCCGCTGCAGGAGTCCGACTCTCGTCGATCCAAGGTCGAGCACTCTACCATCATACGGCTATCAGCCGCCGTCGTGCATCCTGGGAATCCGCCCCTTCCGCCCCGTCCGCCCCCTACGCCCCGTCCGCCCCGTCCGCCCCTTCCGCCGCTTACCATCAGCCTTCCATTCGAGCCAATCATCTCTTCAATGGATTCAGCTCATTCGTCCACGCCTTCCGCCCTTTCCGCCACGATTGACGGGACCAGCGACGCGGCGTTAGAGGAGGCCATCTCGTCGGCGCAGACCGCCATCGCGGGGCTCGTGCAGGCCGTCCACGTGGCAAAGCGCAAGCAGCTCCAGCTCCGCCGCCGATCGCGGGGAACTCGAGACAACTCGACGCTCGGCGATAATCCCCCCGTATCCGCCGTGACTCGCGCCATGAACAACGGAGGAGTCATCTGTCCAATTCACGCTGCCTATCCCTCCGCTCCCGGCGGGCCGCCGGGAGTATCATTCCACGCCAGAGAATCCGAGTTTATTGGCGGGTCATATGCGGTTCCAGGCGCTTCTGGCCGCTACTTTCCACCAGCGCATTATTCATCAGGTGATATTCGCGCCGCGAGCTGCGGCGGCGGTGGCGGCGGCGCGATGGGTGCTGCTGCTGCTCTATCAGGAGGCGGCAGCATGTGGAGCCCCGTGATTCCCGTTCCGCCGGCATTCGCGGCGGGGTTCCACATGCTGCCGCCCCCAGGGGTTCCTTTCGCGTTGCCTCCGCCGCCGGCGGCCGCGCTGGCTGCTTTCCGCGGATTCGGCGGAGCTGCTGCGCTTGCTCCGAGCGAAACTCCTGCCAGCCCCGCGCTTCTGGGGGAGAAACGGCGCCGCGGACGACCGCGCGGGTCAGGCACAGGAAATAAGCGGAGCAAAACGATGGCGGCGGTGGCGGTTGTAGGGGGAGAGAAGCCGCAGGTCGCGACTGCGACTGCCACTGGCAGTGGCAGTGGTCGGGCGCTGAGTGTTGGGCGCAAGTCACGCGGCGGCGATCACCGAGCAAGCAAGCACTGCCAACGCTCCGAGTCTGCTGCGGACAGCGGCAGTGTCGGAAGTGGTAGCGCAGGAGGGGGAAGCGCTGCTGTGGAGAGCGCTGATTCCGAGATCTCTGCGCCAACCATCACAGCGGCAGATGCGGCTGGTGCGGCAGCAGCGGCGGCGGCGGCGTTGGGCGGCACGCCGGGCAGCGGGATGTATAAGGGTGTGCGGCAGCGGCGGTGGGGCAAGTGGGTGACGGAGATCCGAGAGCCGAGCCGGCGGTCGCGCATCTGGCTGGGGTCGTTTGACTCGTGGGAGGACGCCGCGCGCGTGTATGACATGGCCGCCTGGCTGCTGCGCGGATCCAAGGCACAACTCAACTTCCCCCCGCCGCCTCCTCCAAAGGGCAAGTCCTGCTGTCCTGCCGCTACAGGTGCTGCAGGCGATGCAGCTGCTGCAGGAGGCGCTACAGACAGTGCAGGCGACGCAGCCTCTGCAGGCGCTACAGCCAGCACAGCTGAAGGCTCTTCTGAGAAGACCGACCCTGCCCTGCTCCCCGTGCTGATGCCGGCCACTACAGCCGACGCGCTGCTGACGGCGGCCCGTGGGTGTGCCACGTGGCAGGGCGCGGAGGACGCCGTTGCTGAGCTGGCAGCGGCGCTTAAGGCTGTGGAGGGCAAGGGGGGCATGGTGGAGGTGACCGGTGGGCCGGCTGCTAGGAGGTTCGCGGCTGGAGAGTGGGTCGGGGAGCTGGTTGGCGACGGTGCGGAGGAGTCTGGAGCGGTGGAGTGCGGTGCTGAGGGGGTGCAGGAGAGCGACTTGGAAGCGGCGTTGAAGCCGCTTCTTGCTGCAGTGGATGGGGGGAAGAGCAGTGATTCGGGCAGTGAGAAGAGCACCGGGCCTTGCAATAGCTTCTCTGGTAGCGACGATGGCAACAACAGCAATGACATCAGCGACAGCAATGGCGATGGCACCGACGGTCACGATGGTATTGACAGGCTTCACAGCCTGGATAGCCTGGAGTCGTTTCTGGAGGGCAGCATCGGGAACCCTGGCACTGACACTGACGCGCACGGCTCCACGGCTCGTTCCGCATTCTCCTTCTGGCTAGACGGCGACTGCGACCTGGACTGCAACATGCCGTCGCTGCTGCACGAGACTCCCCTGGACGAGCCGGGGATGATGCAGACGGGGATGATGGGGATGGGGATGGAATATGAAGGCAAGATGGCTATGGAACATGGGCGCATGCTCGTGTTGGATGATCATGCTGGTTTTTGCGATGGCTTGGACATGCTAGGCTCTGTGCCGGCTGTAGTGGGGACAGCCCATGAGGGCCCCGGGGCTGGGGTGTTTCAGCAGCTGTCGGAGTTCACCCTGTGGGATCTCTGAATGATAATGTCTCTTGCCCGCTGTAGCGGCTACAGCCCATGCTTGCCTGGGTTCCCATGAGGGGCCTGGGGCTGTTGTGTTTCTGCAGCTGTCGGAGTTCAACCTGTGGGATCTCTAGGTGACCTTTCCTCTTGGTGGTCATTCGGGCGGAACGAATAATCAGATGAGGTGGTTTATGGCGATGGAATTCCGTGTACTAGGTAAATCCCTGGGTAATGGATGCCCAGTGGAAGATGGAGGTTGATGGTGGTCATGGTGTGAGGAGGAGAGGGGCGTAAGTGGGGGTTGAGAAGGTGTTGTGTTTGAGATAGTTTGGATTGGGGGTTCAATAGGGAGTGGGGGGGCATGGGGGGTAAAGGGCAGTGGGGAGTGGTTTGAGTAGGTTCAGCCGCAGTGGTGGCTATCATGTGGCTCGTTGGAATGAATCATGGGGAGAGCAGAGAGTCTCTCGGGCAGCCCAGTGGAGCTCCATGGCAGGCTCTCTGGTACTGTTGGAACCTTCCTGCCTTTTCAGGCGCCTCAGAGAAATCTCCACTGGGGAGCCTCAGAGCTATCATACCGGTGGTTGCACGGCAGGCTTTGGTTGATGCAGTAGGATCCTCCTGGCCTGTGACACTGGGGCTGGTTCTTACGGCTCTCTGCTTTCGGCATGATTCCGATCACATGATGGTTGGCATTCGGGGCTAGTGAGTTGTCGTGTGTTTTTCTGTGTTTGGTTGAAATGTCGAGTGTTGCATTACTTGTAATCTAGCACAAACCCTAATGGTACAATGAGTTGCGCATGTTGCACATTTTGAGAAAGACTGCCTCCTGCATTATTGGCTTAGGGTTTGTTGACTACACTAGAATTCTTTAACAACAAAAAGAATTGCGTCTGGATATCGGAACTGCACAACTGAGGCATTGAGCACCCTATACACGTGTATCTCTTGTTCGCGTGTATCTCGCCTCGCCAGACATTGCACGCTTGGCAGTCACGGCTTGGGAGTCTGGGACCTCGACCCGCGCGAAGCCACCATATCCCAGACCAGGCCAACTATAGCTGAGCTGGAAACTGCAGTTTTGTTGCAGTCAAGAAAGGAAAGTTGTTACTGCTGGGTCGGAAATTTCAAGTTGTGCGACGCGCCCGAGCCTCGATGGAGTTAATCTACCAATATTCCAGGGGCTCAGCTAGTGATTCGAATATTGTAGTTGAAACACCAGCACCTAGCACAGACAGTGGAATTATGGCTGGTTAAGCATCAGCAGTCCCAAACTGGTTCTTAAGCAGGGCCAGTCTGTTTACTGATTGTCTGGAACCCCTGCCAATTGTGATGGTTTCATGCGAGCCTTTTGTTTCGGGAGGCTTGTAGGGTGACCTCGTTTGACATTAGCAAACAGCTGCTCCTTGCCCCTCATTGAATGCGACCAATGCTTGTGGCCTTGTTCGTTACAGACGCAACCGTTCTTGTCTGTGCTGGGATCCGCGAAATATCTGACCAGGCGTTCTTCCTTCCAACTCGGGCCAACATCATAGACATGCAAATTAGTATGGTAACCCTATCCAACGGTATGCAAAACCGTCGATACCCTAGTTCTGCTGCGCAAGTTTGTCTGGTAGCGCCACTCAAAACACTGTCTAACAGCTGACGCAGAACAAAAAAGGAAGAAATATGAGATGTAATCGGCTGCATTTTCGATTTCGTATTTTCGTGGTTCTTACCGCGCCCCGTTTGGCGTCTAACAAATATTCCTCCAGACTACTATTTTCCGCTGAATGTGCACGATACATTTACGAAAGAATCCAATCCATTGGAATGAAATTATACGGGGTCCGTTTTGTAACAATATATTGCACCCAATATATTGCTACTTAGAAGTGCTAGGCCAGGGCTGGAAAACAATAAAAACCCATAGGGAACTGGACTCATTTCTGGGAGGGATCAACCCTAAACACGGGAAAGGACATTGTTTTTAGGGTTGATGCCTCCCTGACGCATCCCGTTCCGATTGGGTTTTATGTTTTTCTTGGCCCGAAGAAATCACGTCTTAGTGCGAAGGCAAGCGCGGTAGGGATCACTGCTCGAAATAAAAACAAACGCGGTAGTAGGGCAGCATGTCGATAGATCCAAAACTGAGGTAAGACGGTTTTGCATACCATTGGATAGGGTTACCATAAACATCTGCATGTCTATGATGTTGGCCCTTCCAACCTCACTTCCTTCGCTCATGCGGAACAATCGGACGCAGGCCGCCAGCCAATTGACAGAGACCAACCCCTGTCATGCCAGCAGTCCTCAGGTCAAAGCACTGCCATAGTTGGTCGCCCCAATTTCCGAAATGCTGAGGTCACACCCCGAAAATTCACGCATCGCAAGTGCCTCGACGCGGTGACACCATTGCTGCCACGCGTGAGGTATCCAATACACGTACATGAAACCGAAATCTGCCCCACTTCTCGGGAGTCGGGACTGGAGGGAGTCACGGTGTCGCGATCTGACCCCGCCCCTGGACTCTATCTCCCCCAAAAACGAAATCGCGTTGGGAATGATCGCCAACAGAGCCTCTGCGTCGGGGCTATGCTTGTCTTCCGGAGGCCAGCAACGGAATTTCTCAGTTCTCGCGGATTTCCTATCTCAGTGTCAGTACATTCTACATTCTTTCAATCAAACAAAGCGAGTAGCTAAAATTGTTACAGTCGAAGGCTGGGAAAATAGAGCACGGAGTGTGTACACCGATTACAATGAAGTATGGTAGTTCTGCCCGTCACAAAACTCCGTCATGACCATGTCGGTTCCCACTTTGCCGCCGCGAGAAAATCGCGCATTGCGAAATTGGAAATGCTTCTTCAATCCCCGTTAGATCACTGCTGCTGTTCAGCATTTCCCAGTCAGCATTTTGCTGCACCAAAACCCACGTTTTGCTGCTCCAACCGAACAAGCACCGAATCACCTTTCTCGGGCCTGTCTTCACGCGGCGAGCACAGTCGCTTCTCTTTATCACGTCAGTGTTCAGACGGTTGTAACTCGATTTCGATGGATTGTGCCGTCAAATGTGTCTCCTGCGGACCTCAGCCCAAACGGATGCGTCACGAGGGCGAAGCGATACTTGATCCCGCATCCGGCGCTATCCTTCGGTCGCCTCATCCCCGCTCCATCGATGGATATTTTCCTGACGACGAGCCTCCGATTTGCGCGAACAAAGCCGCAGCAGACGCCGCACGGATCGGCGAAGCTGACGTCGATCTGACACTCTCGCTCTCGCTCGGTGTTCTCAATAATAGCAAACAGAAATCACGTCGACAATACGTCGAACCCGATCCAGCCGCATCAATAAGAGAGAGAACCATCGAGGCGGCAGCTTTCGTGGCGGCGCGTTCTGCCAACGTAGCGGCGTTGGCGGAAGTTGCGCAGACTATCAGCGCTGCAAAGAGTCGAGAAACAGCCCCAGGCACAAACCGCTCCCCCCAAATTGCCAATTTAGCGATCAGTGATCAGCGAGGCGCTTCCAGCGGCAGAAGTATTGTCCCCGCAACCGTCCGTCATCCCGGCGCGGCTTGGTTGAGTCACGAAGCTTCTCCTCCTCTCGTCCAAGCGACACGCGGCGCGGACTCCTCGGAGGATCCCTTTGCAAGGTTTACGGAGCGCTACCAGATCATCTTGGGCGCAGGCGGCGCAACGGAAGCCGTTACCGCAGCGGCGGCGGCGGCAGCGGCGGCGTCTGCGGCGCAAATCGTGGCTCCATCGAATCATTGCGGAATACGTGATAACGCTGCATGCAATGACCACAAAGTACCACTATCATCGAGTAGCGCGGCGCGTGGCCAGCCGCATGACGACTCGTCAAACTTTGAAGTTTCAAACGCGCCAAAGCCAATCCCATCATCGCAGCTTGAAGTTTCCAACGAGCATCATCATGCGGCCTATGGTCGTCGGGAGCGGCCCTTCCGACCCGGAAGTCCCCTCGAGGCGACGATCACGGGCGGCGCCGCCGTTGAAGGTGCCGTTTTGGAGGGTACTATTACTAAGAGCGCTTCGGGCCGCGCCGGTCGGCAAAGCGCGGGTGTCGAAAAAGCATGGTGCACTCGTGAGTTGGAATCGCCTGCCGTCGCATGGTCGCCTGACGTCGCATGGTCGCCTGATGTGTGGTCCTCGTGCCTTGCTACTGCTTTCTATGCGGCTGGGGATGCGGGAAGCTTTAATGGTGGGAGCGTGAATGGTGGGGGCGTGAGTAGCTTGAAAAGGGAGGCCTTGAATGCAAGAAAACTGCCCTTGGATTCAATCTTATCAAATCCAAGGAGAAACAGTGGCAGCATCATGGAAGGCGCGAGCATTCCTCGCAGGAATTGGAGCTGTAACGATGTCACCCCCACTGGGAGCAGATCATTTCTCCGGCAACAGCAGCAGCACGTGACAAGGGCAGCAGCAGGAGCAGAGGCAGAAGTGGCTGTGTGTGCTTCAAACGCAGCAACGGCAGCAGCAGCAGCAGCAGCAGCAGCACCAACACAGCAGGCGCTGGGAGGAGGAGCAACAGCGGCAGTGCCAGCTCAGCATGCAGCAACGCGAGGTGTGTCGGATCCGTCTGGTTCAAGAGGGGACGGCTTGATGCAGCAGTGCAACGAGATTCCCCAGGGATCCAGCCCTGGTGGGGGGCGAAGTGTGTATGACTCACATGCTGATATCTACGCGCGTGCTCTCAAATCCATGGGGGTCAAGACTGGAGGGGAGATATGTGTGGGACCAGTGCCCCTTGTGAAGGTAAGGAGTCCGGTCTTGGGGGTTAGGAGGAAGGGAGAGTTGGATGCAGGTTTGTTCTGATGAGGTCATGGGATCAAATCCTGCTGCTGGAAGGAGTGTGAAGTGAAAGTGCTGTGCTCTCCTGGCCTCATACCGCGAATATGCGTCTGCTTATACGGCTTAGACCTGTTGATCAAAGCTAATAATAATTGTCTATATTCTCCCCGCAGTAAGACTTGCGATTGCTCTTATTGAAAAGTGCATTCCATCACAGATGCGCTGCTGTTTGACTGCTCTGCAGTTCTGACTTTAACCACTAATTCTGCACCACTGCAGGGAGCAAGTACCGTATCAGCAGCAGCAACTGCAGGGTAAGGTGCACTAATCTTGCTATGCTCTAGATTGCGGCACGTTGACCGCCACGCCCTGTTCCATCTCCCCACACCTAGAGGCATATGTGCTTCAGAGAGAATCCAGGTAGCTTTGTAGCTGGCCTGAGGCTGCAAGGATTAGGCCTGGTGGGAAGAAAGGACCCAAGAACGGCAAGCAAGGGCGGAAGAGATCGAGAAGGGAAGAGCAAAGTGTGATGACAGGCAAGACTGGGGGGTTGGTGTAGCTGGAGAGAGATCTGAGATAATAAGGTTCCAAAACTTATACTAACAGCAGAGTCTTAAAGGACAGGCAGTAAGGGGGGCTGGAGGAAACACATTAGAAGTCAAAATTAAAGAATTGGGACGAAGAGGATAAGAGGGCATACCTTGGAAGGCAAGATAAATGGATGGGAGCCTAGAGGGCCGAGAAAAAGAGCATGAGAGGGCATACCTTGGAAGACAGGGGACGGCCGCCCTGGCCTGGACTTGAACTCTGGATGGTATTGGACGGCCAGGAAGTACGGATGCGATGGGATCTCCAGGATCTGACGGTTGAGAGTGGAGGAGACGAGCAGGGGAGGAAGGCAGGAAGCAGAGAGCGGTGTAAGGCGGTTGAAATGGTATTTAATGTGTGGAATGTAGACAACGGTTGTATCTGACATAAGAGAAAGAGAGGGAAGGGGAAGAGAAGGGAAGAATGCGAATCCTCTTCGCCAAACCCTACAGCAACTCAAAGTAACTCATGCAACCCCCCAAAAGCAGCGCCACCAGTGACATTTCCTCCTTTACTACCAAAAAAAAACCGTTCACAACCAGAAAAAAAAGCCGCTGCACGATTCAAAAAGCACGACCAGCTCTCCTGCTCGAATCTACTCACCTCCATGCGCCAACCAGATTCGTTCCGAGCTCTCGCTTTGCCATTAAGCCCACCCTCCTGCATGCCAGGAGCACTGCTCACCTCCATGCGGCGCCCGGACTCGTCGCGGCCAACAAATTTCAGTCCCGCAGCTTCAAACTCGTCAATCATGTCGGGGTTGACCTCGTAGCGGTGCCGGTGCCGCTCACTCACACTGCTGTGAGTGCCGTACCTGATGGGTGGGTGGGTGGGTGGAGCGACGAACAGGTTCAAACTCGTCGATCATGTCGGGGTTGACCTCGTAGCGGTGCCTGTGCCGCTCACTCACACTGCTGTGAGTGCCGTAGCTGGCGGGTGGGTACAGCGGAGCATGAAGATAGAGGTATGCACGGTTAGAGTGGCTGGAAGCACGGGTACAGCCTCTTCAAACTCGTCGATCATGTCGGGGTTGACCTTGTAGCGGTGCCGGTGCCGCTCACTCACACTGCTCTGAGTGCCGTACCGTACCTGGTGGGATAGTAGTGGCATGATTGTGATGGCATGGTTTTAGCGGTGCGATTAAGCTGCCTGCGTGATTGTAATGGCACGACTGTGTGTCTCATGAGAGGATTTGCTTGGAGCATGAGGATTGGCACAGATTCATGGGGGCAGCCGGGGGCAGCAGGGGGCAGCCGGGGGCAGCAGGGGGCAGCAGGGGGCAGCCGGGCCAGCAGGGGGCAGCCGGGGGCAGCAGGGGGCAGCCGGGGGCAGCAGGGGGCAGCCGGGGGCAACAGGGGGCAGCAGGGGGCAGCCGGGGGCAGCAGGGGGCAGCCGGGGGCAGCAGGGGGCAGCAGGGGGCAGCAGAGAGCAGAAGGGTGCAGCAGGGAGGACTCACAGCTTGGCAGCGAGGCAGGTGGGCGAGTGGAGGACTGTGTCTCGCGCGCCCAGGCGCATGGTGGCGCCCATGTGCGTCTTGGATACCTCAGGCATGAAGACGATGCACGGGTGCGGTGATGCTGGGTCGAACTCCGTGCTGCTCGCCTTCGCATGGCCCAACACCTGTGAGTTGGAGTGGGGGGTGGGTTGCAGGAAGGCAGCCAGAAGGGAGGGGGGGGGATGCGACAGGTGATGCTGGGTCAACCTCGGTCCTGCTCGCCCTGCCAGCACCTCAGAGTGCACTTTTCCACCAGATAGGAACAAAGGTCTTGGTGTAATCCTACCAGAGCGATTTTTCCAAAACCAAGAGGCTGTGCTGCTCGCACTCTCATGCCAAACATTGGTGCTTACATTCGTGCAACTCATTCGCACCAGGGATTCAATGGCTCTCACTGAGGCGCCGAATAATAAGCACTCAGATTCAATGAGGGCTCAAGAGGAAACATAGGTGCTTACATTCCGGGCGTACTCAATGACGGCGATCTGCATGCCGAGGCAAATCCCCAGGTACGGCACGCGGTTGGTTCGGGCGTAGTTTGCTGCAAGGATCTTGCCCTCCACGCCTCTGTCTCCAAAGCCACCCGGCACCAACACCCCATCCGCTCTCTGCACACATGCAAGGCAAGACAGGATAGGCAGGAGGCAAGGCGAAAAACAACGCATGAGCAGAAGTTGACTGAGTCGACTTGATGTCATCTTGGCCTCCAACACCCCATCCACGCCTCTGTCTCCCAAGCGACCAGGCACCAAAACCCCATTTCCTCTCTGCGCACATTCAAAAGAACGAGCGATCATTGATGATTGCCGGCGATCAGCGCAGTGTATTAAACAGGAATGGGTGAAGGCCGAGCAGGTAAGGGGTACCCTAGCGAGCCTTAACGTACCTGCCTTGCAATTAGCAAATTGCCTTGATGCATCCACTAGCCAGGGTGGCATGGCATGGCATGATACATGGTGGCAAGTCAGTGCCTTGTGAGTGCGTAAACACTCACCTTCTTTGCGGCGCCTAGAAAATCATCCACTAGGCAGGGTGGCATGGCATGATAAATGGCGGCATGTCAGTCCAGGCATGTGAGTGCATGAACACTCACCTTCAAGGCTGCCCAGGCTTCATTATACAGGTCTGGACTCTGGTGGGAGCATGAAGGGGCGCACAGTAGGAGGCATGGAAACCACGTGGCAAAAGATGGCAGGGAGTATTAGGCTGGAGAGTTGGTTGCAGGTTTCAAATTTCAGACAGTTTGTGTTGCCTAATCGCGTCAGTAACGGACAGGCGGGCTGCGGCGGAGGCCTTACTTCAATCAGCTCGTGTTGTTTTGAAATCTCAAACGGTTTGTGTTGGCTGGTATTGGGGGGAGACGTGAGACTGGAAGCTGTAAGCCCACACTTTTGCTTGGCAGCATATGGCTGGCAGGGACTGCACGCACCTCTTGCTTGGCAGCATTCTCGAGGTCAGATGATGCCACCCATTCGATGATGAGCTTTCGCCCACTTGCCATGGCTGCATGCTGTAGCGCCTGCACGCAGAGAGAGGGGATGAGGGAGGAGTGGAGTGGAAACAACTGGAAAGGAAGCCAACGGGAAAGGAACACAATGAAAAGAATGGAAAAGAATGGAAAGGCTGTAGCGTGGCAGGCAGGCTGTGTAGTGCATACCTTGAGCACTGAGAGGTAGGAATCGGAGAGGCCCGTGTATTTGCCCACCATGGCAATGCTGACCTGGTGGCATGGCACAGCATGGCACACACAGAGAGGGTGGGGAGGCGGGGAAGAAAGGAGAGGTGGGGGGTTGGAGAGGTGAGAGAAGAGGGAGGTAGGAGTCAGAGAGGCCCGTGTACTTGCCCTCCATGGCTATGCTCACCTGGTGGCATGGGCCACACAGAGGGGTGGAGAGGTGAGGGAGAGAGGGCACGGGGGGGGTTGAGAGGTGCGAGACAAGAGAGGGAGGGTTAGGGGTTGAGGCCTGTGTACTTGCCCTCCATGGCAATGCTCACCTGGTGGCATGGTGGATATGGGCGAGACAAGTGGGAGAGACGGACGGAGAGGTGGGAGAAGAGGGAGGGAGGGTTACGGGGAGAGGCCTGTGTACTTGCCCTCCATGGCAATGCTCACCTGGTGGCATGGCATAGCATGGCACACATGGGCGGCCGAGGAGGTGGGGGGTGGAAAGGTGAGAGAAGAGGGAGGATGGGAAGGTTCCCATGTGGCGATGCTCACCTGCTTGCGTGGCCGACCATGGGTATTGGGGAAATATAGAAACATATACATATATATACATATTTTGTTGAATTCAGCAAGGACTACAATGACCACCATGGCAACTCTCACCCTGCTGACGTGGCACACAAAGGGCTGGAAAGGAGTGGAACAGGGTGTAGGGGAGGGAAGGAGGGAGCAATGGTCAACCAAGCAACAGTCAACCTACCAATGTTCACACCACCAGCAAACTCCGCACTCACTGTCTCTGTGAGTTCGTCCCAGCTCTTGGCTCGGTGCGCCCATTCCTGGAGCTGAGGCTCGGAAGGCCTGCATCGGAGGATAACAAAGGTATTGTGAGGTGGGTGGTGGGCAGGCAGACAGGAGGGTCCGCATTGGTTGGTGGTCGGATGAGTCAGCCACTCTCACTTTAAAAATTGTATATTCCCGAAAATCACGGAAGAAGAGTGCAGAGATGGAGGAAGATCTAGATCACACCCTCTCTCTCACTTTCGGTCAGCCACTCTCTCTCACTTTCGGTCAGCCACTCTCTCTCACTTTCGGTCAGTGAGATCACACCCTCTAGATCCACGTGGTTCCAGAGTTGAAAGCTAAATCAAGAAGAGGGTGGCTCACACTTTCGGTCAGTGAGAGGGCAGGGAACGTACTCGATTTGGAACTGCTTGAGAATGGACAGATGGGCGCCTTGCTCCTGAGAGACACGCGAGAGAGAAGCAGGGAGAGAGAGGGGTGTGAGGGGGAGAGGGCGTTGACGGGATGGGATAAGGAGGAGAGAAGAGGGGGGTGAGGGGAAGAAGAGGGGGGACAGAAACGAGTTAGCAGAAGCGGGGATGGGGAGGAGTGAGGAGGAGAGGGGAACTTCTAGTAGGTGCTGGCGCCCAAGCGAAGCAGACAATTCTAACAATCGGACTCAGAGATACAAGATGAAATCCCACCAAGCCTTATAAAATCCCTTTTTTTCCTCGCGAAGGTAGACCCAGGGATGTGAGATGGGTTGGTGGCAAGACTCACGAGCAGCAGCAGCGGGATGTGCCAGATGTTCTTGACGTCATGCAGGTTCAGCACGTTTTGCACCTGCGTTCATCCATAGGCGGGTGGGCGAGCGAGAGGCATTCGGGCATGAGGGCATGCGAGAGCGAGAGCATGACAAAGAAACGAAGCCTCCCATGAGAGTGCACCACGTGGTGCGGAACGTATTTCCCAACAACCCTCCACCCCTTCTCCCCTTTCCCTTTCCCAGCCCCAAGAGGTGCCGTGAGACCCAACCCCTCCCCCAACACCCCTACAGGCACTCACAAGCACGTGGCAGAACCCCCATCCCCCTGCAGGCACTCACAGGCACGTGGCAGAACCCCCATCCCCCTGCAGGCACTCACAGGCACGTGGCAGAACCCCCATCCCCCTGCAGGCACTCACAGGCACGTGGCAGAACTGCGACAGCTTCTCTCGCGTGGAGGGTTCTAGGGGCTGGCAGGAGAAGAAGCAGGGTGGATTTAGGGGGGGCACAGCAGAAACGAGCACAGGAATTTGAGAACAGATGCGAAGGCCGAGGGAGAAAGAGTGTGGGGGGGGGGGGGGGGGGGGGGTCGGACAGAGAAGTTGACAGGAGTCGAGGGGCCAATAGGGGCCAGGGATGTGTGTGTGTGTGTGTGTGTGTGTGTGTGTGTGTGTGTGTGTGTGGTGTAACATAAATCCTCCTCTGCAGTCACCTCCAGCAGAGGTGACTGGCAGACCATGTAGTGACAAGTGGTACCAAAAAAAAAAAGAGAGAAAAAAGATGTATACATACACGTTCATTCGTACATGTATCGCAGTTACACAATAAGCACGTTGAAAGTGTACCTCAGCGCTGCAGTACGCGAGGAGGTTGGGCATGAGGCCGAGCGCTCTGAGCTCACACATGCTGTTGAGTCGACTCACAAGTCATACGTGTACATGTAAATACACCCTAACCGTGTTGCATGTGTTACCTCAGCGCTGCGGCAGGCGAGGAGGTTGGGCATGAGGCCGAGCGCTCTGAGCTCGCGCACACTGTGCTGCGTGGGCTTGGTCTTCTGCTCTCCCACCACTCCCAGCACCGGCACCAGACTGACATGCACCAGACACAGGTTCTCCTGCCCTGCACGGAGGTAGAGAGTGATGGAAGCAATGGAGGAAGAAGGAAGAAGACTTGTTGTGATGGAAGCAATGGAGGAAGAAGGAAGAAGACTTGTTGTGATGGAAGCAATGGAGGAAGAAGGAAGAAGACTTGTTGTGATGGAAGCAATGGAGGAAGAAGGAAGAAGATTGTTGTGATGGTTGGCCAAGCCCACCACTCCCAGCACCCGCATCAGACTCACGTGCACCAGACACAGGTTCTCCTGCCCTGCACAGCGAATGCAAGGAGGTGGGGGAGAAGAGAAAGTAGGAAATGGGAGCTGATTAAACCTCCCACCACCACTCCCAGCACTGGCACCAGACTCACGTGCGCCAGACACAGGTTCTCCTGCCCTGCATGGGTGGAGGGAGGAGGAGGGAGAGATGAGAGGGTAGGGGAGGTTGGGTCTCAAATGAACATCCCATCACCGCCCAGCACCATCAGCATGCTCATGTGCCTCACCACGCCTGCTTGCTTGACTCATATCCTTGCTTGGCATGTAACCAAGAGACGGCGTGGACGATAGTGATAGTGATGATGATGGTCTGATGGAGAGAGGCACGTAACGGTTCTAAAGAAGGGCAGGACGGTACGTACCGACTCTGAACTGAAACTGACGAAGAGCTTCAACGAAGGGCATAGATTCGATGTCACCTGGGGAGAGAGGTACGGGAAACAAGGGTGCATGGAGAGGAACGAGGGAGAAAACATCAGTTGAAATCCACGGGTGGCAGCCTGGCCGGGGCAACAACACCAGACAATCAAGCCCATCACGGATATATATATATATATTGACACCCTGCGCTGCATGCAAGGACACCATTGCCGTCCGACGCACCAATAGTGCCGCCCAGCTCGATGACACAGACGTCAGCACTCTCCCCACTGCCGTCCACAGGTACCTGCGCCACGCGCTCTATCCAGTCCTGAATGGCCGTAGTTATGTGCGGTACCACCTGAGGTGCACAGAGGCAGGGGCAAAGGGGAGCGGTGAGGGGCATGGTTGGCGGGTTTCGGGTTGAAGGCATCAACTGGAACCTGCGCAATGCGCTCTATCCAGCCCTGAATGGCCGTGGCGATGTGCGGTACCACCTGCGGGAAAGGGAGAGTTAAAGGTTTGAGGGGTGGGGTTGGAAGGAGAGGGTAGAGGGTTTGAGGTTTAAGACATCAAGTGAAATTTGTGCCCCTCACTCTATCCAGTCCTGGTTGGACGTGGTGTCTGGCACCACCACCGGTGGACAGAGGAAAGAGTGGGGTGAGGCGGAGCGGAAGGGGAAAGGTCGTGGGAATGGGAGAGGAGGGGAGGGAGGTTCACAGACATTACCTACCCCGATCCTTGAGCTAAAAGCTGCTGATTGGCCGTATTCATGTGCGGCAGCAGAAAAGCGGGGGTGAACGGTGGGAGGTGGAGGGGAGATGTATCAAGTTGAAAGGGTTGAGGGTTTCGGTTTGGGTTAGGGTTTTGTCATGACAGTGGTTAAGCCCTGAGATGTCACATGGTAAGGCAGCAACGGGTCCAGGGTTTCTGTTAACGGTCATGCTCCACAATGCTGATACAATATGAAGACAACGGCATCATATTAGTTCAATCACATTAAACCTCATACCAATCGTATTGCCAAATGCAGGTTTGGAATGGTCACGTGCTGTGGATAGCCGTAATCGTATTCACCTGGACTGTTTTGCCGAGGTAGTCACCACGCCTCTCCCGTTCAATTACAGACTGCCACGTGGAAAGGAACAGAGTGGGAAGGGGAAGGCAAAACGATGAATCGACCATTCCCAAAACGCATCTGACGACTAGTAACTGGAATAATGAGCTGAAACGACTGTACGGACTGATAGACGACTAATGGGAGTATGTACCAAGGCAAGGCACGGCAAGGCAAGGCAAGGCAGGCAGGCTACCTGATAGATCTTGCCAGTCGTGATGTTGTTATCTCGCGTGAGCGTGATGTCGAGGAATCTCTCGTAGTTTCCCAAATCCAGATCCACCTGATGCGGGAGGAAAAGCAGGGGCGCAATGCCGGCCAAAGCGTTTACAACTGGAAACGTAGCCTTCGAATGCTGAGCCTGATCGTCGGCAGACCTGATTTCGCCAATGGGATCAAAATGAGCTACCGGCGCTTCCTTCATAAAGCTGTTGAACGTTTTTTTATTTGCAACAGACTGAGGTGAAAAGCCTGTTAAACCTCTCCCCTTGAAACATCCTGATCACCTCTAAGTCCCGGTACTCCCTCGCTCACCTCTCCGCCGTCATCCAGCACAAACACTTCGCCGTGCTCGAATGGCGACATGGTCCCCGCGTCCGTGTTAATGTACGGATCTGCGAACAATCGCGAAACGAACGAAGCGGTGACAGAGTTACCACAGTGCTGGCTTCGAATCTGGTGCTCCGTACCAGCAACTGCTCGAACTGGCTGATAAATGACGCGACACCGGCATGTAGCTACGACGAGAGCATTCAAACTATTCGTATCAAATACATATCCACGACATTTCTCGTACCGATCTTGATCGAAGTGACCCGGAGGCCGCATGCTTTTAGAACAACACCGATGCTGCTTGCTGTAACTCCCTTCCCCAATCCGCTCACGACACCTCCAGTCACGACCACGTATTTAGTCTTTCCCATAGCTCGTTTACAGCGATAATAAAGTTGACACCTTGCCTTGCCGGGTCTAGGGGAGTAAGCCTCTGCTAGTTTCAGTTCACACGATCAAGAGTTGGTGCGCACAGCTGCTGCCGATAAACCTGATCGTTTATTTACTACCAGAAGCTCTTTAGTTCGGGTCTTAGAAACCAGCGGTAAGATAATGGATAAATGCAGTACGTGCTGATCGATATCAGAAGTTCTGAGCGCAAATGCTCTGATTCTAGAGGTTTACGCAGCTGCTGTTGTTAGAGGTAAATTTTGTGCTTGCAGAAACACCTCCCTCTTTCGCCGCCACTAAAAATGTGCCTCATTGCCACCACATCCCTGGAAACTGCCTTGTGCAACGCCCTAAACCCAACCAATCCAAGATGATGCCTCTGGAAAATTGACGCAGCGCCTGACCCACATCAATCTGGCAAGCATGGATCTGATTAGGCAGCTTGAAAAGAGTACACCCAGGATGTATGATTTGCCTGTCTCTGGATGCGGAATCTCTTATGTATTGCAAAGAGGCAGCTGTTAAGGGTACAAACTTGAAAGTTTTCCAGGATCTGCTGGTCTTGTACAACTAACCATCGCTGAGGGGAGAGCCGCCACAACGCTTGATTCTGAAGCTCGTGTTTTGTCACAAGTTCAACAGAGACAGCTCAATTTGAGTCAAAACCAGCGCCTCATTTTTTGGTGAACGGGCTGTGCTCAACGTGTACGCGTATGAATAATCTTGTATTTCGAATCAAATGGAAATGCTGACCTCGACCCACGACGGTGGTGAAGTGATTCGTGATGTGAACAGAATCAGAGCTGCTGTGATAGGATCTTTGCATCAAACTGCAAGCAGGTTACTTGCCAGCCCGTTGGTTTCCCCTTGCCGCGGTTTTTCCTTGCTGGTGTTCGACTGTAGCAACCCCCCGCCCCACCCTGTCATCCCACACGACACGACGACGGAGTGACTGTTTCATGCAGTCACTACTTCGGCTTCGGCTTCGAGTCACATTTCGCCTTGGTCTGCCCCGCAGATCGTCGAGACACCTCCTAGTGCCATTGCTGCTGCTCATTCACCGACAGAGTCCTGAGTCCTGACCCTTCCGCTCATCCCAGGCCAACCACAATTCGACTTTGGCTTCGTCCTCCTGCCCGAGATGCGACTAAGAATCGAGATCCGTCGGTTGTGACCTTCAGTCCAGAGAGCAAACCCTCTCCGCTGGCAATCAAAACTGCATCCCTCCTCACCTCAGACATCAGCAAACCCTAGTCCTATTATGCCTTATCAAATCATTAAGCCCATCCACGCGCCGTCAAGTACTACCAGCAGACTTTAGTACGGTTAGTTCTCCGTTTATGGTCCTTAGGTTCCATTTTCTTCCTTCCCGTCTGAGTTTTGGTCTAATTAGCACTCAATTCAACAAGTCATACGTACTCCAGTGTGCTCTAGGGTTTCATTCTCCGTGACTTTTGGTCCCAGTAGACAAACAGACGTGTGTGTAGAACAAACGCTTGAGAGGTGCGAGGTGCATCTCCGAAGGGTCTGAGTAGTCTGTTTTATTCTCTACTTGTCGGCAACGAAGCCGCGGTTGCGACCATGGTTATATTACGGCAGACGCTTAGGAGTTTATGCTCACCAGATGGATGGACCTATGCAGTGTTCTGGAAGCTCAAAAGACGCAACCGAATGTACGTTGGGAATTTTCACATCCTTACAGGTTTTCCAGCAGTTTCAGCAATATCGTGTTTGCTAACGCTGCTTCCCACTAATTGGTTCAGGGTCTTGACTTGGGAGGATGGATATTGTTCGATGGATCCCCCGGGAGCGACTCAAAAGGAGCAGAGCGCGGATATTAGCAGCATTGACGGGAACGTTCTCGGCATGGCGGTCGCGAAGATGTCTTATCACATATATTCTTTCGGAGAAGGGTGAGCACTAGTTCGTTAGTGTCTAGGTTTCCTGTAACTCAAGACAGTGTCTTAATCGGCTTGTCTCTCGAAATTTATCCGTGCCTGACTGTGCAGCATCATTGAAACTGGAAAGTCTGCTGTTACCATTGGCGACTCAGATCATCCCTAATGTTTCTTCTGCTTCTCAGAGTTGTGGGAAGAGTGGCTTTCTCTGGGAAGCATCAATGGATATTTGCTCCGCGATCTCAAGGAGTCCCGGGCATGGATTCTCGCCCGGGATTTTCGTCCATGAAGGGATACGGGGGCTGCACGGGTGTCGACAAGGTGTTTATCTAACTTCCATGCTTATCTGATTTTCCCAGCAAACTTTGTTGGTCTTGCCGTTTGTACTAGGCGGTGTTTCTGACGTGAGTCTTCCTTGTGTTTTTTCTCCTACCAGTATCCATCTGGATGGGATGATCAATTTGCTGCTGGAGTGAAGGTGCGTATCGTAGATTCTGTTCGAACTTGTGAACCGCTTGCTGGTTTCGGTCTACTAACGCTACGAAACTGCTGTTTTTGTCTTGACAGACTATTGCCATCATCGCCGTTCCGGAGGGAGTCTTACAACTCGGTTCCAGTCGATCGGTCAGTCTCGAAAGCTGTTTCCGCCGTTAAGTAGATCGACTTTTGGGCTTCCCGGGTTAACATTTGGTGTCTCTCCGTGTTCTGCAGATGCCAGAGGATTTGAAATTCGTTTCTCACATCCGCTCGCTCTTCGCGGCGCTTCAAACAGTCCCCGGAGCGTTTCTATCCGATCTCTTCACCGACAATGCCCTGAAAGCGAAATCTTTTCCCACGCCTGACGCAACCGCGCTTGCAGCCGCCGGATTCCCTCCCGACATCGCCGCGTCTCTTGGCAATCCCAACCCGCAGTCCGATTTCCTCGGCGTCTCCTTCCCCGGAGCTCTCAACCGTCGTTCAGTCCAGTCTAACCCGCAAAGCCTACAGATGCCTGCCCCTGCAGCTGCTGCTCCTCCTGCCGCTCCTCCAGCTCCATCTCGCCCATTCGCGGGGAATCAGCTGGCCGCCTCCTCGCCGTCGGATCTCTTCAGCATTCTCGGCATCCCATCCGACTGTCGTGCCGACGACCAGAACGCTTCTCGGTTCATGGGCTCCGCGGCTTTGAAGCCGCCAGCGGACCCGAAGCAAGAAGCAGCGTCGCTGACCGATTACTCGAGCACGGCAAAGCGAGCGAAGGTCGCTCCGGAGAGGACGACTCGAGCGTCCGTCGCCATTAACCAGATTCAGCTGAATTTCTTCGACTCGGACCTCCCTCTCAGCGGTCCGACTCTTCCCTCCAACTCGCTGAATCACAGCCCTGTGGAGCACACATCGCTGTCGTCCAGGCAATCGCCTCCGACCGAAGCTTCCGCGCACGTGCTCGGCCCGTCTGGCGAGCTGCTGGGAAGAGCAGAGGCGGCCGCGGGAGCGGGAGCGGCGAAGCGGAAGGCGGTGGTGGATCTGGAGAAGGAGCTGCGCATCTTCCACGACCAGTTCCTCAACGACCAATCGCTGTCCCTCGCCAACCTCCCCTCCAGGAGCTCCGCCGCGCAGAAGCCCATGGCGGCGGGGATTGGTTCTGCGTCCGAGCGCGCGCCTGCGCGGAGAAGCCTTGGTGTTGCCGGCGCTTTTTCGGGTCTGGACGAGCAGCTGCTCGCGGGCATGACTGCTAGCGGCATGACTGCGAGCGGCATGACTGGGAGCGGCATGGCTGGCAATCGGAACGGGAACGCTGCTGCGCGGGCGTCTCAGTTCAACAGCACCGGCGGTGAAGCGCTGGGGGGTTCCTCCGCGTTTGGCGGCGCAGATGAGCTCGCGCAGGCCCTGGGGTTGCACTTCACAGGGCAACTGCCCGTTGACTTGGCTGACCTCGCTGACCTGGCAAATCTGGCGGACATTGGCGCGAATCAAGGCTCTGCCAACGGTCAGATGGGAAGCGCAATGAGCCGCGGCGCGTTCGACCAGGCAGGGGCTGTTGGAGGCGCCAGGTGCGGTGCTGATGCCAGTGCGTCGAGGGGAGGGTTCTCCATGACTTCGGGGCTGCCGCAACCACAAGAGCTGCAGCACAGGGCTGGAGTGGCCCCTGCTGTCGGTAGTGCTCTTGGTTTTGACGAACTGAGTGCGTCATTGAGCAGGGCAGGCGCAGTGAACGGCGCTGTGGGGGCGGGGGCGCAAGCAGGAGCGGGGATGGGGAACAGCCTGGCGGAAATGGAACGAATGGCGACCCTGGAAGCTCTCATGCGGACGTCTGGGTTGCTGCCTCGCCTGAGCCTGGCTGAGCTGCAGCAAAGCCAGGTCCGCAGCACTCACAATCCCGTGGCCGGAGCTGCTTCTGCAGCAGCGGAAGCGGCCAGTGCTGGTATGGCGTCAGGCGCTAAGCTTGGGAGTCTGCCTGGGCTTCAGAGCAGGGCTAGCGTTGTTGCGAAGGCTGCGGGGGATAGCGGAAGAGGTATGAGAAGCGTGGAGCCCAGTGGGAAGGGCGTGTTCAAGTCTGAGGCTGCGTTCAAGGCCTTGCCAGATCGATCGGCAAACTCCGGCGTGCAGGAGCTCGGTGTGCCAGAGCTATGTGGTGGTGGTGGTGGTGCTGCTGCTGCTGCTGGGAAGGATGAGAAGAAGGGGACGAAGAAGAGGGGGAGGGAGGAGAAGCCGAAGCAGAGGCCTCGTGATAGGCAGCTGATTCAAGATCGCGTGAAGGATCTGCGAGGGATAGTTCCTAACTCTGAAAGGGTATGTCTGCTCTGATATTCAGACTTATGTTTCTTTTTTCGTTTTCTTTCTCTGATTTGACTTTTTTTTTGTTTCCTGCAGCTGAGTATTGATGGACTGCTGGAACGCACAATCCAACATCTTGTGTTCTTGAGGGAGTTTTCAGCTCTCCGTGCAGACATTGACGAAGGCCAAGCAATGCTGGTGAGTCATAAACTTTTTAAGATCCATTGGCGCCTCACCCCTCCTTTCATTCAGTCTTTTAACTTGCATGGTTTTTGTTTGAACGCAGGCGGAGAAGAGTTTTGATGAATGTATGAATGAATGCCCAGTATCTGTGCAACAACTTTCACCGACCCTAGTTCAAATTAAGGTGAACAGTGTGAGGCTTTTTTGTATGAACTTTCTTTAAATTATGTCGTCCAGATCCGCTAAATAGTGATAACTATTTTTTGTGCAGGTGGAATGGATTGGTAGCACTGTGCCGATTGACCTTGCTGACGGACTTCGCCAGATTGGGCTGGTGGTTCGCAAGTCATCAGTCAAGTCCTCTGGTGGCCGTGTCAAGGCACACATTATTGCTGAGGTGAGTCTTGCATCTCCTGATAGTGTTTCCTGTCCCTTGTCTGCGAGGTCAGTCATTAGGACACAGAACAGGAGGTTTTGTGCGTTGTAGTTAGTCGGGTCGGGGGACTGAAGTGATTACTCTTTTTTTTTTGGCAGTGCAAGCAACCTGTGGAGCGCATGGACATCATGTGGCATGTTCTCCAGCACCTGAAGGATAAGCTGCCAGATATGGCCAATGTGTTTTCTGGGACTGAGAAGCCGATGGAGGCAGGGAAGGTAGATCCTGTCTTTGATCCGGCAGATTCGTGCTGTCAAGTGGTGTATTAAGTCGGGGTCGTGTCTGCCTGAAGTCGCTTAGTCCAAGCCCGTGTATTCTGCTACCGTATTTACATTCGCCAAGTACTGTACCAGGTTTTGCTGATGTTAGCAGAAAATGAAATTTGATGTCCCTGAAGAATGTATATGTAGAGATTATATAATGTTTGTTCTTTCACAATAGCACTTGTGCCAGAGTGAAAGTGCACTATGGTACTACAAATGGAACAATTCATCTGTGACTTCCGGTGTCTTGACTTATGTGTATCAATACATGTACACATGCATATAATCCTCAACAGTGACAAACATTCAGCTTTTGGTCACCATCAGGCGCTTGATGTTGGCGATCTGTTTTCCTGGACTCAACCCCTTGGGACACGCCTTGGTGCAGTTCATAATGGTGTGGCAACGGTACAGCTTGAATGGATCATTCAAATCATCAAGCCGCTGCTTGGTATACTCATCACGGCTGTCCATGATCCACCTGAAACAACAGGAAGAAAAAGGAACGAATACTACGATTAGACGCAACGAAAAAGAAAAAAAACAGAGCACAGAATGGCACAATGAACAAACGACTGGCTGGATTACAATACCTGTTGGCATTCAGAAGCGCAGACGGTCCGAGGTACTTCTCAGGGTTCCACCAATAGCTGGGGCACGAGGTGCTGCAGCACGCGCACAGGATGCACTCATACATGCCGTCAAGCTTAGCCCGGTCTTCCTTAGTCTGAAGAAATTCCTTTCCATCTTCCGGCAGCTTCTTGGTCTTCAGCCACGGCTCGATGGACTTATACTGCTGGTAGAACTGAGTCATATCCACCACGAGATCTTTAATGACGAACATATGGGGTAACGGAGTGATTGGAATAGAAGCTCCAGGAGATGCTTCGATCTTGGTGAGACATGCGAGGCCGTTCGCGCCGTTAATGTTCATCGCGCAAGAACCGCAGATCCCTTCCCGGCAAGATCTGCGGAATGTGAGAGTCGGGTCGACCTCGTTCTTAATCTTAATCAGAGCGTCAAGAATCATGGGTCCGCATTCCTTTGTGTCTATGGTGTAGGTCTGAAGACGCGGCTTCTCGTTCTGGTCGGGATCCCATCGGTATATTGAGAACTGCTGCAGGCCCTTAGGTGCAGCAGCAAGCGCGGGAGTAGATCCGGTCACAAATGTCCTAAAAGGAAGCTTTCCTGACGCAACCGACTTGGCGTTCTGCCGCGCCAAGCGCGCAACAAGGCCTCCCAGCGTCATAGCGTCTCGCGATTTTCAACGCTAAGGACGACCTGTGAGAACTACCGCCGCGGTACGGCCGACGTCGTCCTTGGGTCTGGACGCTAAGGAGCAGTGTAAGACGACTACACGCTTAGCTCCTCGACTGGCTTTTTGAAGCTCCACAGACTTGGTAGTAGGTCCTACATGCGAAAACAGTAAAACATCAATGCTGATGGGGGGTGGGTTAGCTGGCAAAGGAGATTCGTATGGTTGGTTGAAATCAACTAGAAGGTGAATAGGTGGCCTGGCCGAAGGATGTCAATAATCAGTGTGGCTGATACTTAGCTAAGCTCGCTAACATCACTGCGACTGGGTGGGATGGCCTGGAAGATGTCGGGCAGCTGCCAACATCAAGACTGCCACGCCAGCACACAATGACGTAGCAGGCTCGCTTGGGTGTGCGATAGTTGAGGCTTCGATTTTCAGGACAAAACCAGCAATGAGATATCATCTGGGCGACCAGATTATGTCCCAGTTGCTATGGATGCCCAAATAATCCAAGTTCCCTCCCATAACTTATAGTTAGGATATTGGAGGCAGGGTTGTCGCTAGCAGAAATTTTTTGAATGTTTGTCCTATGTTTGAAGGTAATGTTTTGATTTAATCTGATGGTTCAGAAACTTGCAATTGGTAAAATCTGTTCATTCAAAAATGAATTTCCTCAGTGACTGATCCATCAGACACGTTTTCCACGTTCCTCTGATTGATCAGGAACACTTTCCGGTTTCGTCTGTTACCGGATCTTTCTTCCCTTGGGCGTGATTGACGCGTGAACAAGGCGTGGTGTGGGTGTTTCCCCTTGATTATTGGAATGTATGCATCATACATTTCGCGGCACGTGCTCCCACGTGTATCTTTCGCCACCACACCAAAAAAGATCTGCTGCAACGGGCAAACAGTCACGTTATATGTTGTACTCACATGATGTCTGTGTGAGAATAGGAAAACAGGAATGAATGAACTATGAATGAAAGCAGTACAAATATGAAACCCTAACTGGGTTGTACCCCCTATGGGATACCCCACTACAGCCTACACAGCAGTATAAGCTATAGATATGTTCTGACACACCCCCATAGGCAAAGTGGGGGAGAACAAGGGGTCACAAGACCAGTCAAGCAAGACAAAGCAAAGCTCAGGGTGGATCACAAAGTCACCACACAGTCCGAGCACAAGAGCAAGGCCAAAGGCCAGTTCACAAGCAAGAGTACAGACATATATATAAAGCTAGACAAGCAAGAGCAGGTATATATATATGTCACAGTACAAGTGAAGTCAAGAGGAGAGCAAGTGAGGCAAGACAGGCACAAGACCCAGCTGGGTGCAGAAGCGCTGATGGTCACAAGGCGCAAGTGCCTTGGTGAACACATCAGCAGTGTTGGCCTCAGAGGCCACGTACGCAAGTCGCAACTGACCACGCTGCTGCAGCTCACGAGCAAGGAAGTAGCGGAGAGCAATGTGCTTCGTTCTGTGCTCCAAGCGCTGCTCTCGACACAAGGCCAGCATAGCCTTGTTGTCTACGTACAGCACTGGAGGAGAACGAGGCGGCTCTCCAAGGTCAGTCAGCAGGTAGGTGAGCCAGCGAAGCTCCTGTGCAGCCATGGCCCCGGCGTAGATCTCAGCCTCACAACTGGAGCCGAGAACCGAAGACGAGCGAGTAGACCGCCACGAGACAGAGCCGGAACCAAGGCTGAAGGTGTAACCCTGTGACGACCGCTGCGTAGCCTGGTCGTCAGCCCAAGACGCGTCCGCGTGGCCGGTAAGGACCACTGGACTCCGCCCTCCAAGCACTAGCCCCATGCCTGACGTACTGCACAGGTAGCGCAATACCCTCTTCGCTGCAGCCATGTGCTCCGGTCTGTGTCTCCCAGGAGCAACATAGCGTGCAAGAATGCTCAGAGGGTATGCAAGGTCAGGTCGTGTGCAGGTCATCAGGTACATGAGGCAGCCAACAAGCTCCGCATACGGACCACTCGACTCTACGGACTCATCCGAAGGCAGAGCTGAGAGTGAGTGGCGAGTAGGCAGAGGAGTGGCCTGAGGCGAGGAGTACGTGAAGCCGAAGCGCTGAAGGACCTGCTGCACCATGTGTGACTGAGTCAAGGTAATGGTGCGGCGTGCTCTGTCCCGAGTGATCTGCAAGCCAAGGTAGCTGCGCAGTTCACCCAGGTCTGTGCACGTGTGTCTCTTCAACAGCTCGGACTTCACGTAGGCGAGTCCAGCAGTGTCCGCTGTGGCAAAGACCAGGTCGTCGACGTACACGAGGATGTAGAACGGCGGCAGGGAAGTGTCGGTGCGAAGAAACAGCGACGGGTCAGCAGTAGAAGGAGCAAACCCAAGAGCCGCAAGCGTAGTCCTCAGTGTGTCGTGCCACTCACGCGGTGCCTGGCGGAGACCGTAGACTGGCCGTCGGAGGCTCCACTGGGTGCCAGGAGGGAAAGTCCCAGTGAAGCCAGGTGGACGGCGAAGCCAGATCTCCTCGTGCAGGCTACCCTGCAAGAACGCAGTGCTGAAGTCGAGAGAGTGAAGCTCGTAGTCGCGCTGAGCGGCTATGTGCAGCAGCACCCGAAGAGTAGTCATCTTCGGGGTGGGAGAGAAGGTCTGAAAGTAGTCAACTCCCTGCCGCTGACTGAAGCCACGAGCAACGTACCGTGCCTTGAAGACAGGTGGAGAGCCCGGCGGCCGCTTCACCCTGAAGATCCACATGCCACTGACGATGTTCGCCCCAGGAGGGGGAACCGCGTCAACGTAGGTGCCTGTGGACTTCCAGGAAGCCATCTCTGCATCCATAGCTGCCTGCCACTGAGAGGAGTAGGGACCCTCTACGGCCTCCGCGTAAGAACGCGGAGTCGGGATGTCTAGTGCATCCGGGTCTCCCTCAGGGGCAAGCAGTACAGACGCGAGATGAGGTGAAGCAGCCGCTAGACACTGTAACTCCTCCTGCCTGTCCTCTAGGACGTCCGTGCCAAGAGCACACTCACCCCCGACGGACGGAGGACAGACAGACGCAGACTCAGCAACAAGACTAGCAGCGTAGTCGAGACGACAGCGAGCAGCAAAGTCGACGAGCTCAGCGACTAGAGCAGACGCAGTAGTGGACTCAAAAGAGGGGTCAGTGACGACAGTAGCAAGCAGACGCGTGACAGTGGGACTGGCAGCACGAAGAGAGTCCGACTCAGGGTCCGCAAGTGCAGGAAGAGAGGACTCAGGAGGAGAAGGCAAAGGGGCACGCAGAGGAGCAGTGGACGGACGTAAAGACATCCGGTGCGTGCCAGGGACAGGAGGAGGACGCTGACGCGAACTGCGACCACTAGCGCGAGCAGCACGAACAGGCGACGCGGGACGAGACGCAGGCTCACGACGCTCAGCAAGACCTCCAGTAGGACCAGTGTAAGGAGAGGGAGCAGGCAGCGGAGAGGAAGGCTCCAGTAGGGGCTGCGACTGGACAGGCGGTGGACCCTCTATTGGACGAGAAAGACCAAGAACCTGCTGCAGGAGCGGAACGAAGTACGGCCGAGGCCGCGCGGCAGCTCCAGACTCAGCAGGGACAGCACCAGCACCCTCAGCGACAGCACCAGCGCCACCCACACCTCCAGCGGCAGGACCAACAGCAGCAGGCTCAGCACGAACGCCCTCAGCAGCTCCAGCTCCAGGAGGACCTGCAGGGCCAGCAGCTCCGGGACCGGCTGCACCCGCACCCTCGACGGTCGAAGAAGCTCCAGCTCCAGCTCCAGCAGCACCTCCAGACTCAGCAGCACGCCTCCAGCGGCGAGCGAACCACTCGCGCAGCTCCTGTGGAGAGAGGGGCTCCCGGCGAGACGCAGTAGCAGGAGAAACCCCAGGCTCAGCAGCTCCAGACGCAGCACCCCCAGGCTCAGCAGCTCCCAGCTCAGCACCCCCAGGCTCAGCAGCTCCCGACCCAGCACCCCCAGACCCAGCACCTCCAGGCACAGCACCCCCCGGCTCAGCACCCCCAGGCTCCGCACCCTCCGCAGTAGCACCCTCAGGCCCAGCACCCCCAGCAGTAGCACCCCCAGGCTCAGCACCCCCGCGCACAGCACCCCCAGAGTCAGCACCCCCAGGCTCAGCACCCGCAGCAGCACCAGAGTCACCAGTAACCTCGACCGGGTCAACGGCGTCTACCTGGGACACACCTGAGGGGGCAGGAACCTGAGGGGGGAGGGGGTCTACCGGGGGGGGAACCGGCACAAGGAAGTCCGGGGGAGGGGGGAGGGAAGGAGTGCGGTAGGTGAAGAGACGGTAGAAGGGGACTGCCTCGTCGAACGTGACGTCCTGGGAGGACAGAACACGACGAGAGGAGGGGTGGTAAAACTGCCACCCTGGGGCGTCAGTGGGGAAGCCAAGGAAGACACAGGGAGCAGCACGAGGGGACAGCTTGTCCGCAGACAAGTCGCGGACAAACGCCCGAGATCCCCAGACACGGAACACAGACGCATCGCCAACCTTCCCCGTCCACAGCAAGGCTGGGGACATCGCTGGCCGAGAGACCCGGGGGTGAAGGTTGAGCTGATGCGCCGCGTACCTCACCGCAAACGGCCACAGAAAATGGGGGGCAGCCGCATGCATCATGGACGTACGAGCGACATCCATGACCATGCCAATGCGGCGCTCAGCAATCCCATTTTGCTGTGGTGAGTCCGGAAGCGTGAAGGTCTGGCGGATCCCCCGTGCACGACAGTAGTCTCGCAGAAGGCGAGAAGAGAACTCTCCGCCTCTGTCAGAGTGCAGACGCAGAACAGGAAAGTCCGAGCCGAAGCTCTTCCTGAGCTGGAGACGAGCCTCGCGGATCCAGTCGATCAGCACCTCAGTGACCGCACCCTTGCTGCGCAAGGGGAGGACTGTGGTGTAACGCGAGTAGTCGTCAACCACCAACAGGAAGTAGCGCTTGTAACCCTGCCCACGGACGGGGGCTGGGCCCCACACATCCATGTGAAGCGTCTGCAGGGGAGCCTCTGTCGGGGGGAAGTGGGAGGAGTGAGGAGTAGCCCGGAGGCGACCCTCGACACAGGGGACACAGGAAGGTCCTGGCCCGGAGGGGAGAGGAGGGAGAGACTGGGGAAGACCAGAGACAAGGACACGGGAAGCCATGCTCCGAAGACGGGGCAAGGAGGGGTGGCCAAGACGGTGGTGCCACAGGAGAGTCTCGTGAGACAGGAGGCGACAAGAACAGGGGGCAGACTCAGGACCTGACCGGGACGCAGCAGCAAGTACCTGACCCGACGCAGCCACCTGACCAGACGCAGGGACAGGAGGAGACTCAACGGTCAGGGTGTAGAGACTCGACCCCGGCCGACGTGAGAACGTGGCCAGGTGTCGGCCTGTGCGAGCCTCCGTGCAGTGGGTCACCCTCTGACGCGCAGGAGTGAACTGGTGAACACCCCCATCCTGCAGGTCCGCTCCACTCACCAAGTTCGTAGAGAACGAGGGAAGGTACAGACCCGACAGGGTGCCCGAAGGGGCAGCCGGACACGGGAGGACAGTGGAGAAGTGAGACAGGACAGGACCCCCAGAGGGGTCAGCAAGGGAGACCGCAACCGGCCTGGCGAGCGGCGAAAGGGTAGTGCGGTCTCGAAAGAAGGAGCGAGAAGCTCCGGAGTCAAGTGTGAAAGTGAGGGAGGACGAGGACGACTCAGTACCTGAGAGCGCAGTCTCACCAGTACCTGAGAGCGCAGCCGCACTGGCACCTAGAGCAGCAGCCTCACAAGCACCTAGCGCAGCAGTACCAATGCCCGGGTTGGGCTGAAAACACCGGTAACCCTCATTCTCCTCACTATAATCCACAACATACATAGCAGTAAG
This sequence comes from Closterium sp. NIES-65, assembly GCA_948144175.1. Classification (NCBI taxonomy): domain Eukaryota; kingdom Viridiplantae; phylum Streptophyta; class Zygnematophyceae; order Desmidiales; family Closteriaceae; genus Closterium; species Closterium sp. NIES-65. The sequence continues at coordinate 36,343 of CANXME010002567.1, forward strand.
GATAGCATCAAAATCAAGATCAAAGATCGCTACACCAGCCCTGAGAAGCTCATCCCAGCGAGGGATCTCACTAGCCCCAGGGAACTGCTGACGCCAAGCGTCCGTCAGGCGGCCAAAGCAGCGCTGGGTGGCGTGGGCACCCCCACACTGCTCACCCGCGCGGTCGCCGGAACGAAGAACGTAGGTGCAGGGACCAGTACCCCCACCCCTCTGACGCCCAGCGTACCACTCACGAAGCTGCTGAGGCGAAGGGATGTCCCGCGAGCGCTGCTGCTGCTGCCGGTGCGAGCGCTGGCCACCACCACCGCCGCTACGCTGCTGGGTACCACCCCGACCAGCTCCACCTCCTCCACCACTACTGCCTCCTCCGCTGCCGCCTCCACTGCCTCCACCTCCGCCGCCTCCACCTCCGCCGCTGCCTCCACCACCACCGCTGGCACCACCACCACCGTCTCCGCCGCTGCTGCCGCCACCACCACCACCACCCCCGCCACTAGCCCCGCCGCCACCCCCACTCCCTCCGCCGCCACCGCCGCCACCGCCACCGCCCCCTCCAGCTCCACCCGCGCCCTTGCCCCCCTTGCCCTTGCTGGAGCGACGTCTCCCACTAGGGGCAGACGCCGCGCCGACCGACTCAAGACCAAGCAGGTCGGCAGCAGCAGCAGAGGCAACAGAGGGCAGCAAGGGGGAAGGAGAGCACCCCTCAAAGATGGGGGTGCGAGGGTCACCACGAGAAGCACCTACAGCGACTATGCCTTTCTCCGCTGCAAGGAGGGCCTTCTCGAGGAGGTCGACGGTGAGAGTGGTGGGACAGACTGCGAGAAAGTGGTCCCTGACGACGCGAAGGGAGTCAGGGAGGCGTGCGACTACGTAGTAGAGAGCGATGTACATGGGGGGGGGGTTCTTAGCGCAGAACTCAGCAGGAAGGGCGGCGCGGTAGCGAGTGTCACTAGTGCGGAGGTGCGTAATGAGGTCAGCGACAGTGGGAAAGGCAGAGAGGTCAGGAAAGAGGTAGGGAAGCATGAGACGGCTCAGTGCAGCAGTGGCAGGGGAGGAGTAGCGCGCAACTACAGCGTCGTACAAGGTCTGAGCACTCTTGTACTGACTAAAGTGCGCACGCTCAGAGGTAGGGAGGTGGCGACGCACAGCAAGACGTGCAGCAGCATCGCGGGTGGCCCACTTAGAGCGGACAGCGGGATCAGCATCAGCAGCAGGGGCAGGAGAGGCGCCAGAGGTGAGGTCAAAGAGAGAAAGGTCGTCAGCCCTGTCGCACTGTAAGAACAGCTGCAGGTCGTCTAAGCAGACCTCAAAATCAATGGCGCGACCCTCAGCGTCAAAAGCTAGGACACTAGGGGTAGCCATGGTGACGACAGCGACGCAGTGCAAGCAGTAGGGAAAGAGCTCGCAGTGTCAGTGGGACAGTGCTCACCAGGCAGGGCAGGTCGTGCAGTCAGCAGAAAGGCGGCTCAGCGACCGGGCGGCTCGGGTGCACAGTTGCTCTGCTCCCGGGCGGCTCGGCGGCTGGGCGGCTCGGGCGCAGGGTGGCTCGGCTCCCGGGCGGCTCGGCGGCTGGGCAGCTAGGGTGCAGGGCGGCTCGGCTCCCGGGCGGCTCGGCGGCTGGGCGGCTCGGGTGCAGGGCGGCTCGGCTCTCGGGCGGCTCGGCGGCAGGGCGGCTCGGGTCCCGGGCGGCTCGGCTGCTGGGGCGGCTCGGCCGGGAGATGCAGCGTCGGGCCGGCAGGTGCAGCGTCGGGCCGGTAGGTGCAGCGGCGGGCCGGCAGGTGCAAGTGGCGGGCCGTAAGAGGCGGCGGGCCGATGGGTGCAGCGGCGGGCCGGTAGGTGCAGCGGCGGGCCGGCAGGAGCAGCGGCGGGCCGGCAGGGTGCAGCGGCGGGCCGGCAGGAGCAGCGACGGGCCGGCAGGGTGCAGCGGCGGGCAGTAGAGTGCAGCGGCGGGGCCGTCGGCAGCAGAGGCGGGGCCGCGTCAGAGGAGGCGGCGTGGCCGCGTCAGGGGAGGCGGCGGGGCCGCGTCAATGGAGGCGGCGGGGCCGCGTCAGGGGAGGCGGCGGAGTCGCGTCAGGGGAGGCGGCGGGGCCTCGTCAAGGGAGGCGGCGGGGCCGCGTCAGGGGAGGCGGCGGGGCCGCGTCAAGGGAGGCGGCAGGGCCGCGTCAGGGGAGGCGGCGGGGCCGCGTCAGGGGAGGCGGCGAGGCCGCGTCAAGGGAGGCGGCGGGGCCGCGTCAAGGGAGGCGGCGGGGCCGCGTTAAAGGAGGCGGCGGGGCCACGTCAAGGGAGGCGGCTGGGCCGCGTCAGGGGAGGCGGCAAAGCCGCGTCAGAGGAGGCGGCGGGGCCGCGAGTGAAAAGGCGACCCGAGGGGTCGCTAAAAAAAAAGGGCGCGCCTCGGGGCGCGCGTCGGTGGGCCCAGACAACGGTCCTAAGGTAGGACCCGCTCTGATACCATGTGAGAATTGGAAAACAGGAATGAATGAACTATGAATGAAAGCAGTACAAATATGAAACCCTAACTGGGTTGTACCCCCTATGGGATACCCCACTACAGCCTACACAGCAGTATAAGCTATAGATATGTTCTGACAGTCTGCGTCACGACTTGCCCACGCAGGACCATTTCTGTCGTACGTGGCCTGTCATGAGTGATTCCCTGGTTAGTTTTGTACAAAAGTCATCAATCCAGCACCACAAACCCTCAAATTCGGCGCCTGCACGAGATTTAAGAAGCGCGCAACGGGATCACCACAGTCAAGTGGTGCCACCTATAGTTTTATACAGCCTTGTGCGCTTCGTCAACTGGGGTGTGTGTTCGGGCGTTGGGGTTTCGGGGGGTCCTTCTTCTCTAAGCATCTCTTGCAAACGCCCCACCCAGCCATTTTCAGCGCGATTACACTAATTCTCTCCCCTTCCCCGTCAGTCCATCTTCTCACCATGGCGGACGACGCGGAAGCTGTTGAATCACCCACCCCACGGCCTAATCCACCAGTCACTGGCCTAGATTTCCTACGACGCTCCCAGCCTGCAGCCGTGTTAGGCTCGTCTTCGCCGACTCGCGTTCCAGTGGCTTCTTCCCCGAATCGCCAGGATGTTACTCCTGTTTCATTGCCCGCTGTTAATGCTAGACGGGCTTTCAGCAACACACCGACCGTCTCCTCTAGTTCCTCTACTCGGAATACTGCAAAGCCTAGATCGCAAGCGGCGCCTAGCTCTTCACGTGGTACTGCCGTCCCCCGTTTCCCCAAGGCATGCCGATTTAACCAGAGCACACTGCGGATTGCTAAGACGGGGGTTCCTCACATCCACATCGTGGCACACCCCACCATAGTGCCTAAAGTAGGTGTCAGAATCCCAACCGCTATACCATTGGGATAAAAGGGCTTGTTTCAGTAGCGGGTCAGTGCGTCCATAACCCCCCAGGCAAACGCGCCTGTAACCCCCCCTAGGATCGATCGGGGATCTCACAGTGTAGCTCTACTAACACCCCCCCACACTGGGAGGCCCAGGACTGAGCACAGTGGCAACGGCCAACATGTGCATACACCGGGATACGAACCCGAGATCGCTCTGATACCATGTCAAAATCCCAACCACTAGACCATTGGGATAAAAGGGCTTGTTTCAGTAGCGGGTCAGTGCGCCCATAACCCCCCAAGCAAACGCGCCTGTAACCCCCCCTAGGATCGATCGGGGATCTCACAGTGTAGCTCTACTAAGAGTAGGTGCTTCATCAACTCCACCAGCAGCTTATCCGACAGGTGATCCTGGGCCTTCTAGGAGCACCTGTCAGATTTATATGACATAGCTGTTGTAGGCTATAGTGGGGTAGCACATATGGGGTACGACTGTCTAGGGTTTGTACTTGTACCAAACTTTCCCTTATTCAATCGATTCTCGTTAAAAAAATAAAAATAAAAAATTCTCACGGTATCGAACAGGTTCCCCTGTGGGAACTGTTCCTAGGGCCCACCACCTTTTTTTTCCCTGCCCGGAGCGCGCTCTACTCTGCCCGAGTCGCGCTCCCCTCTTTCGACCCCGTCGCGTCGCCTTCGCGGCCCCGTGACGTCGCGCCGCCCTAGCGGCCGCGTCGCGCCGCCCTCGCGGCCCCGATCCGCCGCCCTCGCGGCTCCGCCGCGTCGCGCCGCCCTCGCGGCCCGTTCGCGCCGCCCTCGCGGCCCTTTCGTGCCGCCCTAGCGGCCTCTTCAAGCCGCCCTCGCGACCCCCCTCCTAGCCGCCCTAGCGGCCCCGTCGCCTACCCCTTTGGCCCCGGCGCCGCCCTTCCCGGCCCCGGCGCCGCCCTTCCCGGCCCCGGCGCCGCCTCTGCCCGCCCCGTCGCCCACCCTGCGGCCCCGTCGCCTACCCTGCGGTCCCGGCGCCTACCCTGCGGCCCTGGCGCCTACCCTGCGGCCCCGGCGCCGCCCTTCTCGGCCCCGGCGCCGCCTCTGCTGGACCCGTCGTCTACCCTGTGGCCCCGGCGCCTACCCTGCGGCCCCGTCGCCTACCCTGCGGCCCCGTCGCCTACCCTGCGACCCCGGCGCCGCCCTTCCCGGCCCCGGCGCCGTCTCTGCTGGCCCCATCGCCTACCCTGCGGCCCCGGCGCTTACCCTGCGGCCCCGTCGCCTACCCTGCGGCCCCTTCGCCTACCCTGCGGCCCCGGCGCTACCCTTCCCGGCCCCGGCGCCGCCTCTACCGGAGCCCGCCGCCGTCCCCACGCGGCCCCGCCGTCACCTCCGAGCCGCCGGCGCCGCCGAGCCACTGCCGAGCCGCCCGAGCCACCCGAGCCGCCCGAGCCGCTGACCCACCAGAGACGCCCAAGCCGCCGGGTCACCGAGCTACCGAGCCGCCGTACCGCCGAGTCGCCCGAGCCGCCAGAGCCGCCAAGTCGCCGAGCCGCAGTTGCTGCCGAGCCGCCGTACCGCCAAGCCGCCGAGCCGCCCGAGCCGCCCTGTCCGGTAAGAGCAGCGCCTCTATCACTGCACTGCCCTTACCCTACTGTTCACGCTACTAGTCTACTGCTGTCATGGCTACCCCTAGTGTCCTCGCTTTTGACGCTGAGGGTCGGGCCATTGACTTTGACGTCTGGGTAGATGACCTGCAACTTTTCTTACAGTGCGATAGGGCAGACGATCTCTCCCTCTTTGACCTCACTTCTGGTGCCTCTCCTGCCCCTGCTGCTGATGCTGACGCCACTGTTCGCTCACAGTGGGCCACACGCGATGCTGCTGCACGTCTTGCTGTGCGTCGCCACCTGCCTACCTCAAAGCGTGCGCACTTTAGTCAGTACAAGAGTGCTCAGACCTTGTACGACGCTGTAGTTGCACGCTACCCCTCCCCTGCCACTGCTGCACTGAGCCGCCTCCTACTACCGTACCTCTTCCCTGACCTTGCTGCCTTTCCCACAGTCACTGACCTCATTACGTACCTCCGCACTAGTGACACTTGCTACCGCGCTGCGCTTCCTGTTGAGTTCTGCGCCAAGAACCCCCCCCCCATGTACATCACCCTCTACTACATAGTCACCCGGCTCTCTGACTCTCTCCGCGTAGTCAGGGACCACTTCCTCTCAGTTTGCCCCACCACTCTCACCGTTGACCTCCTCGAGAAGGCCCTCCTAGCGGCAGAAAAGAGCATAGTCGCTGCAGGAGCCTCTCGTGGTGACCCTCGCACCCCCGTCTTTGAGGGGTGTTCCCCCTCCCCCCTTTTGCCCTCTGTTGCCTCTGCTGCTGCAGCCGACCTCGTTGGTTTCGAGTCGGTCGGCGCTGCGTCCGCCCCGAGCGGGAGACGCCGCACCGGCAAGGGCAAGGGGGGCAAGGGCGCTGAAGGGGCTGGCGGGGGTGGCGGAGGTGGCGGTGGTGGCAGTGGAGGGGGTGGGGGTGGTGGTGGGAGTGGTGGCGGGGGTGGAGGTGTCGGTGGCGGCAGTGGAGGCGGAGGCGGAGGCGGCGGTGGCGGTGGGGGCGGAGGTGGCGGAGGTGGCGGCGGAGGAGGAGGCGGCGGCGGAGGAGGCGGAGCTGGTCGGGGTGGCGCTGCGCAGAGGGTCGGCTCCGGTGGTGGTCAGCGCCAGCAGCAGCAGCGCACTCGTGACATCCCCCCCCCCTCAGCAGCTCCGTGAATGGTACGCTGCACGCCTGCGGGGTGGGGGTACTGGTCCGTGCACCTACGTCCTACGCACCCGTGACCGCGCAGGTGAGCAGTGCGGGGGTGCGCACTCCACCCAGCGCTGCTTTGGCCGTCTGACGGACGCTTGGCGTCACCAGTTCCCTGAGGCCACTGAGATCCCCCGCTGGGGCGAGCTGTCTAGGGCGGGAGTAGCTGTCTTTGACCTTGACTTTGATGCTATTCTTGCTGCCATGTATGCTGGGACTATTAGTGAAGAGGGTGACTGTTACTGGTGTTTTCCACCCGACCCGGGAATTGAGACTGCTGCTCTAGGTACTGGTGAGGCTGCTGCTCTAAGTGCTAGCGAAACTGCTGCTCTAGGTGCTCGTGTGTCTGCTCCCTCAGGTGCAGGTGAGTCTGCTCTCTTAGGTACTCCGTCGGCTTCGGCCTCCCACACCTTCACCCTTGACTCGGGGGCTTCTCGCTCCTTCTTTCGAGACCGCACCACACTCACGCCGCTTGGCCGGCCAGTTGAAGTCTCTCTGGCAGACCCCTCTGGGGGTCCTGTCCTTGCTCACTTCTCCACTGTCCTCCCGTGTCCGGCGGCCCCCTCTGGCACCCTGTCCGATCTTTACCTCCCCTCGTTCTCTACGAACTTGGTGAGTGGTGCTGACCTAGAGGATGCGGGGGTTCACCAGTTCACTCCTGCGAGTCAGCGGGTGACCCATTGCACGGACGCTCGGACAGGCCGACACCTGGCCACGTTTACTCGTCGGCTCGGGTCGAGCTTGTACACACTGACCAGTGCGTCTCCTCCTGTCACTGCGTCTGGTCAAGTAGCTGCGTCGGGTCAGGTGTTTGCTGCAGCGTCCAAGTTTGGTCCTAAGTCTGCCCCCTGCTCATGTCACCTCCTGTCTCACGAGACTCTCCTCTGGCACCACCGCCTTGGTCACCCCTCCCTGCTTCGTCTCCGAGGCATGGCCTCCCGTGTCCTTGTCTCTAGTCTTCCCCGGTCCCTCCCTCCCCTTCCCCCGGGGCCTGCCCCTGCCCGCGTCCCCTGCGTCGAGGGGCGGCAGCCTGCTGCCCCTCACTTCTCCCAGTTTCCTCCGACAGAGGCCCCGCTGCAGACGCTTCACATGGACGTGTGGGGCCCAGCCTGCGTCCGTGGACAGGGTCACGAGCGCTACTTCCTGTTGGTGGCTGACGACTACTCGCGTTACACCACAGTCTTCCCCTTGCGCAGCAAGGGTGATGTCACTGAGGTGTTGATCGACTGGATCCGCGCAGCTCGTCTCCAGCTCAGGCAGAGCTTCGGCTCGGACTTTCCTGTTCTGCGTCTGCACTCTGACAGAGGCGGAGAGTTTTCCTCTTGCCTTCTGCGAGCCTACTATCGTGCACGAGGCATCCGCCAGACATTCACGCTTCCGGACTCTCCACAACAAATCGGGATTGCTGAGCACCGCATTGGCATGGTCATGGACGTCGCCCGTACGTCCATGATGCATGCGATTGCCCCCCATTTTCTGTGGCCGTTTGCGGTTCGGTACGCGGCGCATCAGATCAACCTTCAGCCCAGGGTCTCCATGCCGGAGACCTCCCCAGCTTTGCTGTGGACGGGGAAGGTTGGCGATGCGTCTGCGTTCGTGTCTGGGGATCTCGGGCGTTTGTCCGCGACTTGTCTGCGGACAAGCTGTCCCCTCGTGCTGCTCCTTGCGTCTTCCTAGGTTTCCCCCCTGACGCGCTAGGGTGGCAGTTCTACCACCCCACCTCTCGCCGTGTTTTGTCCTCCCAGGACGTCACGTTTGACGAGTCGGTCCCCTACTACCGCCTCTTCCCCTACCGCACTCTGTCCCTCCCCCCGCCACCGCTCTTCCTTGTGCCAGGTCCCCCCCCGGTAGACCCCCTCCCCCCTCAGGGTCCTGCCCCTTCAGGTGTGTCCCAAGTAGACGCGGTCGAGCCTGTCGAGGTTGCTGGTGACTCTGGTGCTGCTGCGGGTGCTGAGCCTGGGGGTGCTGACTTTGGGGGTGCTAAGTGTGTGGGTGCTACGCCAGGGGGTGCTCAGCCTGAGGGTGCTACTACTAGGGGTGCTAAGCCTGGGGGTGCTACGACTGGGGGTGCTGAGCCTGGGGTTGCTACGCCTGGAGGTGCTTAGCGTGGGGGTGCGGAGCCTGAGGGAGCTGGGCGTGCTCGTATCGCGTCTGGCGGTACTGTGCCTGGAGGTTCTACGGGTGCTTCGTCTCGGCGGGAGCCACTCTCTCCACAGGAGCTGCGCGAGTGGTTTGCCCGGCGCTGGAGGCGTGCTGCTAGAGCTGGAGGTTCTTCGGCTACTGAGGGTGCTGGTGTTGCGGGTACCGGAGGTGCTCGTACTGGGAGTAGTGGAGCTGCTGGGCCTGCGGGTACGACTGGAGCTGGAGCTGCTGAGGGTGTTGGCGCTGAGGCTACTGCTGTCGGTCCTGGAGGCGGTCCTGCTGGGAGTGCTACTGGTGCTGCTGGAGGACCTGCAGCTACTGGAGTTGCTGGGGGTGCTGGAGCTGAAGGTGCTGCTGGCACTGGTGCTACCACAGGGGGTACTGGTGCTGTCCCTGCTGTGTCTAGAGTCGCTGCGCGGCCTCGGCCGTACTTCGTTCCGCTCCTTCAGCAGGTTCTTGGTCTTCCGCCTTCTACTGGTCCTCCTCCTCCCTTAGAGTGTCCACAGCCTGTCCCGTCACAGTTACAGTTACAGCCGGCCTCCCCACTGCCTGCTCCTTCTTCTTACACTAGTCCTACTAGAGGTCTTGCTGAGCGTCGTGAGCCTGCGTCTCGCCCTGCGTCGCCTGTCCGTCCTGCTCGCACTAGTGGTCGTGGTTCGCGTCAGCGTCCTCCTCCTGTCCCTGGCACGCACCGGATGTCTCTACGTCCGTCCACTGCTCCTCTACGAGCCCATTTGCCTTCTCCTCCTAAGTCCTCTATTCCTGCTCTTGCCGACCCGGAGTCGGACTCTCTTCGTGCTGCCAGTCCTACTGTCCCGCGTCTCCTTGCTATTATCGTAAATGACCCTTCCTTTGAGTCCACTGCTGCGTCTGCCCTAGTTGCTGACCTCGTCGACTTTGCTGCTCGTTGTCGTCTAGACTACGCTGCTAGTCTTGTCGCTGAGTCTGAGTCTGTCTGTCCTCCATCCGTCGGGGGTGAGTGTGCCCTTGGCACGGACGTCCTTGAGGACAGGCAGGAGGAGTTCTAGTATTTGGCTGCTGCTTCACCTTATCTTGTGTCCGTACTACTTACCCCTGAGGGAGACCCGTATGCACTTGACATCCCGACTCCGCGCTCTTACGCGGAGGCGATAGAAGGTCCCTACGCCTCTCAGTGGCAGGCAGCTATGGGCACAGAGATGGCTTCCTGGAAGTCCACAGGCACCTACGTTGACGAGGTTCCCCCGCCTGGGGCGAACATCGTCAGTGGCATGTGGATTTTCAGGGTGAAGCGGCCGCCGGGTTCTCCGCCTGTCTTCAAGGCGTGTTACGTGGCTCGTGGCTTCAGTCAGCGGCAGGGAGTTGACTACTTTCAGACCTTCTCTCCCACCCCGAAGATGACCACTCTTCGGGTACTGCTGCACATAGCTGCTCACCGAGACTACGAGCTGCACTCTCTTGACTTCAGCACTACTTTCTTGCAGGGCAGCCTGCACGAGGAGATCTGGCTGCGTCACCCACCTGGCTTCACTGGGTCTTTTCCTCCTGGCACCCAGTGGAGCCTCCGGCGGCCAGTCTACGGTCTCCGCCAGGCACCGCGTGAGTGGCACGACACACTAAGGACTACACTTGCCGTTCTTGGGTTTGCTCCCTCTACTGCCGACCCGTCGCTGTTTCTGCGCACCGACACTTCTTTGCCGCCGCTCTACATCCTCGTGTACGTCGACGACTTGGTCTTTGCCACAGCTGACACTGCTCGACTCGCCCACGTGAAGTCCGAGCTGCAGAAGAGAGACACGTGCACAGACCTGGGTGAACTGCGCAGCTACCTTGGCTTGCAGATCACTCGGGACAGAGCACGCCGCACCATTACCCTGACTCAGTTACACATGGTGCAGCAGGTCCTTCAGCGCTTCGGCTTCACGTACTCCTCGCCTCAGGCCACTCCTCTGCCTACTCGCCACTCGCTCTCAGCTCTGCCTTCGGATGAGTCCGTAGAGCCGAGTGGCCCGTACCTAGAGCTTGTTGGCTGCCTCATGTACCTGATGACCTGCACACGACCTGACCTTGCATACCCTCTTAGCATCTTGGCACGCTATGTTGCTCCTGGGAGACACAGACCAGAGCACATGGCTGCAGCGAAGAGGGTGTTGCGCTACTTGTGCAGTACGTCGGGCATGGGGCTTGTGCTTGGAGGGCATAGTCTTGTGGTCCTCACTGGGCACGCAGGCGCTTCTTCGGTTGACGACCAGGCTACGCAGCGGTCATCACAGGGTTACACCTTCAGCCTTGGTTCCGGCTCTGTTTCGTGGCGGGCTACTCGCTCGTCTTGTGTTCTCGGCTCCAGTTGTGAGGCTGAGATCTATGCAGGAGCCATGGCTGCACAAGAGCTTCGCTGGCTCACCTACCTGCTGACTGACCTCGGAGAGCCGCCTCGTTCTCCTCCAGTGCTGTACATAGACAAGAAGGCCATGTTGGCTTTGTGTCGGGAGCAGAGACTGGAGCACAGAACGAAGCACATTGCTCTTCGCTACTTCCTTGCTCGTGAGCTACAGCAGCGTGGTCAGCTGCGCCTTGCGTACGTGGCCTCTGAGGCCAACACTGCTGATATCTTCACCAAGGCGCTTGCGCCTTGTGATCATCAGCGCTTCTGTACTCAGCTGGGTCTTGTGCCTGCCTTGCCTCACTTGCTCACCACTTGACCTTCTTTGTTCTGTTACATATATATATACACCTGCTCTTGCTTGTCTAGCCTTATATATATATGTGTAATCCTGCATGTGAACTGGCCTTGTGGCCTTGAACTTGTGCTCGGAATGTGTGGTGACTTTGTGATCCACCCTGAGCTTGCTTTGCTTTGCTTGACTGGTCTTGTGACCCCTTGTTCTCCCCCACTTTGCCTATGGGGGTGTGTTTGATTTATATGACATAGCTGTTGTAGGCTATAGTGGGGTAGCACATATGGGGTACGACTGTCTAGGGTTTGTACTTGTACCCAACTTTTCGTTAGTCAATCCGTTCTCATTCAAAAAAAAAAAAAAAAAAATCTCAACACCATCCATGTCCCTGATCTAGACGTGCTAATGGAGAAACTGCACGAACTGTCGAAGGAATATTGGCAGGACAAACTCAAGTGGCTGATTATCATGCAGAGGAAGGACGGGACTCCGTACATGAAGTCTAGCATATGCATGGCTCACGGTCTAGCCCACTGGAAGTTCGTTAAACTTGGGGACGGTGGCGTTGATATCCAGTGGCAAACGATGCGGAAGCACGCGCTCAGTAGGAAGCACCAGGATGCCGTCAATGCCAAGCTTCGCGCAGAAGGCGGTAAGGTTGACCAACGGGGCATTGAGGAGTTCGAGAACGACGACAACGAGACGTCGCGGGTGAAACAACTGATGCTGGTCATGCTATTTTTTTTCAAATCCGATTCCCCCTTCTCCCTTTTTGTCGATCTTGTTCGCCTGTTGGCCGAGCTTCAGATGCCTCACATCCCGTACAAGGCCATAGGGACATAGCAGTCACTGTGAGTGATGATACGTTCTTGGTTTGTGTTTCTGAAGTCACCACGACTAATACCACCTTAACTGTGACGTGCAGGTACGGCTTTCGTGAAATAAGCGAAGCGATCATCACCAACCTTAAGCAGCAGCAGACGCGCCACATCCAGGGGTCTCCGTTCCTAGGCATTCAACTCGACGAGAGTACCGACCGTCGCAGAGGCAAGCACATGATCGTCTATCTCAGCTTCATTCGCGACGCAGAGGTCGTCACCGAGCTGTTTGGGCACTTGACGGTCGAGAAGTACGACGCGTCGTCTCTGTTGACGGTACTTCTCGCCCATTTGGTTGTGACGGGCGTCGACATCATGAAATTGTCGGGCATAAGTACGAATGGCGCGAGCGTGATGTGGGGTTCACAGGCTGGAGTGGCGACACTGCTGAAACTGCGAGTCCCGCACTTGGTGACGTGCCACTGCATCGCTCACAGGTCCGTTATCAACATTTGTGTGTAAACTGTTTATGATTCGGTTGTCGCACTTGTTGCACACGTGTTCTAACCCCCTTTTTTTTTGCACACACGCAGGGAGGCTCTCGCCGCAAAGGACGCGGCGGAAGCGGTGCCCGACCTCAACATGGTCGACACGGTCGTGCGGAGCGTCGCATAAAACTTGGGGAGGAGCATCGTCTTGCACTCCCGATTCATGGAACTCCAACACATTCTGCACGAGACGTCTCTGGAGGTGCAGGGGATTAAAGACGTTAGATGGCTGGCGCGTGGCGACGCGATTCGGAGGCTCGTGGTAGTCCTACCGGCGGCAATAGTCGTGTTGTGGGAGCACGACAAGAAAGCATACGCGACAGTCACAAGCTTCAAGTTTCACCTTTTCCTCCATTTCCTGGCAAATGCGTTGAAACTGCTCCACGAGCTGAACCTCATGTTTCAACAGCGCACGGTGAGCACTTGCGAGGTGCGTGCTTATGTTTATGCATACGAACGTCTCCGACTACCACTTCTTGCCGTCTGCAGGTGGACATCACCCGGGTGGCATCCATGGTCCAAAACACGTGCGACAAGCTGAAGCAACGATACATCGAGCATGGCGTCAACCAGGGCTCTCGTTATCAGACCAATTTGGTCTGATGGTCTGAGTTTAAGACTTGATTTTTTGTATTCATCTGCTTCCTAAGAATCTGTGTTTGTTCTCATCTGATCAGTATGATAAGCGTTTTAGGTTCGTATGATCTTTCCAGACGTGTATAATTCTTAATATGAATATACAGATATCGAGTTCGGTTTCGTCTGAAACCGACATCTTAACCCACTAGGCCATATGCCCAGTGGACCAGAGAATAGGACCATAGGTACAGCCATTTGCTGTTCTGTAACAGCACGTGCATTCAATACGCGTGTCTTACAGCAGCCTCGCTGTCATGTAACCGCGGCATATGCTGCCAAGAAGGATCAGTCCATCTTCAGGTGTAATATTTCCAGTAGCTCTTTACCATGATTCACAGTAACCGAGCCTCTTCAGTTCAGACAATTCTAGCCGGTAGCGCGGTAGCACAAGCAGACCCTGCTGCAGGCAGCGGCATAATCCTAGGAGCAATCCGCAGAGTCTTGCACATAACACTCGAACACTCGGATCGGACCTCTCAGTAACATTTGAAAAGGTCCCTCTCTGGTGAAAACTTATGGAAGTGAAGGTTCTTCTGTTTTAAGAGCCCGTCACTTATCAGTTATTTCCAAATATGGTGGCTTTCCACCAAACTTGCAGCCTGAGGATGATTCAAGGCAGGGCTCTCGCTAGGTTTTGGGGCTGTCGAACAGTACCCTGGAAAAAATTTCGTCTTATTTATCAGACTAGAAAAACTATTCCAGCTTATAATGCAGACCATGTAAATTTCGTCGTCCGAGCGTAAGACGGGGGAATTTTTTTTCAGGATACTGTCAGACAGCCCTAAAACCTAGTAAGTGAACTTGGTAGAATTCAATTACAGTTCCACTAGCAAAAGTTGATAGAACAAGAATATGGTACAAGCAAGGAGAACCAAATAGCAAAGACAATGAACCATGTAGAAACGTTCCTCGATAAGCACCTGAATCTGTCGAGTCAGCAACGGCAGGTGAAACGACAAACACATGCATATTTCACCTGAGTTGGTAGTTGCTCAGGTTTACAACGTTCATAGTTGTGCACGTTTTTACTGTTAGCAAAAACGTGTTTCAGGTTCAGTTTCCTTACTGAATCGAATTATCCTGGGGAGTACAATTTCCGAAATTACCTGATTGGTCGAAATCTGCTGTTCCGTAATTGGGTGAAATTTGCGCACATTGCAAATTTTGTAGCTAAGACATTCTGGTCGACCAGAATCGCTCTGCTCGACGAAACACTCGACGAACTAAATTCTGTCGACCAGCAATCCGTCGAAACACCAATTTTGCCAATTCTGCCGATCAGAAAAGCTCGTCTTTGACGCCGTTTTACTCCCGACGACGAGCTCCTCCTAGAAGAGAACCTCGATCGAGCAGAGGAAACACTTCTACCTCGGCCAATTAATATCGTCGACAAACGACTCGTCGCACACAGATAAAAGTCCCCAAAGTCGCCGATGACCACCAAACGAACACCGTCTTGTTCCGAAATGCCTGTTCAACTTCGCCAAAGCGAAGGCGGGGCCTTTTCTCTTCGACACTCCCCTGCCCAACTCACGCTTGAGCACCCACACACAAGGTCCACCCAAAACCCAGAATGATAGAATATAAGGAGAAAATTTCTTCTACGTGCACCGAACACATAGTACGTAGATCACCGCATCAACCGTGCAGAAAAGGGCACGGCACCTACTCATGCACCTCATCATCCCCGTCGCCCACGTCGGCCAGATGCACTGGGCCAATTGCGACAGAGCACCGGTTGAAAGCCGAAAAATGCAGCGCCTTCGTCAAAAAATCTGCCGGCTGCTCGGATGTCGGGATGTACTGCAGAGCAATTTTCCCGCGCTTCACCATCTGCTGCAGCCAGACGTAGCGTCGCTCGATGTGCTTGAGGTTGCCCTTGAGCCCCAAGCCCTCTACGATAGTGATTGCAGACTGATTGTCCACGTGCAGAACAGTCGGCTTCCTTGGGTCGAGCAGACGGATCTCTGCAAGGAGGAAGCGCAGACGGCGAGCCTCCTTACCGGCTTCGGTCGCCGCGACGTACTCTGATTCGGTCGACGAGAGCGTCGAGCACTTGATGCGCTGGTTCGCCTAGGAGATTGCGGCTCCTCCGGAGACGAAAACATAGCCGCCCGTGCTCGTCCGATTTGTTGTAAAGGACTCTCCTCTACTTTGCAGGAACTGGGAGTTGCACTAAACAATAGAGCACTCTGCTGGCTTTCCAACGAGCCGTCAAGCACGCGATTCGCCTACGTAACGAGAGAGTTAAAGGCATTTATGTGCTTGCTAGTGCTCTTAAAACAAATGATAGGAGCTCTCTGGATTTAGTAGTCGAGTGTATCACATACAAATAGATTCAGGTTTCCAGTATGATTGCATGCAATACAAAGAAAACAATTTTATAGCATGCAAACAAGATCGAATCGCACAAGTAACCTCGAACCGCGGTACACTCGAATGTTCGAGTAACATTTCGAAGGGGTGAAATTCGACTCTTGAATTTTACCGAATCGAGTTCTTCCTGAGTCTCGATTCTTCTTGTACTGCCATGTTGCACCGAAGTGCAGGTTCTTCCGAAGTCAATCCCAACTTCTTGGAACTTGCAACACATTCATGAAACTTCAGACTTGCAGCTCACTCAACCTTGAGTTGCATTCGGTGGTTGGGGGCAACCCCCCCCCCTCACGCAACCTCCAACACGATTCTACTTGTCGCCAACATCGTTGGCATTTGCATAGCCGAACAGACACAGCGACTCTGGACCGCCGCCGAACTCCAGAGCGGCGTCACGAGTTTCAGCGAGGTAATGCAGACAACGATCGACCTCACGCCAGTGGTTATCGCTTCGCACTGCCAGGCCGGATCCGAGCTTGCTGCAAGCGAAGGCAATGTCGAGCCTCGTCGTCGTGGCCGCGAACTGCAGCGAGCAGACCTTCTGCTGGTACTCTGCTTCCTCGCGCGACTGAAACTCCTCGTCGTCGAACACCAGCTCTACGTAGGCGTCGACAGAGACCGACGTCTTCGGCACTCGCCCGGTCTGCTCCTCGTCGATGAAACGCCGACGCAGTTTGTCGACGTAGACTTGCTGGTGAAGCCGCAGCTTCCTCGCAGGACGGTCGTGCACGATTTCCAGCCCGAGATACTTCTTGACCGGGCTGATTTTGCGCAGCTCCAAGGCGGTTTCCAGCAGCTCCTTCAGCTCCTTCAGCATCGCTATGTTGCTGCTTGCAGCAAGCAGGTCGTTGACGTAGACGAGCACCCAGCACGCCACCCCGTCGTTGCCGACCTTGAAGTAGAGAGCCTCATCTGAAAACAAAGAATGAATGAACTATGAATCAATTGGGTACAAGTACTAACCCTAATTGGGTTGTACCCCTTATGGGCTACCCCACTATAGCCTACAAAATATGCATAAGCTATAATGTTCTGACACACCCCCATAGGCAAAGTGGGGGAGAACAAGGGGTCACAAGACCAGTCAAGCAAAGTAAAGCAAAGCAAGCTCAGGGTGGATCACAAAGTCACCACACATTCCGAGCACAAGTTCTAGGCCACAAGGCCAGTTCACATGCAGGAGTACATATATATAAAAAGGCTAGACAAACAAGAGCAGGTGTATATATATATGTGTAACAGTACAAGCAAGGTCAAGAGGTGAGCAAGTGAGGCAAGGTAGGCACAAGGCCCAGCTGAGTACAGAAGCGCTGATGGTCACAAGGCGCAAGCGCCTTGGTGAAGATATCAGCAGTGTTGGCCTCAGAGGACACGTACGCAAGACGCAGCTGACCACGCTGGTGCAGCTCACGAGCAAGAAAGTAGCGGAGAGCAATGTGCTTCGTTCTGTGCTCCAGTCGCTGCTCCCGACACAAGGCCAGCATGGCCTTGTTGTCTACGTACAGCACTGGAGGAGAACGAGGCGGCTCTTCGAGGTCAGTCAGCAAGTAGGTGAGC
Organism: Closterium sp. NIES-65; assembly: GCA_948144175.1. Classification (NCBI taxonomy): domain Eukaryota; kingdom Viridiplantae; phylum Streptophyta; class Zygnematophyceae; order Desmidiales; family Closteriaceae; genus Closterium; species Closterium sp. NIES-65. The sequence continues at coordinate 53,223 of CANXME010002567.1, forward strand.
CAGCGAAGCTCCTGTGCAGCCATGGCTCCTGCGTAGATCTCAGCCTCACAACTGGAGCCGAGAACAGAAGACGAGCGAGTAGCCCGCCACGAAACAGAGCCGGAACAAGGGCTGAAGGTGTAACCCTGTGACGACCGCTGCGTAGCCTGGTCGTCAGCCCAAGAAGCGTCTGCGTGCCCGGTAAGGACCACTAGACTCTGCCCTCCAAGCACAAGCCCCATGCCCGACGTACTGCACAAGTAGCGCAACACCCTCTTCACTGCAGCCATGTGCTCCGGTCTGTGTCTCCCAGGAGCAACATAGCGTGCGAGAATGCTAAGAGGGTATGCAAGGTCAGGTCGTGTGTAGGTCTTCAGGTACATGAGGCAGCCAACAAGCTCTGGGTACGGGCCACTCGACTCTACGGACTCATCCGAAGGCAGAGCTGAGAGTGAGTGGCGAGTAGGCAGAGGAGTGGCCTGAGGCGAGGAGTACGTGAAGCCGAAGCGCTGAAGGACCTGCTGCACCATGTGTGACTAACTCAGGGTAATGGTGCGGCGTGCTCTGTCCCGAGTGATCTGCAAGCCAAGGTAGCTGCGCAGTTCACCCAGGTCAGTGCACGTGTGTTTCTTCTGGAGCTCGGACTTCACGTGGGCGAGTCCAGCAGTGTCAACTGTGGCAAAGACCAAGTCGTCGACGTACACGAGGATGTAGAATAGCGGCAAAGAAGTGTCGGTGCGCAGAAACAGTGACGAGTCGGCAGTAGAGGGAGCAAACCCAAGAGCGGCAAGTGTAGTCCTCAGTGTGTCGTGCCACTCACGCGGTGCCTGGCGGAGACCGTAGACTGGCCGCCGGAGGCTCCACTGGGTGCCAGGAGGAAAATTCCCAGTGAAGCCAAGTGGGCGGCGCAGCTAGATCTCCTCGTGCAAGCTGCCCTGCAAGAAAGCAGTGCTGAAGTCAAGAGAGTGTAGCTCGTAGTCACGGTGAGCAGCTATGTGCAGCAGTACCCGAAGAGTGGTCATCTTTGGGGTGAGAGAGAAGGTATGAAAGTAGTCAACTCCCTGCCGCTGACTGAAGCCACGAGCCACGTAACGCGCCTTGAAGACAGGTGGAGAACCCGGCGGCCGCTTCACCGTGAAAATCCACATGCCACTGACGATGTTCGCCCCAGGAGGGGGAACAGCGTCAACGTAGGTGCCTGTGGACTTCCAAAAAGCCATCTCTGCGTCCATAGCTGCCTGCCACTGAGAGGAGTAGGGACCTTCTATCGCCTCCGCGTAAGAGCGCGGAGTCGGGATGTCAAGTGCATCCGGGTCTCCCTCAGGGGTAAGCAGTACGGACACAAGATGAGGTGAAGCAGCGGCCAAGCACTGGAACTCCTCCTGCCTGTCCTCGAGGACGTCCGTGCCAAGGGCACACTCACCCCCGACGGGCGGAGGACAGACAGACTCAGACTCAGCGACAAGACTGGGGGCGTAGTCTAGGCGACAGCGAGCAGCAAAGTCGACGAGGTCAGCAACTAGGGCAGACGCAGCAGTGGACTCAAAGGAAGGGTCAGCGACAACAGTAGCAAGGAGACGCGTGACAGTAGGACTGGCAGCACGAAGAGAGTCCGACTCTGGGTCGGCAAGCGTCGGAAGAAAAGACTCAGGAGGAGAAGGCAAAGGGGCACGCAGAGGAGCAGTGGACGGACGCAGAGACATTTGGTGCGTGCCAGGGACAGGAGGAGGACGCTGACGCGAACCGCGACCACTAGTGCGAGCAGCACGGACAGGCGACGCAGGGCGAGACGCAAGCTCACGACGCTCAGCAAGACCTCCAGTAGGACCAGTGTAGGGAGACGGAGCAGGCAGTGGGGAGGCCGGCTGTAACTGTAACTGCGACAGGACAGGCTGTGGACACTCTCAGGGAGGAGGAGGACCAGTAGAAGACGGGAGACCAAGAACCTGCTGAAGGAGCGGAACAATGTACGGCCGAGGCTGCGCGGCAAGTCCAGACACAGCAGGGACAGCACCAGCACCCCCAGTGGCAGCACCAGCGCCAGCAGCACCCCCAGCTCCAGTACCTCCAGCAGCACCAGTAGCACCCCCAGCAGGACCGCCTCCAGGACCGACAGCAGTAGCCTCCGCGCCAACACCCGCAGCAGCTCCAGCTCCAGAAGTACCCGCAGGCCCAGCAGCTCCAGTTCTCCCAGTACGAGCACCTCCGCGACCCGTGGCACCAGCTCCCTTAGCAGCAACAGAACCTCCAGTACCTGCAGCACCTCCAGCTCCAGCAGCTCGCCTCCAGCGCCGGGCAAACCACTCACGCAGCTCCTGTGGAGAGAGTGGCTCCCGGCGAGACGAAGCACCTGGAGAACCGCCAGGCACAGCACCAGTAGGCCCAGCTCCCTCAGGCTCCGCACCCCCAGGCTCAGCCCCTCTAGGCGTAGCACCCCCAGGCTCAGCACCCCCAGGCTCAGCACCCCCAAGCGTAGCACCCCCAGGCTCAGCACCCCGAGACTCAGCACCCCCAGGCTCAGCACCCCCAGTCGTAGTACCCTCAGGCTCAGCACCCCCAGGCAAAGCACTCACACGCTTTGCACCCCCAGAGTCAGCACCCCTAGGCTCAGCACCCTCAGCAGCACCAAAGTCACCAGCGACCTCGACAGGCTCAACAACATCTACCTGGGACACACCTGAAGGGGCAGGACCCTGAGGGGGGGGGGGGTCTACCGGGGGGGGACCTGGCACAAGGAAGAGCGGTGGCGGGGGGAGGGACGGAGTGCGGTAGGGGAAGAGACGGTAGTAGGGGACCGACTCGTCGAACGTGACGTCCTGGGAGGACAGAACACGGCGAGAGGTGGGGTGGTAGAACTGCCACCCTAGCGCGTCAGGGGGGAAACCTAGGAAGACGCAAGGAGCAGCACGAGGGGACAGCTTGTCCGCAGACAAGTCGCGGACAAACGCCCGAGATCCCTAGACACGGAACGCAGACGCATCACCAACCTTCCCCGTCCACAGCAAAGCTGGGGAGGTCTCCGGCATGGAGACCCTGGGCTGAAGGTTGATCTGATGCGCCGCGTACCGGACCGCAAACGGCCACAGAAAATGGGGGGCAGCCGCATGCATCATGGACGTACGGGCGATGTCCATGACCATGCCAATGCGGCGCTCAGCAATCCCATTTTGCTGTGGAGAGTCCGGAAGCGTGAAGGTCTGACGGATGCCTCGTGCACGACAGTAGGCTCGCAGAAGGCCAGAGGAGAACTCTCCGCCTCTGTCAGAGTGCAGACGCAGAACAGGAAAGTCCGAGCCGAAGCTCTGCCTAAGCTGGAGACGAGCTGCGCAGATCCAGTCGATCAACACCTCAGTGACATCACCCTTGCTGCGCAAGGGGAAGACTGTGGTGTAACGCGAGTAGTCGTCAACCACCAGCAAGAAGTAGCGCTCGTGACCCTATCCACGGACGTGGGCTGGGCCCCACACGTCCATGTGAAGCGTCTGCAGCGGGGCCTCTGTCGGAGGAAACTGGGAGGAGTGAGGGGCAGCCCGCTGCCGCCCCTTGACACAGGGGACGCAGGTAGGGCCAGGCCCCGGAGGAAGGGGAGGGAGGGACCGGGGAAGACCAGAGACAAGGACACGAGAAGCCATGCCTCGGAGACGAAACAGGGAGGGGTGACCAAGACGGTGGTGCCAGAGGAGAGTCTTGTGAGACAGGAGGCGACACGAGAAGGGGGCAGACTCAGGACCAGACCTGGACGCTGCAGCTAACACCTGACCCGACGTAGCTACCTGACTGTCAGATTATCATAGTTGATGCATGTTTGTAGGCTATAGTGGGGTAGCACATATGGGGTACAGCTTTCTAGGGTTGTATTTGTACCCAACCCTGACTTAGTCATTCTCATTCCTGTTCACTTGTTTCACATGGTATAGAGCGGGTCCTTCCTTAGGACCGTATTTTTTAGGGCCCACCGAAGCGCGCCCCGAGGCGCGCCTTTTTTTTAGCGACCCCTCGGGTCGCCATTTCCCTCGCGGCCCCGCTGTCCCTCAGACGCGGCCCCGCCACCCCTCCTGATCGCGGTCCCGCCGCCTGCTTGGCGCGGCCCCGCCGCCGGCTCTGACGCGGCCCTGCCGCCAGCTTCGTCGCGGCCCCGCCGCCTGCTTGACGCGGCCCCGCCGCCTCCACTGACGCGGCCCCGCTCCGCCGGCTCTGACGCGGCCCTGCCGCCCGCTTCGTCGCGGCCCCGCCGCCTGCTTGACGCGGCCCCGCCGCCTCCCCTGACGCGGCCCCACCGCCGGCTCCGCCGCTGCACCCTACGGCCCGCCGCTGCACCCTACGGCCCGCCGCCCCACCTGACGGCCCCGCCGCTGCACCTCACGGCCCGCCGCTGCACCCTACGGCCCGCCGCCCCACCTGGTCGGCCCGCCGCTGCACCCTACGGCCCCGCCACTGCACCTGCCGGCCCGCCGCTGCACCGGTCGACCCGCCGCTGCACCTGACAACTGCCGCCCCAGCAGCCGAACCCCCCGGGAGCCGAGCCGCCCAACACCGAGCCGCCCGGGACTCGAGCCGCCCTGCTGCCGAGCCGCCCGGGAGCCGAGCCGCCTTGCACCCGAGCCGCCCTGCCGCCGAGCCGCCCGGGAGCCGAGCCGCCCTGCGCCCGAGCCGCCCAGCCGCCGAGCCGCCCGGGAGCCGAGCCGCTGTGCACCCGAGCCGCCCGGTCGCTGAGCCGCCTTTCTGCATAGCTGCACGACCTGCCCTCCCTGGTGAGCACAGTCCCACTGACACTGCGAGCTCTTTCCCTACTGCTTGCACTGCGTCGCTGTCGTCGCCATGGCTACCCCTAGTGTCCTAGCTTTTGACGCTGAGGGTCGCGCCATTGATTTTGAGGTCTGGTTAGACGACCTGCAGCTGTTCTTACAGTGCGACAGGGCTGACGACCTTTCTCTCTTTGACCTCACCTCTGGCGCCTCTCCTGCTCCTGCTGCTGATGCTGATCCCACTGTCCGCTCTAAGTGGGCCACCCGCGATGCTGCTGCACGTCTTGCTGTGCGTCGCCACCTCCCTACCTCTGAGCGTGCGCACTTTAGTCAGTACAAGAGTGCTCAGACCTTGTACGACGCTGTAGTTGCGCGCTACTCCTCCCCTGCCACTGCTGCACTAAGCCGTCTCATGCTTCCCTACCTCTTTCCTGACCTCTCTGCCTTTCCCACTGTCGCTGACCTCATTACGCACCTCCGCACTAGTGACACTCGCTACCGCGCCGCCCTTCCTGCTGAGTTCTGCGCTAAGAACCCCCCCCCCATGTACATCGCTCTCTACTACGTAGTCGCGCGCCTCCCTGACTCCCTTTGCGTCGTCAAGGACCACTTTCTCGCAGTCTGTCCCACCACCCTCACCGTCGACCTCCTCGAGAAGGCCCTCCTCGCAGCGGAGAAGAGCATAGTCGCTGTAGGTGCTTCTCGTGGTGACCCTCGCACCCCCATCTTTGAGGGGTGCTCTCCTTCCCCCTTGCTGCCCTCTGTTGCCTCTGCTGCTGCTGCCGACCTACTTGGTCTTGAGTCGGTCGGCGCGGCGTCTGCCCCTAGTGGGAGACGTCGCTCCAGCAAGGGCAAGGGGGGCAAGGGCGCGGGTGGAGCTGGAGGGGGCGGTGGCGGTGGCGGCGGTGGCGGCGGAGGGAGTGGGGGTGGCGGCGGGACTAGTGGCGGGGGTGGTGGTGGTGGTGGCAGCAGCGGCGGAGACGGTGGTGGTGGTGCCAGCGGTGGTGGTGGAGGCAGCGGCGGAGGTGGAGGCGGCGGAGGTGGAGGCGGTGGAGGCGGCAGCGGAGGAGGCGGTGGTGGTGGAGGAGGTGGAGCTGGTCGAGGTGGTACCCAGCAGCGTAGCGGCGGTGGTGGTAGCCAGAGCTCGCACCGGCAGCAGCAGCAGCGCTCGCGGGACATCCCTCCGCCTCAGCAGCTTCGTGAGTGGTACGCTGGGCGTCAGAGGGGTGGGGGTACTGGTCCCTGCACCTACGTTCTTCGTTCCGGCGACCGCGCGGGTGAGCAGTGTGGGGGTGCCCACGCCACCCAGCGCTGCTTTGGCCGCCTGACGGACGCTTGGCGTCAGCAGTTCCCTGGGGCTAGTGAGATCCCTCGCTGGGATGAGCTTCTAAGGGCTGGTGTAGCGATCTTTGATCTTGATTTTGATGCTATCCTTGCTGCTATGTATGTTGTGGATTATAGTGAGGAGAATGAGGGTTACCGTTGTTTCCAGCCCGACCCGGGCATTGGTTCTGCTGCGCTAGGTGCTTGTGAGGTTGCTGCTCTAGGTGCCAGTGCGTCTGTGCTCTCAGGTACTGGTGAGACTGCGCTCTCAGGTACTGCGTCGTCCTCGTCCTCCCTCACTTTCACACTTGACTCCGGAGCTTCTCGCTCCTTCTTTCGAGACCGCACTACCCTTACGCCGCTCGGCCGGCCGGTTGCGGTCTCCCTTGCTGACCCCTCTGGGGGTCCTGTCCTGTCTCACTTCTCCACTGTCCTCCCGTGTCCGGCTGCCCCTTTGGGCACCCTGTCGGGTCTGTACCTTCCCTCGTTCTCTACGAACTTGGTGAGTGGAGCGGACCTGCAGGATGTGGGGGTTCACCAGTTCACTCCTGCGAGTCAGCGGGTGACCCACTGCACGGAGGCACGCACAGGCCGACACCTGGCCACATTCTCGCGTCGGCCGGGGTCGAGTCTCTACACCCTGACCGTTGAGTCTCCTCCTGTCCCTGCGTCTGGTCAGGTGGCTGCGTCGGGTCAGGTGCTTGCTGCTGCGTCCCGGTCAGGTCCTGAGTCTGCCCCCTGTTCTTGTCGCCTCCTGTCTCACGAGACTCTCCTGTGGCACCACCGTCTTGGCCACCCCTCCTTGCCCCGTCTTCGGAGCATGGCTTCCCGTGTCCTTGTCTCTGGTCTTCCCCAGTCTCTCCCTCCTCTCCCCTCCGGGCCAGGACCTTCCTGTGTCCCCTGTGTCGAGGGTCGCCTCCGGGCTACTCCTCACTCCTCCCACTTCCCCCCGACAGAGGCTCCCCTGCAGACGCTTCACATGGATGTGTGGGGCCCAGCCCCCGTCCGTGGGCAGGGTTACGAGCGCTACTTCCTGTTGGTGGTTGACGACTACTCGCGTTACACCACAGTCCTCCCCTTGCGCAGCAAGGGTGCGGTCACTGAGGTGCTGATCGACTGGATCCGCGAGGCTCGTCTCCAGCTCAGGAAGAGCTTCGGCTCGGACTTTCCTGTTCTGCGTCTGCACTCGGACAGAGGCGGAGAGTTCTCTTCTCGCCTTCTGCGGGACTACTGTCGTGCACGGGGGATCCGCCAGACCTTCACGCTTCCGGACTAACCACAGCAAAATGGGATTGCTGAGCGCCGCATTGGCATGGTCATGGATGTCGCTCGTACGTCCATGATGCATGCGGCTACCCCCCATTTTCTGTGGCCGTTTGCGGTGAGGTACGCGGCGCATCAGCTCAACCTTCACCCCCGGGTCTCTCGGCCTGCGATGTCCCCAGCCTTGCTGTGGACGGGGAAGGTTGGTGATGCGTCTGTGTTCCGTGTCTGGGGATCTCGGGCGTATGTCCGCGACTTGTCTGCGAACAAGCTGTCCCCTCGTGCTGCTCCCTGTGTCTTCCTTGGCTTCCCCACTGACGCCCCAGGGTGGCAGTTTTACCACCCCTCCTCTCGTCGTGTTCTGTCCTCCCAGGACGTCACGTTCGACGAGTCAGTCCCCTTCTACCGTCTCTTCCCCTACCGCACTCCTTCCCTCCCCCCTCCCCCGGACTTCCTTGTGCCGGTTCCCCCCCCGGTAGACCCCCTCCCCCCTCAGGTTCCTGCCCACTCAGGTGTGTCCCAGGTAGACGCCGTTGACCCGGTCGAGGTTACTGGTGACTCTGGTGCTGCTGCGGGTGCTGAGCTTGGGGGTGCTGACTCTGGGGGTGCTGTGCGCGGGGGTGCTGAGCCTGGGGGTGCTACTGCTGGGGGTGCTGGGCCTGAGGGTGCTACTGCGGAGGGTGCGGAGCCTGGGGGTGCTGAGCCGGAGGGTGCTGTGCCTGGAGGTGCTGGGTCTGGGGGTGCTGGGTCGGGAACTGCTGAGCCTGGGGGTGCTGAGCTGGGAGCTGCTGAGCCTGGGGGTGCTGCGTCTGGAGCTGCTGAGCCTGGGGTTTCTCCTGCTGCTGCGTCTCGCCGGGAGCCCCTCTCTCCACAGGAGCTGCGCGAGTGGTTCGCTCGCCGCTGGAGGCGTGCTGCTGAGTCTGGAGGTGCTGCTGGAGCTGGAGCTGGAGCTTCTTCGACCGTCGAGGGTGCGGGTGCTGCCGGTCCCGGAGCTGCTGGACCTGCGGGTCCTCCTGGAGCTGGAGCTGCTGAGGGTGCTGGTGCTGTCCGTGCTGCGTCTGGAGCTGCCGCGCGGCCTCGGCCGTACTTCGTTCCGCTCCTGCAGCAGGTTCTTGGTCTTTCTCCTCCAGTAGAGGGTCCACCGCCTGTCCAGTCGCAGTCCCTGCTGGAGCCTTCCTCTCCACTGCCTGCTCCCTCTCCTTACACTGGTCCTACTGGAGGTCTTGCTGAGCGTCGTGAGCCTGCGTCTCGTCCCGCGTCGCCTGTTCGTGCTGCTCGCGCTAGTGGTCGCAGTTCGCGTCAGCGTCCTCCTCCTGTCCCTGGCACGCACCGGATGTCTTTGCGTCCGTCCACTGCTCCTCTGCGTGCCCCTTTGCCTTCTCCTCCTTAGTCCTCTCTTCCTGCGCTTGCCGACCCTGAGTCGGACTCTCTTCGCGCTGCCAGTCCTACTGTCACGCGTCTGCTTGCTACTGTCGTCACTGACCCCTCTTTTGAGTCCACTGCTGCGTCTGCTCTAGTCGCTGAGCTCGTTGACTTTGCTGCTCGCTGTCGTCTCGACTACGCTGCTAGTCTTGTTGCTGAGTCTGCGTCTGTCTGTCCTCCGTCCGTCGGGGGTGAGTGTGCTCTTGGCACGGACGTCCTAGAGGACAGGCAGGAGGAGTTACAGTGTCTAGCGGCTGCTTCACCTCATCTCGCGTCTGTACTGCTTGCCCCTGAGGGAGACCCGGATGCACTAGACATCCCGACTCCGCGTTCTTACGCGGAGGCCGTAGAGGGTCCCTACTCCTCTCAGTGGCAGGCAGCTATGGATGCAGAGATGGCTTCCTGGAAGTCCACAGGCACCTACGTTGACGCGGTTCCCCCTCCTGGGGCGAACATCGTCAGTGGCATGTGGATCTTCAGGGTGAAGCGGCCGCCGGGCTCTCCACCTGTCTTCAAGGCACGGTACGTTGCTCGTGGCTTCAGTCAGCGGCAGGGAGTTGACTACTTTCAGACCTTCTCTCCCACCCCGAAGATGACTACTCTTCGGGTGCTGCTGCACATAGCCGCTCAGCGCGACTACGAGCTTCACTCTCTCGACTTCAGCACTGCGTTCTTGCAGGGTAGCCTGCACGAGGAGATCTGGCTTCGCCGTCCACCTGGCTTCACTGGGACTTTCCCTCCTGGCACCCAGTGGAGCCTCCGACGGCCAGTCTACGGTCTCCGCCAGGCACCGCGTGAGTGGCACGACACACTGAGGACTACGCTTGCGGCTCTTGGGTTTGCTCCTTCTACTGCTGACCCGTCGCTGTTTCTTCGCACCGACACTTCCCTGCCGCGGTTCTACATCCTCGTGTACGTCGACGACTTGGTCTTTGCCACAGCGGACACTGCTGGACTCGCCTACGTGAAGTCCGAGCTGCTGAAGAGACACACGTGCACAGACCTGGGTGAACTGCGCAGCTACCTTGGCTTGCAGATCACTCGGGACAGAGCACGCCGCACCATTACCTTGACTCAGTCACACATGGTGCAGCAGGTCCTTCAGCGCTTCGGCTTTACGTACTCCTCGCCTCAGGCCACTCCTCTGCCTACTCGCCACTCACTCTCAGCTCTGCCTTCGGATGAGTCCGTAGAGTCGAGTGGTCCGTATGCAGAGCTTGTTGGCTGCCTCATGTACCTGATGACCTGCACACGACCTGACCTTGCATACCCTCTGAGGATTCTTGCACGCTATGTTGCTCCTGGGAGACACAGACCGGAGTACATGGCTGCAGCGAAGAGGGTATTGCGCTACTTGTGCAGTACGTCGGGCATGGGGCTAGTGCTTGGAGGGCGGAGTCCAGTGGTCCTTACCGGCCACGCGGACGCTTCTTGGGCTGACGACCAGGCTACGCAGCGGTCGTCACAGGGTTACACCTTCAGCCTTGGTTCCGGCTCTGTCTCGTGGCGGTCTACTCGCTCGTCTTCGGTTCTCGGCTCCAGTTGTGAGGCTGAGATCTACGCCGGGGCCATGGCTGCACAGGAGCTTCGCTGGCTCACCTACCTGCTGACTGACCTTGGAGAGCCGCCTCGTTCTCCTCCAGTGCTATACGTAGACAACAAGGCCATGCTGGCCTTGTGTCGAGAGCAGCGCTTGGAGCACAGAACGAAGCAAATTGCTCTCCGCTACTTCCTTGCTCGTGAGCTGCAGCAGCGTGGTCAGTTGCGACTTGCGTACGTGGCCTCTGCGGCCAACACTGCTGATGTGTTCACCAAGGCACTCGCGCCTTGTGACCATCAGCGCTTTTGCACCCAGCTGGGTCTTGTACCTGTCTTGCCTCACTTGCTCTCCTCTTGACTTCACTTGTACTGTGACATATATATATACCTGCTCTTGTTTGTCTAGTTTTATATATATGTCTGTACTCCTGCATGTGAACTGGCCTCTGGCCCTGCTCTTGTGCTCGGACTGTGTGGTGACTTTGTGATCCACCCTGAGCTTGCTTTGCTTTACTTTGCTTGACTGGTCTTGTGACCCCTTGTTCTCCCCCACTTTGCCTATGGGGGTGTGTCAGATTATCATAGTTGATGCATGTTTGTAGGCTATAGTGGGGTAGCACATATGGGGTACAGCTTTCTAGGGTTGTATTTGTACCCAACCCTGACTTAGTCATTCTCATTCCTGTTCACTTGTTTCACACTGACCAGACGCTGTGACTGGAGGAGACGCAGTGGTCAGTGTGTACAGGCTCGACCCCGGCCGACGTGTAAACGTGGCCAGGTGTTGGCCTGTCCGAGCGTCCGTGCAGTGGGTCACCCCCTGACTCGCAGGAGTGAACTGGTGAACCCCCGCATCCTGTAGGTCAGCACCACTCACCAAGTTCGTAGAGAACGAGGGGAGGTAAAGAACTGACGGGGTGCCACAGGGGGCAGCCGGACACGGGAGGACAGTGGAGAAGTGAGCAAGGACAGCACTCCCAAAGGGGTCTGCCAGGGAGACTGCAACTGGTCGACCAAGCGGCGTGAGTGTGGTGCGGTCTCGAAAGAAGGAGCGAGAAGCCCCCGAGTCAAGTGTGAAGGTGTGGGAGGCCGAAGCCGACGCAGTACCTGAGAGCGCAGACTCACCAGTACCAGAGGAAGCAGACGCACTAGCACCTTGAGCAGCAGCCTCGCTAGCACCAAGAGCAGCAGCCTCACCAGCACCTAGAGCAGCAGTCTCAATGCCCGGGTCGGGCGGGAAACACCAGTAACAGTCACCCTCATCACTAATAGACACAGCATACATAGCAGCAAGAATAACATCAAAGTCAAGGTCAAAGACAGCTACCCCTGCCCTAGACAGCTCGTCCCAGCAAGGGATCTAAGTGGCCTCAGGGAACTGGTGACGCCAAGCGTCCGTCAGGCGGCCAAAGCAGCGCTGGGTGGGGTGCGCACCCCCACACTGCTCACCCGCACGGTCGGCGGTGCGCAGGACGTAGGTGCACGGACCAGTACCCCCACCCCGCTGGCGTGAAGCGTACCACTCACGGAGCTGCTGAGGGGACAGGGTCTCCCGACTGCGCTGCTGCTGCTGGCGCTGACCACCACCGGAGCCACTCCTCTGCGAAGAGCCACGACCTCCTCCTCCTCCTCCTCCTCCTCCGCCACCGCCTCCTCCTCCGCCACCGCCGACACCTCCACCCCCGCCACCACTCCCACCACCACCCCCACCCCCTCCACTGCCTCCACCGCCGCCTCCACCGCCCCCGCTAGCTCCTCCAGCGCCCCTGCCCCCCTTGCCCTTGCCAGAGCGACGCTTCCCACTAGGGGTAGACGCCGCACCGACCGACTCCAGACCAACGAGGTCGGCCGCAGCAGCAGAGGCAACAGAGGGCAAAAGAGGGGAGGGGGAACACCCCTCAAAGATGGGGGTGCGAGGGTCACCACGAGAGGCTCCTACAGCGACTATGCTCTTTTCTGCTGCTAGGAGGGCCTTCTCGAGGAGGTCAACGGTGAGAGTGGTGGGGCAAACTGAGAGGAAGTGGTCCCTGACTACGCGAAGGGAGTCAGGGAGACGGGTGACTATGTAGTAGAGGGTGATGTACATGGGGGGGGGTTCTTGGCGCAGAACTCAGCAGGAAGCGCAGCACGGTAGCGAGTGTCACTAGTGCGGAGGTGCGTAATGAGGTCAGCGACAGTGGGAAAGGCAGCAAGGTCAGGGAAGAGGTACGATAGCATGAGGCGGCTCAGTGCAGTAGTGGCAGGGGAGGAGTAGCGTGCAACTACAGCGTCGTACAAGGTCTGAGCACTCTTGTACTGGCTAAAGTGCGCACGCTCAGAGGTAGGCAGGTGGCGACGCACAGGAAGACGTGCAGCAGCATCGCTTGTGGCCCATTGTGAGCGAACAGTGGCGTCAGCATCAGCAGCGGGGGCAGGAGAGGCACCAGAAGTGAGGTCAAAGAGGGAGAGGCCGTCTGCTCTATCGCACTACAAGAAAAGCTGCAGGTTGTCGACCCTGACGGCAAAGTCAATGGCCCTACCCTCAGCGTCAAAAGCTAGGACACTAGGGGTAGCCATGACAGCAGTAGACTAGCAGTACGAACAGTAGGGTAAGGGCAGTGTAGGGGTAGAGGCGCTGCTCTTACCGGTCAGGGCGGCTCGGCGGCTCGGCTGCAAGGCGGCTCGGCGGCTCGGGTGGCTCGGCGGCAGGGTGGCTCGGCGGCTCTGCGGCTCGGCTGCTGGGCGGCTCGGCGGCTCGGGTGCTCGGCTGCTCGGCTGCTGGGCGGCTCGGCGGTTCCTCTGCTGGGCGGCTCGGCGGCTCAGCTGCTGGGCGGTCCGGCGGCTCTGCTGCTGGGCGGCTCGGCGGCTGGGAGGCTCAGCTGCTTGGTTGCTGGGCGGCTCGGCGGCTGCGGCTCCTAATCAGGGACGGCGGTGGGGCCGGTAGGAGGCGGCGTCGGAGCCGGGAAGGGCGGCACCGGGGCCGTAGGAGCAGGCGCCGGGGCCGTAGGAGAAGGCGCCGGGGCCGTAGGAGCAGGGGCCGGGGCCGTAGGAGCAGGCGCTGGGGCCGTAGGAGCAGGCGCCGGGGCCGTAGGACCAGGGGCCGGGGCCGTAGGAGCAGGCGCCGGGGTCGTAGGAGCAGGCGCCGGGGCCGAGGAGCAGGGGCAGGGGCCAGCGAAGGGCGGTGTCGATGCCGCTAGGGCGGCTCACGGTGGGCCGACGGGCGGCTCGAAGGGCCGCAAGGGCGGCAAGCGGGGCCGACAGGCGGCGCAAGAGGCCGCTAGGGCGGCGCGCGGGGTCGGTGGGGCCGCTGTAAGAGGCGGCGACGGGCCGCAAGGGGGGAGGCGGCGACGGGCCGCAAGGGGGAGGCGGCGACGGGCCGCAAGGGGGAGGCGGCGACGCCGCTGAAGGAGGCGGCGACGAGCCACAAAGGGCGGTACGACGGGGCCGTGAAGGAGGCAGCGCGACTAGGCCGCAGAAAGGGGCGGCGCGACGGGCCACTAAGGGCGGCGCGACAGGCCGTAAGGGCGGCGCGACGGGCCGTGAGAGGGCCGCTAGGGGCGACGCGACGGGGCCGTGAGGGGCCTAGCGAGGGCGCGCCGGTAGGGAGAGCACACGGAGCGCGACTCGGGCTGAGTGGAGCGCGCTCCTGGCAGGAAAAAAAAAGATTCGTAGTGGTGGGCCCTAGGAATCGTTCCCGTTAGGGAACCTGCTCGATACCATGAGAAGAAACAAGGAATGAATGAACTATGAATGAATTGGCTACAAGTACTAACCCTAATTGGGTTGTACCCCTTATGGGCTACCCCACTATAGCCTACACAATATGCATAAGCTATAATGTTCTGACATCATCGACCTGGCTCTTGTGCCATTTGGCGCCAGTCAGTACCGCATCGAGCGCCGAGTACCACAGCAGCGGACTCTGCTTCAGGCCGTACAAGCTCTTCAGCAGCTTGCAGACTCGGCCAGATCCGTCGTTGAAGTAGTCGGGCTTGTACATGTAGAGGACACAATCCAGCTTGCTCTGCAGAAACGCATTCTTCATGTCGAGCTGCATGAGATGCAGGCCGAGCACCGCGACGATGCTAAGAAAGATCCGCAGAGCTACGTAGCTCCCCACCGGCGCGTACGTCTCGTCGTCATCGGCGCCGTAAACCTGCGTGAAGCCTTTCACGACCAAGCGGGCCTTCTCGCGGGCGACCGTGTCATCGACGTGGTACTTCGTCGTGAGCACCCAGCGGTTCTTCGTGATGTTGACACCGCGCAGACGCTCGACCAACTCCCACGTCCCGTTGGAGATGAGACTTTTGATTTCCTCATCCATGGCCGCTTTCACCGCCTTGCCCTTCCAGCTTGCCAACGCCTCTTTCACCGTCATGTTGGCGATGTCCCAGCGATGTTCTGGGTCGGCGTGCATGTCAAGGTCAAGCTCGGGCAAATCGACGTCGTCCTCTGCGTCGTCGAGCAGAGTGCTGTAAGCCTTCGGCGGCAGACAAGCATCGAAGCTCAGCTTCTCCGGCGGCTTGCCGATGTTGGGGCGGTCAGACCGTCGCGGCTGCACTTTTTCGACCGAGACCTCTACTACATCGCTGTCGTCGGACAGCTCCCCTTCACCGCCGCCGGCCGCACCGACGACTTCCACAACGTCGTCGCTCGACGAGTCGTCGTCGAACTGCTCCCCTGTCGGCAGCTCCTCTACCGACTGCTCCCCTAGGATCGGCTTCTCTCCCAACGGCTCCCCTGAAGCTGGCGCCTCTACCAGCGGCTTCTCTGTGATCGGCGCCTCTGCTGACGAATTCTCTGCGGTCTTCTTTGGCGTCGAAGGCTCCCCTATGGTTTGCCGCTTCCTGTCACTGACCTTCTCGGCCTCACGCCGGCCACTGGCGATGCAACCGGTCGGCGCCGCAGGCGACGCATCAAGTCTCCCCTCATCGCCGGCGGCCGACGAAGGCACAACAAGGGGAGGGAGTGGGACTTCCTCTACGTCCTCGTCATCATGCTCGTCGACGTCGGCAAGCAGCGGAGGCATCGCGGAGGAGGAATCCAGCGGCGGGGCAGACGGCGTCCTCTTTGACGACGGCCCATACTCTGCTTTCCACATCTCCAGTGACAAGGTCTCGTAGAAGATCGCTTCGACCGTCGTGACGATTTTGTTGTCCGTCAAGTCGAGCACCTCCCAGCCCTTGCTCTCCAGCGACACGCCCAGGTGGAGACCCCAACGGGCTTTCGGCGTCAACTTCCCGCCGTGCTGCTGCTCGGGGACCATGAACTGCACCATGCAGCCCCACACCCGCGCCAGTGTCAAATCTGGCTTCTTCCCAAACAGCAGCTTGTGCGGCATCGTCCCCTTTGGCAGAGAAGCACGCTCAAGGTAGTTGCGCACCCAGACGGCCTGGCGAAGAGCAAGGTGCCACCAGTGATGCTTCACACCTAAGTGCAGAAGCATCGTACGAACGGCCTCGACCACCGTGCGCATCTCCCGCTCGGCCATCCCATTCTACTGCGGAGTATAGGGGCACGTCAGATTGTGGAGTATTCCCTTGTCTTCGATGAGGTCGGTGAAGGCGCGACCGAGGAACTCCCCTCCGCGGTCGAAACGCAACTTCTTCACCATCTTCGACGTCTGCCGCTCCACCTCCTTCAGCCACTTGACGAAGACGACCAGCACGTCGCTCTTCTTTGCAACCGGCCGCACCCACACATAGCGAGTTTTCCTGTCCTTCAGCAGAGGAAAGTAGAGACTACCATCGTTGGCGGCCACTCGAAATGGCCCGCAGAGATCGACGTGCACCACGTCAAGTGCTTTCTCGACGTCCGATCCTTGGTCGGGGAAGGTGTGCCGTGCAAGTTTGCCGCCGACGCAGGAGGCACACGGCAGATCAGCTACAGTCGACTTCTTGATGTCCAGACCGGCGGCAACTTCATGCTTCGCCGAGCTCTTGATCGTATCGACGCCGACGTGCGCAAGCCGTGCGTGCAACTTCGTCGCAGACGCGATCATCCGCAGAGCCACAACCTCCGTGGAAATAGTTGGAGACTTCGTCGAGCAAGGGCGCAGGTTAGTGCAGAGAATTCTGCCGGAGTAGCGTGCTCGACCAAGGACGTCGTCGGCAGAAGACACCAGCAGCATCTCCCCGCCTTCGTCCTGCAGCTTCACGCCGTTCTCCTTGAGCTGGCCAGCAGACAGCAGGTTCGCGTGCACACCCAGAATGTAGAGTACGTCGCGGACGAGGACCTGCTTCCCGGCCTCCCCTTGCAGAGCAACGGTGCCTCTGCCTTCGACGCTCTGAAGTGCCCCGTTGAAGCCGCGGTCATGGCGCACATCTCCGCTCGGCTGCATGTCGACGAAGGCCTCCTTCGTCCCCATCAAATGGTGGGAGCCGCCACTGTCGAGCAGCATGATAGTCGGGTTTGCTTGCACAGCCGCAGCGATCGCCTTGAAGTCTTCGCCAGCCTCCAGCTCCAGCGAGATCGTCGGCTCCACCACGCCGACCATCGAGCACGAAGCCTCCTCACCACGAACATTGCCGCCAGAGGAGTTTACACCCTTCGTCGAAGACGTCTTCGACGGCTGCTTCTCCTTGCGCGGCTGGTTGTCTCGACTACGACGGCCACCATCTCCCTTTCTGCGGTTGGCGTCCCGATCGTCGTCAGACTCGTCTCGGTCAGGGCAGTCATACGAGAGGTGGTCGGGAGCATCGCAGATGTAGCAACGGCGGCCTTCTCGACGCGAGCCAGTGCTGTCGCGATCTCCACCTTTCGTCGACTTCCCTCGGTCGGCGCCCTCCGTCGATTTCGCGACTTCCCACCACCGCCTCCGGCAGACTTCCCACGCTGCCCCTGTTGGCGTCCCTGCTCCGCCGGGGCGACATAGTTGGCCTGCGGAACCAGTTCTGCAGGTCGCTCAGACTCCTGCATGAATTCCCCCTGGATGATGTGGCTCGAAAGCGAATCCTTGTTCAGAGTCTCGCGCGTGCCGGGAATTGTCAGCATCCGTCGCATCAGATTGTAGCCCGAGGGGAGGCCACTGATGACATGAGTGACATACGACGCCACCGAGTAGTCGACGCCGGCCATCCGCAGATTCGCCCAGACTCGCCGCGCTCGATTGCAGTACTCGGTCGCCGATTCCTGCTCCCCCATCCGAATGTTGGTCAACTTCTTCTCCACCTGACTGATGTAGAGGTCGTCGGTCGCCTTGTAGGTGCGCATGAAGTACTGCCACGCTTGGAAGCCTGCATCCACCCGAAGTCTGCACGACTTCGATGCGACCTGCACCAGAGTCGAGCAGCACCTCGAAATGACCATAAATGTCAGAAGATGAGCTGCGCGAAATTTCGACCAGAGCTCCACATCCTCTTCGCCCGGCGCCATAACAATACTATCGACGAACTTCTTCAATCCGGCGATTTCCAGCTGAGGCTCAATGGATTCAATCCACGTGATCAAGTCGTGTCGACCTTCCAGTAGCTTCAACACAGCGATCTTGTCCGGCAAAAATATCCTTACACCAGCGCGATGCCCCCGTCTTGACCAGCTGACGCAGAAGCCGGCCTGGCTCCACTCCGCAGAGGACCGACGTTGCCGTTCGAGCTGCCTCCAGTCGCAGATGATCGCAGCACTTGCGCCTGCACTCCGCCAACTCTGACATCGGCGGGCCAAATCACTCCACGAACCCTCGTGCTTCCACCGCCGACAACATTTCCGCCATCGCCTTCGTTGTGCACGGGTATGGGAGAGGCGGACGCGCCATCCGCTTCTGCACGGAGAGGGGGATGCTCACGCGCCCACTACGCACGAGTTCCAAGGAGCAAAATCTCCAAGTCCGCCTCGCCGTACCCGCCACCCACGTGGCGTGCCCGAACACCAGCCTCTCTCGCCTCCAGGGTATCTTCTACGCCCGTTTCAACGACGGGGTCGACCATGGTGACTAAGACGCTGCCGGCCTAGCAACAACTTAGGTAACGAACTCAGAAGTCGGCTATGTGAAGCTTCTAACGCGGGGCCGTCCACGCTCACTGCACCATGCGGAGAATACTATTCTACGGGAGAGCTTGACTAGTGTGGGACACACGGTCAGAGTTCTGGCAGTGATTCTCAAAAGTGAACTTGGTAGAATTCAAACCTAGTTCCACTAGCAAAAGTTGATAGAACAAGAATATGGTACAAGCAAGGAGAACCAAATAGCAAAGACAATGAACCATGTAGAAACATTCCTTGACAAGCACCTGAATCTGTCGAGTCAGCAACGGCAGGTGAAACGACAAACACATGCATATTTCACCTGAGTTGGTAGTTGCTCAGGTATACAACGTTCATAGTTGTGCACGTTTTTACTGTTAGCAAAAACGTGTTTCAGGTTCAGTTTCCTTACTGAATCGAATTCTCCTGTGGAGTACATTTTCCGAAATTACCTGATTGGTCGAAATTTGCTGTTCCGTAATTGGGCGAAATTCGCGCACATTGCTAGTTTTGGACCTAAGTACTTCCCGTCGACCAGAATCGCTCTGCTCGTCGAAACACTCGTCAAACTAAATTCTGTCGACCGACAATCCGTCGAAACACCAATTTTGCCAATTCCGTCTATCAGAAAGGCTCGTCTTTGACGCCGTTTTACTTCTGTCGACGAGCTCCTCCTAGACAAGAACTTTGATTGAGCAGAGGAAACACTTCTACCTCGACCAATTAATATCGTCGACAAACGACTCGTCGCACACAGATAAAAGTCCCCAAAGTCGCCGATGACCGCGAAACGAACACCGTCTTGTTCCGAAATGCCTGGTCGACTTTGACCAAGCAAGGGCGAGGCCTTTTCTCTTTGACACGTATCGCTCCTGGAGTACGAGCCGAATTGGGACGATGTGGTGGCTGATTGGAGGGTGGCAAAGGAGAGGCGCCCCGCTAAGGAAGTGACAATGAAGTGCACTCCACATAGAGCCCCTAAGAGGAAGGCCGAGAGAGGAATGTGCCAGAATATTATCTTATTGTTCTAGCCTGTAGTGGGGTGCTCTATAGCGAGTACAACCCTTCTAGGGTTTGCTATTTGTATCCTCATTCTTGCTAGTTCAATCCTTTTTCTTCCTTCAAACTTTGACATGCTATCAGAGCAGGTCGATCCCCTTGGATCGATCCTGTGGGTGTGTCCCCACCTTGCTTCCGCTGCTACTTTTTCATCCCGCCGTGCGCCCCGAGGCGCGCGGCGGTTTTCTGCCCGCCGTGCGCCCCGAGGCGCGCGGCGGTTCATTGCCCGCTGTGCGCCCCGGGGCGCGCGGCGGGCTTCTCCTCTACGTCGCGGCCCCGCCCCGGCCCGTCGCCGCCCGTGCGCCTGCCCGGCTCGGCCCCGCCCTTCGTCGCGGCCCCGCCCCGGCCCGTCGCCGCCCGTGCGCCTGCCCGGCTTGGCCCCGCCCTACCTGTCGCGGTCCCGCCCCTCCGTCGCGGCCCCGCCCCGACCGTCGCGGCCCCGCCCCTCGTCGCGGCCCCGCCCCTGCGTCGCGGCCCCGCCCCTCGAAGCGGCCCCGCCCTACGTCGCGGCCCCGCCCCGGACCCTATGCGGCCCCGCCCTACCTTCGCGGCCCCGATCTGTCGCGGCCCCACCCTACGTCGCGGTCCCACCCCGACCGTCGCGGCCCCGCCCCGCTCGTCGCGGCCCCGCCCCTTGTCGCGGCCCCGCCCTCCCCTCAGGTCCGTGGTGGGCCCCCCCCCCCCTTCTCCCCTTCCCCCATTTCCTGTCGTCCGTCGTGGCGACCTGAGGGGGCCACCGACCCGTCGCGGCCCCGCCACCGACCCGTCGCGGCCCCGCCGCCCCACTTCGTGGCCCCGCCGCCCCACTTCGCGCCCCCCCCCCCCCCCCCCCCCCCTCCTCCCCCCCCCCCATTTCCCGTCGCCCGTCGCGGCTCCTTCGGGGGCCGCGAGCTTTGGGGTGGCGGGTATGGGGGTGGCCGGTGTGCCTTCCTCCCTTTCTCCTCCTCCTCCTTCGTCTCCCACTGCTGCAGCTGTCGCTGAGGGGGGTGGTTGTGTGGGAGACTGGGGTTTAGGGTTTTAGGGGGGTGCGTGGGAGTAGAGCTAGTGGTGTAGCAGTGGGTGTTTATCAGGGGGGTGGGACTGTGTGCGGGAGGATGAGCGGAGGTTGCCAGTTTGTCGTCAGCAGCACCTGTAGTCCGGGGCGCTGTCCCGGTAGCCCAGTCGTAGCCAGCTGTGCCAGCGGCCCGTGGGTCCGTTGCCCGTCCGCCGCTATTTGAGCCGCGGGGCCTGTTACCCCTGTAGTCCGGGCGCTGTCCGGTAGCCGCTGTGCCAGTCTGCCTCCTGTTGCCCGTGTGTCTGCAGCTTCAGCCGTCGCCTCTTGTCTCCTCTCCCCTCACTCTCCCTCCTCCTCCTCACTTGCCCGTTGTGACTACCACTAGCTTTGCTTATAATTGTAAACTCTAAACTATTTCTTCTTGAACTTGTGCTCAGAATGTGTGGTGACATTGTGATCCACCCTGAGCTTGTTTTGCTTTGCCTACTCTGCTGATTACACCCCACTTTGGCTATGGGGGTGTGTCAGAATATTATCTTATTGTTCTAGCCTGTAGTGGGGTGCTCTATAGCGAGTACAACCCTTCTAGGGTTTGCTATTTGTATCCTCATTCTTGCTAGTTCAATCCTCTTTCTTGCTTCTAATTTTGACAGAATGACAGCTGGTGCCTCCAATGAAGACGAGGATGAGGAAGATGTGGTAAGGCGGAGAACATCAAAGAAGGGCAAGGCACGTGCAGGTGTAGCCGTCTCGGATAGTGATGATGGCGATGATCAGGGGAATAAATAATGGGCTTGATGTCCATGCCATAGTGGCGCTAGAGTCTAATACTGAATAGAGTAGTTGTACCAACGAGTTTGAAGGTTAATAATACACTCATGTGATAGTTCTACTGAACTTGTACAAGTGAGTGATTTCAGCTAATGACAGTGTGCTTCCAAAAAAGAAAGGCAAACAGAAATGCCAGTGCACTGTGGTCTGACACAAAAGACATCGATTTTGAAAATTCCTTATCAAACAGACAGGGAATCACTCATCCTACTAATGAAGTAGTCGGGCCCTTCGGGACCGTATGCTCCATCAGGCACCCTTAGATCCTAGGGACTGTCAAACTCCTATGCTATAGTCTGTGTAGGATGTAGTGGGGTAGAAAATATGGGGTACAACACTTTTACTCTTTTCCTACTTGTACCGACATGCTTGCTAGTTCATTCATTCGTCGTTCTTTCACATGGTATAGAGCCGGTTCCCTAGTGGGAACGTTTCCTAGGGCCCACCGAATATCTTTTTTTTTTTTCCTGCCCGGAGCGCGCTTCGCCCCTGCCCGAGTCCCGCCCCGTGTGCCTACCCTCCCGTCGCGTCCCCTGCCCACAGTGGCCCATCGCGCTCCCCTACGGCCCCGTAGCAGACCCCTCTCACGGCCTCTCACGACCCCTCTCACGGCCCTTCGCGGCCCCTTCAGGCCCCTCGTGGCCCCTTCGCGGCCTCCCTTCGCGGCCCCTTCACGGCCCCTTCACGGCCCCTTCGTGGCACCTTCACGGCCCCTTCGCGGCCCCTTCATGGCCCCTTCGCGGCCCCTTCACGGCCCCTTCGCGGCACCTTCACGGCCCCTTCACGGCCCTTTCACGGTCCCCTCGCGGCCCCTTCGCGGCCCCTTAGCGGCCCCTTCACGGCCCCTTCGCAACCCCTTCGCGGCCCCTTCACGGCCCCCTGGCGCCCCCCTCACGGCTCCCTTTGCGGCCCCTTCACGGCCCCCTCGCGGCCCCCCTCGCGGCCCCTTCGCGGCCCCCTCACGGCTCCCTTCGCGGCCCCTCCGCGGCCTCGCCCCGTCGCCAGTCGCGGCCCCGCCCCGTCGCCAGGCGCGGCCCCGCCGTGTCGCCCCTGCCTCGTCGCGTCGCCCCTGCGGGACCCGCGAGGCGCGGCTCCTGTGCGTCGCGACGCCCTGCGGGACCCGCGTGGCGTCACCCCTGCCCGCCGCGGCGCCCTGCCCTAACCCGAACCTGGAGCAACTGCCACTGCAGCAGCCGCCACTGCAGCACCCGCCCCTGGAGCAGCCGCCACTGCAGCAGCCGCCCTTGGAGCAGCCGCCACTGCAGCAGCCGCCCCTGGAGCAGCCACCACTGCAGCAGCCGCCCCTGCAGTAGCCGCCCCTGCAGTAGCCGCCCCTGGAGCAGCCACCCCTGAAGCAGCCGCCCCTGGAGCAGCCGCCACTGCAGCAGCCGCCCCTGGAGCAGCCACCCTTGCAGCAGCCGCCCCTGGAGCAGCCGCCCCTGGAGCAGCCGCCCCTGGAGCAGCCGCCCCTGGAGCAGCCGCCCCTACAACTGCCGCCCCTGGAGCAGCCGCCCCTGTAGCTGCCGCGGAGCCCTCGCCCTACAGTGGTAGCGGCCTCGCCGTTGCCGCCGTCGAACGCCTGCCCTTCTCGCCACTGGTGAGCACTGCCCTGCCCGTACTGCTGTTACTGCAGCTCTTGCTGCTACTGCTCTTTCTACTGCTACTGCTACTCCTGGCATGGCCAGATGCAGCTCCAGCGTCGCCCGCGTGAGTCCCTCACCCCCCAACAGCTTCGTGAGTGGTACGCTAGTTGGGGTTATAGGGGTGGCCGCGCTGCGACTACTGCTATTGCTATTGCGGCTACCACTGCTCCTGCTGCTCCTGGCGGTGGCCACATGCAGCTCCAGCGACGTCTGCGTGAGTCCCTCACGCCCCAGCAGCTTCGTGAGTGGTACGCTACTTGGGGTTGTCGGGGTGGCCGTAGTGGGAGTCGTCCTGGAGTGTGTAGTTCGGCAGCTGCTTGTAGTGGCCAGGTGCAGCTGCAGAGTCGTCCGTGCGCGGTCCTTTCGCCCCAGCAGCTTCGTGAGTGGTACGCTCAGCGTGGCGGGTCACGGGGTACTGCTCGCTGTCCGTACGTCATTCGCACTGGTGCTCGGACTGGTCAGCCTTGCGAGACGTTTGGTCACGCAGAGTCCCGCTGCTTCGCCCGTCTAAGCGACGCCTGGCGTACGGAGTTTGGCGACGCGGCTGAGCACCTCGACTGGGTGGAGCTGCTTAGGCTGCGGGTAGATATCTATGCTCTTGACTATGATGCTATCCTCACTGCCATGTATGCATTGCCTACTAGTGATGAGGGTGACTGTTACCTGTGTGTTCCGCCTGACCCGGGCATTGAGGCTGCTGCTCCAGGTGCTGGTGAGGCTGCTGCTCTAGGTGCTAGTGCGTCTGCTGCCCCAGGTGCTGGTGAGTCTGCTCTCTCAGGTACCACGTCGGCTCGGGTGCTTCCCGCTCCTTCTTTCGAGACCGCACCACGCTTACGCCGCTTAGTCGGCCGGTTGCGGTCTCCTTGGCGGACCCCATCTGGGGGTCCTGTCCTTGCTCGCTTCTCCACTGTCTTACCGTGTCCGGCAGCCCCCTCTGGCACCCTGTCAGGTCTCTACCTCCCCTCGTTCTCTACGAACTTGGTGAGTGGTGCTGATCTACAGGATGGGGGGGTTGACCAGTTCACTCCTGCGAGTCAGCGGGTGACCCATTGTACGTGTACTCGGACGGGCCGACACTCGGCCACGTTTACCCGTCGACCGGGGTCGAGCCTATACACACTGACTACTGAGTCTCCTCCGGTTGCTGAGTCTGGTCAGGTAGCTGCGTCGAGTCAGGTGTTTGCTGTAGCGTCCAGGTCTGGTCCTGAGTCTGCTCTGTCAGAACATCATAGCTTATGCTTTTGTGTAGGCTGTAGTGGGGTATCCCATAGGGGGTACAGCCCAATTAGGGTTAGTACTTGTACCCACTTCACTCATAGTTCATTCATTCTCGTTCTCATTTTCTCATGGTATCAGAGCAGGTTCCCTCGTGGGAACTGTTCCTAGGGCCCACCGATCCTCCCCTTTTTTTCCTGCCCGGGGCGCGTCCTGTCCCTTCCCGAAGCGCGCCTAGGGTCGCGCCCTTCTTAGCGGCCCGTCGCGTCGCCCTTAGCGGCCCGTCGCGTCGCCCTTAGCGGCCCGTCGCGCCGCCCTTACGGCCGCGTCGCGCAGCCCTAACGGCCGCGTCGCGCCGCCCTTTCACAAGCGGCCCGTCGCCGCCCTTCTCCTGCGGCCCGCCGCCCTCAACTGCGGCCCCGCCGCCCTCAACTGCGGCCCCGCCGCCCTCAACTGCTGCGGCCCCGCCGCCCTCTGCTGCGGCCCCACCGCTCTCACCTGCGGCCCCGCCGCTTTCACCTGCGGCCCCGCCGCCCTCAACTACTGCGGCCCCGCCGCCCTCAACTGCTGCGGCACCGCCGCCCTTCTCTGCGGCCCCGCCGCCCTCTGCTGCGGCCCCGCCGCCCTCACCTTCGGCCCCGCCGCTTTCACCTGCGGCCCCGCCCCTCTCGTTGGCGGCCCCGCCGCCCTCACTTGCGGCCCCGTCACCTGCTGCAGCGCCGCCCGCCGCCCGGGTTTCCCGACCCGTCCAACCCAGCCGAGCAGCCGACCGCCGCGCCGCCCTGCAGCAGCACCGTCGAGCCGCCCGGGCAACCGAGCTGCCGGACAGCCGGCCGCCGAGCCGCCCAGCAGCCGAGCAGCCGAGCCGCCCTGCAGCCGAGCCGCCCAGCAGCCGAGCCGCCCTGCAGCTGAGCCGCCCAGCCGCCAAGCCGCACTGCAGCCGAGCCGCCCAGCCGCCCAGTAGCCGAGCCGCCCTACTGCCGAGCCGCCCGAGCTGCCCTGTCCGGTAAGCACAGTGCCTCCTTTTTGCTACACTGCCCTCACCCTACTGTTGCACTGCTAGTCTACTGTGGTCATGGCTACCCCTTGTGTCCTCGCTTTTGACGCTGGGGGTCGAGCCATTGACTTTGACGTCTGGGTAGATGACCTCCAGCTGTTCTTACAGTGCGATAGGGCAGACGGTCTCTCTCTCTTTGACCTCACCTCTGGCGTCTCTCCTGCCCCTGCTGCTGATGCTGACGCCACTGTTCGCTCCCAGTGGGCCACGCGCGACGCTGCTGCACGTCTTGCTGTGCGTCGCCACCTCCCTACCTCCGAGCGTGCGCACTTTAATCAGTACAAGAGTGCTCAGAGCTTGTACGACGCTGTAGTTGCGCGCTACTCCTCCCTTGCCACTGCTGCACTGAGCCGTCTCATGCTACCGTACCTCTTCCCTGACCTTGCTGCCTTTCCCACTGTCGCTGACCTCATTACGCACCTCCGCACTAGTGACACTCGCTACCGTGCTGCGCTTCCTGCTGACTTCTGCGCCAAGAACCCCCCCCCCATGTACATCACTCTCTACTACATAGTCACTCGCCTTCCTGACTCCCTTCGCGTAGTCAGGGACCACTTCCTCTCAGTCTGTCCCACCACTCTCACTGTTGACCTCCTCGAGAAGTCCCTTCTAGCGGCCGAGAAGAGCATAGTCGCTGTAGGGGCCTCTCGTGGTGACCCGCGCACCCCCATCTTTGAGGGGTGCTCCCCCTCCCCCCTTCTGCCCTCTGTTGCATCTGCTGCTACGGCCGACCTCCTTGGTCTTGAGTCGGTCGGTGCGGCGTCTGCCCCTAGTGGGAGACGCCGCTCTGGCAAGGGCAAAGGGGGCAAGGGCGTTGGAGGAGCGAGCGGGAGCGGTGGAGGTGGAGGCGGCGGGGGGAGTGGGGGTGGCGGTGGGAGTGGAGGTGGGGGAGGAGGTGTCGGTGGCGGCAGTGGAGGCAGAGGTGGCAGCGGCGGTGGTGGTGGGAGCGGAGGTGGCGGAGGTGGTGGCGGTGGAGGCGGCGGCGGAGGCGGCAGTGGTAGCGGAGGCGGCGGAGGCGGCGGAGGCGGCGGGGGTGGCGGTGGAGCTGGTCGCGGGTCTACGCAGAGGAGTGGTTCCGGTGGTGGCCAGCGCCAGCAGCAGCAGCGCGGTCGTGAGACCCTGTCCCCTCAGCAGCTCCGTGAGTGGTACACTGCACGCCAGCGGGGTGGGGGTTTTGGTCCGTGCACCTACGTCCTGCGCATCGGCGACCGTGCGGGTGAGCAGTGTGGGGGTGCGCACCCCACCCAGCGCTGCTTTGGCCGCCTGACGGACGCGTGGCGTCGCCAGTTCCCGGAGGCCACAGAGATCCCTCGCTGGGGCGAGCTGTCTAGGGCGGGAGTTGCTATCTATGATCTTGATTTTGATGCTATTCTTTCTGCCATGTATGCTGTGTCTATTAGTGATGAGGGTGACTGTTACCGGTGTTTCCCGCCCGATCCGGGCATTGGGACTGCTGCTCTAGGTACTGGTGAGGCTGCTGCCCTAGGTGCCTGTGACGCTGCTGCTCTAGGTGCTAGTGCGTCTCAGTCCTCAGGTACTGGTGAGTCTGCGCTCTCAGGTACTGCGTCGGCTTCGGCCTTCCTCACCTTCACCCTTGACTCTGGAGCTTCTCGCTCCTTCTTTCGGGACCGCACCACACTCACGCCGCTTCGTCGGCCGGTTGCGGTGTCTCTGGCTGACCCCTCTGGGTGTCCTGTCCTGTCTCACTTCTCCACAGTCCTCCCGTGTCCGGACAGGATGGGGGAGTACACCAGTTCACTCCTGCGCGCCAGCGGGTGACGCACTGCACAGAGGCCAGCACAGGCCGACACCTGGCTACGTTTACCCGTCAGCCGGGGTCGAGCCTATACACACTGACCACTGCGTCTCCTCCAGT
This sequence comes from Closterium sp. NIES-65, assembly GCA_948144175.1. NCBI lineage: Eukaryota > Viridiplantae > Streptophyta > Zygnematophyceae > Desmidiales > Closteriaceae > Closterium > Closterium sp. NIES-65. The sequence continues at coordinate 80,110 of CANXME010002567.1, forward strand.
TGCTGCGTCTGGTAGGGTAGCTGCGTCGGGTCAGGTGTTTGCTGCAGCGTCCAGGTCTGGTCCTAAGTCTGCCCCCTGTTCGTGTCGTCTCCTGTCTCACGAGACTCTCCTCTAGCACCACCGTCTTGGTCACCCCTCTCTGCTTCGGCTCAGAGGCATGGCCTCCCGTCTTCTTGTTTCTGGTCTCCCCCGGTCCCTCCCTCCCCTTCCTCAGGGCCCTGGCCCTACCTGTGTCCCCTGTGTCGAGGGGCGCCTTCGAGCTGCCCCTCACTCCTCCCAGTTTCCTCCAACAGAGGCCCCGCTGCAGACGCTTCACATGGACGTGTGGGGCCCAGCCCGCGTCCGTGGACAGGGTCACGAGCGCTACACCCTGCTCGTTGTTGACGACTACTCGCGTTACACCGCGGTCTTCCCCTTGCGCAGCAAGGTTGATGTCACTGAGGTGCTGATCGACTGGATCCGCGCAGTTCGTCTCCAGCTCAGGCAGAGCTTTGGCTCGGACTTTCCTGTTCTGCGTCTACACTCGGACAGAGGCGGAGAGTTTTCCTCTGGCCTTCTGAGAGCCTACTGTCACGCACGAGGCATCCGTCAGACACGCACGCTTCCAAACTCCCCGCAGCAAAATGGGATTGCTGAGCGCCGCATTGGCATGGTCATGGACGTCGCTCGTACGTCTATGATGCATGCGGCTGCTCCCCATTTTCTGTGGCTGTTTGCCGTGAGGTACGCGGCGCATCAGATCAACCTACACCACAGGGTCTCCAGGCCGGAGACCTCCCCAGCCTTACTGTGGACGGGGAAGGTTGGCGATGCGTCGGCGTTCCGGGTCTGGGGATCTTGGGCGTTTGTCCGCGGCTTGTCTGCGGACAAGCTGTCCCCTCGTGTTGCTCCTTGCGTCTTCCTGGGGTTCCCCCCTGACGCGCCTGGGTGGCAGTTCTACCACCCCACCTCTCGCCGTGTTCTGTCCTCCCAGGACGTCACGTTTGATGAGTCGGTCCCCTACTACCGCCTCTTCCCCTACCGCACTCCGTCCCTCCCCCCCCTCCCCCGCTCTTCCTTGTACCAGGTCCCCCCCCGGTAGACCCCCTCCCCCCTCAGGGTCCTGCCCCTTCAGGTGTGTCCCAGGTAGACGCAGTCGAGCCTGTCGAGGTTGCTGGTGACTCTGGTGCTGCTGGGGGTGCTGAGCCTGGGGGTGCTGAGACTGGGGGTGCTACGCCTGGGGGTGCTGAGACTGGGGGTGCTGGGCCTGGGGGTACTGCGACTGGGGGTGCTGAGCCTGGGGGTGATGAGCCTGGGGGTGCTGAGCCTGGGGGTGCTGTGCCTGGGGGTGCTGTGCCTGGGAGTGCTCCACGTGGGGGTGCTGAGCCTGGGGGTGCTGAGCTTGGAGGTGCTACGCTTGGAGGTTCTCCGGTTGCTTCGTCTCTGCGGGAGCCACTCTCTCCACAGGAGCTGCGCGAGTGGTTTGCCCGGCGCTGGAGCCGTGCTGCTGGTGCTGGAGGTTCTTCGGCTACTGAGGGTGCTGCTGTCGCTGGTCCCGGAGGTGCTCGTATTGGGAGTACTGGAGCTGCTGGGCCTGCAGGTTCGACTGGAGCTGGTGCTGCTGAGGGTGTTGGCGCTGAGACCACCGCTGGCGGTCCTGCTGGGGGAACTCCTGGTGCTGCTGGAGGTTCTGGAGCTACTGGAGGTGCTGCTGGAGCGGGTGTTCCTGCTGGGGGTACTGGTGCTGTCCCTGCTGTGTCTGGCGTCGCCGCGCGGCCTCGACCGTACTTCGTTCCACTCACGCAGCAGGTTCTTGGTCTTCCACCTTCTACTGGTCCTCCTCCTCCCTTAGAGTGTCCACAGCATGTCCCGTCACAGTTACAGTTGCAGCCTACCTCCCCTTTGCCTGCTCCTTCTCCCTACACTGGTCCTACTGGAGGTCTTACTGAGCGTCGTGAGCCTGCGTCTCGCCCTACGTCGCCTGTCCGTGCTGCTCGCGCTAGTGGTCGTGGTTCGCGTGAGCGTCCTCCTCCTGTCCCTGGCACGCACCAGATGTCTCTGCGTCCGTCCACTGCTCCTCTGCGTGCCCCTTTGCCTTCTCCTCCTGCGTCCTCTCTTCCTGCTCTTCCCGACCCGGAGTTGGACTCTCTTCGTGCTGCCAGTCCTACTGTCACGCGTCTCTTGGCTACTGTCGTCAGTGACCCTTCTTTCGAGTCCACTGTTGCGTCTGCCCTAGTTGCTGAGCTCGTCGACTTTGCTGCTCGCTGTCGCCTAGACTACGCTGCTAGTCTTGTAGCTGAGTCTGAGTCTATCTATCCTCCGTCCGTCGAGGGTGAGTGTGCCCTTGGCACGGACGTCCTTGAGGACAGGCAGGAGGAGTTCCAGTGTCTGGCAGCTGCTTCACCTCATCTCGTGTTCGTACTGCTTACCCCTGAGGGAGACCCGGATGCACTTGACATCCCGACTCCGCGCTCCTACGCGGAGGCAATAGAGGGTCCCTACTCCCCTCAGTGGCAAGCAGCTATGGACACAGAGATGGCTTCCTGGAAGTCCACAGGCACCTACGTTGATGAGGTTCCCCCGCCTGGGGCGAACATCGTCAGTGGCACGTGGACCTTCAGAGTGAAGCGGCCGCCGAGTTCTCCGCCTGTCTTCAAGGCACGTTACGTGACTCGTAGCTTCAGTTAGCGGCAGGGAGTTGACTACTTTCAGACCTTCTCTCCCACCCCAAAGATGACCACTCTTCGGATACTGCTGCACGTTGCTGCTCACCGTGACTACGAGCTGCACTCTCTCGACTTTAGCACTGCTTTCTTGCAGGGCAGCCTGCACGAGGAGATCTGGCTGCGCCGCCCACCTGGCTTCACTGGGTCGTTCCCTCCTGGTACTCAGTGGAGCCTCCGGCGTCCAGTTTACGGTCTCCGCCAGGCGCCACGTGTGTGGCACGACACACTGAGGACTACGCTTGCGGCTCTTGGGTTTGCTCCTTCTACTGCCGACGCGTCGCTGTTTCTACGCACCGACACCTCTCTGCCGCCGTTCTACATCCTCGTGTACGTCGACGACTTGGTCTTTGCCACAGCTGACACTGCTGGACTCGCCTACGTGAAGTCCGAGCTGCAGAAGAGACACACGTGCACTGACCTGGGTTAACTGCGCAGCTACCTTGGCTTGCAGATCACCCGGGACAGAGCACGCCGCACCATTACCCTGACTCAGTCACACATGGTGCAGCAGGTCCTTCAGCGCTTCGGCTTCACGTACTCCTCCTCAGGCCACTCCTCTGCCTACTCGCCACTCGCTCTCAGCTCTGCCTTCGGATGAGTCCGTAGAGTCGAGTGGCCCGTATCCAGAGCTTGTTGGCTGCCTCATGTACCTGATGACCTGCACACGACCTGACCTTGCATACCCTCTTAGCATTCTCGCTCGCTATGTTGCTCCTGGGAGACACCGACCAGAGCACATGGCTGCAGCGAAGAGGGTGTTGCGCTACTTGTGCAGTACGTCGGGCATGGGGCTAGTGCTTGGAGGGCGCAGTCCAGTGGTCCTCACTGGGCATGCAGACGCTTCTTGGGCTGACGACTAGGCTACGCAGCGGTCGTCACAGGGTTACACCTTCAGCCTTAGTTCCGGCTCTGTCTCGTGGCGGGCTACTCGCTCGTCTTGTGTTCTCGGCTCCAGTTGTGAGGCTGAGATCTACGTTGGGGCCATGGCTGCACAGGAGCTTCGCTGGCTCACCTACTTGCTGACTGACCTCGGAGAGCCGCCTCGTTCTCCTCCAGTGCTGTACGTAGACAACAAGGCCATGCTGGCCTTGTGTCGAGAGCAGAGATTGGAGCACAGAACAAAGCACATTGCTCTCCGCTACTTTCTTGCTCGTGAGCTACAGCAGCGTGGTCAGTTGCGGCTTGCGTACGTGGCCTCTGAGGCCAACACTGCTGATGTCTTCACCAAGGCACTTGCGCCTTGCGATCATCAGCGCTTCTGCACCCAGCTGGGTCTTGTACCTGTCTTGCCTCACTTGCTTACCTCTTGACCTTGCTTGTACTGTTACATATATATATACCTGCTCTTGCTTGTCTAGCCTTATATATATATGTACTCCTGCATGTGAACTGGCCTTGTGGCCTTGTACTTGTGCTCGGAATGTGTGGTGACTTTGTGATCCACCCTGAGCTTTGCTTTGTTTTGCTTTGCTTGACTGATCTTGTGACCCCCTGTTCTCCCCCACTTTGCCTATGGGGGTGTGTCAGAACATCATAGCTTATGCTTTTGTGTAGGCTGTAGTGGGGTATCCCATAGGGGGTACAACCCAATTAGGGTTAGTACTTGTACCCACTTCACTCATAGTTCATTCATTCTCGTTCTCATTTTCTCATGCTCCCTGCTCGTGTCTTCTCCTGTCCCACCAGACTCTCCTTTGGCACCACCACCTTGGTCACCCCTCCCTGCCTCGTCTCTGAGTCATGGCCTCCCGTGTCCTTGTCTCTGGTCTCCCCCGGTCCCTCCCTCCCCTCCCTCCGGGGCCTGCCCCTACCTGCGTTCCCTGCGTCAAGGGGCGGCAGTGCGTCGCCCCTCACTCCTCCGAGTTTCCTCCGACAAAGGCTCCCCTGCAGACTCTTCATATGGACGTGTGGGGCCCCGCCCGCGTCCGTGGCCAGGGTCACGAGCGTTACTTCCTGTTGGTGGTTGACGACTACTCGCGTTACACCACGGTGTTCCCCTTGCGCAGCAATGATGACGTCACTGAGATGTTGATCGACTGGATCCGCGCGGCTCGTCTCCAGCTCAGAGAGAGTTTCGGCTCGGACTTTCCTGTTCTGCGTCTGCACTCTGACAGAGGCGGGGAGTTTTCCTCTGCCCGTCTGGGAGCCTTCTGCCGTGCACAGTGCATGCGCCAGACCTTTACGCTTCCAGCCTCTCCACAGCAAAATGGGATTGCTGAGCGCCGCATTGGCATGGTCATGGACGTCGCTCGTACGTCCATGATCCATGCGGCTGCTCCCCATTTTCTGTGGCGGTTTGCGGTTCAGTACGCAGCGCATTAGCTCAACCTTCAGCCCCGGGTCTCCTTGCCAGAGACCTCCCCCACCTTGCGGTGGACGGGGAAGGTTGGCGATGCGTCTGCGTTTCAGGTCTGGGGATCTCGGGCGTTTGTCCGTGACTTGTCTGCGGACAAGCTGTCCCCCCGTGCTGTTCCCTGCGTCTTCCTTGGCTTCCCCCCTGACGCGCCTGGTTGGCAGTTTTACCACCCCACCTCGCGCCGTGTTCTGTCCTCCCAGGATGTCACCTTTGACGAGTCGGTGCCTTACTACCGTCTCTTCCCCTACCGCACTGCGCCCCTTCCCCCGCCGCCGCTCTTCCTTGTGCCAGGTCCTCCCCCGGTAGACCCTCTCCCTCCTCAGGGTCCTGCCCCGTCAGGTGTGTCCCAGGTAGAAGCACTCGAGCCTGTCGAGGTAGCTGTTGACTCTGGGGCTGCTAGGGGTGCTGAGCCTGCGGGTGCCGGGTCTGGGGGTGCTGAGCCTAGGTGTGCTGAGTCTAGGGGTGCTGAGCCTGCGGGTGCCGGGTCTGGGGGTGCTGAGCCTGGGGGTGCGGAGCCTGGGGGTGCTGAGCCTGGGGGTACGGAGCCTGGGGGTGCGGAGCCTGGGGGTGCTGGGCTTGCTCGTGTGGCCTCTGGCGGTGCTTCGTCGAGGCGGGAGCTACCCTCTCCGCAGAAGCTGCGCGAGTGGTTTGCCCGGCGCTGAAGCCGTGCTGCTTGAGCTGGAGGTGCTACTGTTGCTGCTGGTCCTGGAGGCTCTCGTACTGGCGGTACTGGAGCTGCTGGGACTGGGGGTGCTGCTAGTGCTACTGGAGTTGTTCATGCTGGAGGTACTACTGGAGCTGCTGGCGGTACTAGAGCTGACGGTCTTGCTGGAGCTGCTGGAGCTGGAGCAGCTGGTGGTGTTGGGGCTGGAGGTGTTGCTGGCGCTGGTGCTTCTGAGGGTGCTGGAGTTGGCGCTGTTGGAGCTGGAGGTGCTGCTGGCACTGGTGCTGCGGCTTGGGGTACTGATGCTGTCCCTGCTGGTTCTGGAGGCGCTGCGCGGCCGCGGCCGTACTTCGTTCCGCTCCTTGAGCAGGTTCTTGGTCTCCCGCCCTCTACTGGTCCTGCTCCTCCCTTAGAGTGTCCACAGCCTGTCCAGTCGCGGTCACAGTTACAGCCAGCCTCCCCCTTACCTGCTCCTTCTCCCTACACTGGTCCCACTGGAGGTCTTGCTGAGCGTCGTGAGCCTGCGTCTCGTCCTGCGTCGCCTGTTCGTGCTGTTCGCACTAGTAGTCGTGCTCCGCGTCCGCATCCTCCTGCCATCCTGGGCACACACCAGATGGCACTGCGTCCTTCCACTGCTCCTCTGCGTGTCCCGTTGCCATCTCCCCCAGACTCCTCTCTTCCTGTCCTTGCTGACCCGGAGTCTGACTCTTTTCATGCTGCCAGTCCGACTGTCACGCGTCCCCTGGCTACTGTTGTCACTGACCTTTCGTTCGAGTCCACTGCTGCGTCTGCCTTGGTTGCTGAGCTTGTCGACTTTGCTGCTCGCTGTCGTCTAGACTACGCCACTAGTCTTGTTGCTGAGTCTGAGTCTATCTGTCCTCCGTCCGTCGGGGGTGAGTGTGCTCTTAGCACGGACGTCCTTGAGGACAGGCAGGAGGAGTTGCAGTGTTTTGCTGCTGCTTTGCCTCATCTCGTGTCCACGCTGATAGCCCCTGAGGGAGACCCGAATGCACCAGACATCCCGACTCCTCGATCGTACGCTGAGGCGATCGAGGGTCCCTACTCCTCACAGTGGCAGTCAGCCATGGACGTAGAGATGGCTTCCTGGAAGTCCACAGGCACCTACGTCGACGAGGTTCCCCCACCTGGGGCGAACATCGTCAGTGGCATGTAGATTTTCAGGGTGAAGCGACCGCCGGGTTCTCCGCCTGTCTTCAAGGCGCGTTACGTGGCTCGAGGCTTTAGTCAGCGGCAGGGAGTTGACTACTTTCAGACCTTCTCTCCCACCCCGAAGATGACCAGTCTTCGGGTGCTGCTGCACATAGCCGCTCAGCGCGACTACGAGCTTCACTCTCTTGACTTCAGCACAGCTTTCTTGCAGGGCAGCTTGCATGAGGAGATCTGGCTGCGCCGCCCACCTGGCTTCACTGGGTCGTTTCCCCCTGGTAACTAGTGGAGCCTACGGCAGCCAGTCTGCGGTCTCCGCTAGGCGCCCCGTGAGCCGCACGACACACTGAGGACTACACTTGCGGCTCTTGGGTTTGCTCCTTCTACTGCCGACCCGTCGCTGTTTCTGCGCACCGACACCTCTTTGCCGCCGTTCTGCATCCTCGTGTACGTCGACGACTTGGTCTTTGCCACTGCTGACACTGCTAGACTTGCCCACGTGAAGTCCGAGCTGCAGAAGAGACACACGTGCATAGACCTGGGTGAACTGCGCAGCTACCTTGGCTTGCAGATCACCCGGGACAGAGCACAACGCACCATTACCCTAACTCAGTCACACATGGTGCAGCAGGTCCTTCAGCGCTTCGACTTCACGTACTCCTCGCGTCAGGCCACTCCTCTGTCTACTCGCCACTCGCTCTCAGCTCTGCCTTCAGATGAGTCCGTAGAGCCGAGTGGCCCGTACCCAGAGCTTGTTGGCTGCCTCATGTACTTGATGACCTGCACACGATCTGACCTTGCATACCCTCTTAGCATCTTGGCACGCTATGTTGCTCCTGGGAGACACCGACCAGAGCACATGGCTGCAGCGAAGGGGGTGTTGCGCTACTTGTGCAATACGTCGGGCATGGGGCTAGTGCTTGGAGGGCGACATCCAGTGGTCCTCACAGGTCACGCAGACGCTTCTTGGGCTGACGACCAGGCTACGCAGCGGTCGTCACAGGGTTACACCTTCAACCTTGGTTCCGGCTCTGTTTTGTGGCGGTCTACCCGTTCGTCTTCTGTTCTCGGCTCTAGCTATGAGGCTGAGATCTACGCGGGGGCCATGGTTGCACAGGAGCTACGCTGGCTCACCTACCTGCTGACTTACCTAGGAGAGCCGCCTCGTTCTCCTCCAGTTCTGTACGTAGACAACAACGCCATGCTGGCCTTGTGTCGGGAGCACAAACTAGAGCACAGAACGAATCACATTGCTCTTCGCTACTTCCTTGCTCGTGAGCTGCAACAGCGTGGTCAGCTGCGCCTTGCTTACGTGGCCTCTGAGGCCAACACTGCTGATATCTTTACCAAGGCACTTTCGCCTTGTGATCACCAGCGCTTCCGTACGATGCTAGGTCTTGTGCCTACTTGGCCCCACTTGCTCACTTCTTGACCTTGCTTGTACTGTGATCTTTCTATACTTGCACTTGCTTGTTTACCTTTATATATGATCTTGCATGTGAACTGGCCTTCTGGCCTTAAACTTGTGCTCGGAATGTGTGGTGACGTTGTGATCCACCCTGAGCTTGCTTTGCTTTGCTTGACTGGTCTTGTGACCTCTTGTTCTCCCCCACTTTGCCTATGGGGGTGTGTCAAACTTGTATGCTATAGTCTGTGTAGGCTGTAGTGGGGTAGACAATATGGGGTACAACACTTTTACGCTTTTCCTACTTGTACCCACCTGCTTGCTAGTTCATTCATTCCTCGTTCTTTCACAGGGACGTCCCTGGTTGGAGGGGGTCTGAAGCCCTTGATATTATATGAAATTCGTCTGATCGTTAAAAGTGTATTTCGAGTATTTGTTCCAATGTATCTGAAATAAATTAAACTGTTTGTACTTAAATGATTATATATTACATACCAGATTTTATTTGATTAACATAGTTGACAACTCTATCTCATGAACCAAACAAAAATAACAACTGCGCATGAAACTGACGATGTTTCATATGTACATACTATAAATCCCGTGGTTATGATGATTTGAATCAAGTTGAAATCACATGGGTCGCGAATCGGGAACTCGCGTAACTTTGCAGGTATTGATTCGTTACCAGCACACATCTGCAAGATGACACAACATGCAGACTGGATTTGCAAGTGTGTTAAGAGTGGCGGAAATCAAAATTAAATACCAAAAGTATCAGATTATGAAAGTTGTGTCAAAATATTGGCATGTTTTTTTACGAAAATAAAACGTTTATTTATTAAAAAATATAAAGGGTCCCATAATCGTGCAATATGGGATTTGATTTGTAGACATATTTATATTTTTCATACATAGGAATGCAAAAAAACATGTAGAATTTCTTATATGTTTTGTAGAGTTTGTTTGCTCCATAGACTATAAATTTATCTGCAATTTGTTTTTTTGTAAGCACTGTATTCCCAGAACCATCGGACTTTTATGACGATTCTCGGATGTCACAATTTTAACATGATAACAAGATGCTGATATGAAAATGATTATTATATATATGGAAAGAACCTTAGCATATGAATGACTATTGGTAGACTTCTTGGAGGATATTGGGGAATGAGAGAAAGGATCAAGTTAAAATCTGGTATCTCAAATCAGTAGACTCGGCCTTCTTTTTAATATTGAGAAAGGCCCGATTGGAAACCGTTGTAAATTTGCGTGGAGATGGGAAGTGATCGGAAGCCTCTACTGTAACGACGTGTATGGAATAATGCGCTGTACTGAGTTGAACTTGTTGCTGCGGGATATCTCGTACAGCTGTTCGGCTTATCATCAACAGTAATCGGGGGTAACTTGCTGCAGCATGCGGTTTTCGATCAAAATCTGAAGGCCGAGCCAGAAAACCTTAGTGCTGAACTCACGCCCCACAGAGAGAACCAGTTGACGCTTGAAATTGGTGGAACCTTTCCGGCGGATGAACGCAAATCACGGTTCTTTCGAACGGACAGAGGGACATGCTCGGATGAGCTTCAGCTGTGCTGTGCTGGCTGTTCCGGCAGAACGTTGATGTTGGATGGGCCTCCTCAAGTCGGAGAGGCGAGGGTACGGCGCATCATTGCAATAACTCGGCTGGAGACTGTACAGAGAGCTGTTAGGGTGCGTGCAGTTGAGATGAGAGTAGGGCAACTGCCCATGAAAAGACCTTTCGTCTGTGAAGTGCCCGAAACAAAAGCAAGTACAGCGGTAAGTGATTAGTACTGTACCTTGCTGAAGTGCCCACATCTGGCAGCAAATGCGTTGCGGATCAAACTGTAGAGCACCATCAAAGCTGGGAGTTTTGACTTGAGTTACTTACAGTGTTCTTCGGGACCAGCAGCGACCTCGATATTTTTTCCGGAATGTGTTGCAGGTTGTCCTTGTTGGTTGGCATGACAATCTTCCCGTGTCACACTCGCTCGCACCTCGCACAATTGGCCTTGGACCCTTGCCTCCCTTCCTACAGTGCATCCCTCCGTTCCATTCGCTCCCTCCCTCCCTCCCCCATTTTGAAGTCACCAGAAAGTCAAGGAACTACGAGATTGCCGCGCTTCACCGCACTTGAACCAAGTAAAACCCATAAGATCGCAAACAACCTCAACTTTAATAGCAGGCGGTCCTGTGGCTGACCCACCTCTCCCCTGGACTGAATCAGAGCCAGGCACAGAATGGGAAGCTGACCATTTTCGGATCTCACCTCATGCACCCCGTTCATGAACTTCCGCTCCATTTGAAGCGACCATATGTTCACCTCTCAACTAACTAGACTATCTCGACAACGTAGATCGACAATATTTTGCGAGCTGTACGCCGTTTTGGCGCTTCGAGCTTGAACCATGTCGTCGTTAAGTCGAGAGCTCGTGTTCCTAATACTACAATTCCTCGATGAAGAAAAGTTTAAAGAAACCGTTCACAAGTAAGAACTCTTAGAGACCTGTTTTAAGATTTTACCTTCTTCACACAAGAAAACGCCCAGTACTTACGCTTTTTGCAGCCAATAAAAGCATATATGAAGAAATCATATTCCATTTCAGTTCGCGATATAGCATGTAGGAAAATCATGTGTTTTCCAACCTTTTTACTCTCCCATCCGCGAACCGACGCAGGCTCGAGCAGGAATCGGGCTTTTTCTTCAACATGAAGTATTTCGAAGACCAGGTAGTGGCTGGCGAGTGGGAGGAGGTGGAGCGCTACCTCGCGGGCTTCACCAAGGTCGACGACAACCGCTACTCCATGAAGATCTTTTTTGAGATCAGGAAGCAGAAATACCTCGAAGCGCTGGACAAGTGCGTGGTTTGCCGTCCTCGGTGCATCGATTTGTCGCTCCCCGCGTTGATTTCCACCTTATTTAGTCACCCCCGTTTCAGATGGTCGTTTGGGTTATATGAGTCGTGATGGGTATTTTGGAATAATGGACGGGCAGCTTCCGAAATAAGTCGCGATGGAGCGGGGACGACATGTCTGACGTCAGCGGTGACGTCATCATGTCGAGCTAAGCGTGTAACCGTTAAGACCTTGACTGTGATTTCGGGTCACAACGGGCTCGTCCGTCATTTCAGATCTTCGCGGTCGTCTCTTCGTGTTCCAAATTTTTTGTTTTGGCTATTTCCATTCTCCGATTCATTTTGCGCGTGGACCAGTGGCCGTTGCTGGCCGTTTGTCCCTCCTGTGACTCCGCTATTATTGCATTCAACTTGTTACGACATTATTGTATCCTCCCCTGCTCGCTCGTCGGTTCTCAGGCAAGATCGAGCCAAGGCTGTGGAGATCCTGGTGAAGGACCTCAAGGTGTTCGCATCGTTTAACGAGGAGCTCTATAAGGAGATCACTCAACTACTGACCCTGGACAATTTCCGGTGCGTTTCCGCGTCTCGGGTCGGTCAACGTCTGTTCCGTTCTGTAACACGTTTCTTTTTACTGCGCATTGGTCTAAGTCTGTTCGGTTCTGTAACGCGGTTTTTTGGACTGCGCCTCCAGCCATTAGTCAACTGTCAACAACCATGATTGATTCCCTTAATCAATTTCAACGCTGGTCACCAGCAGTTCTTCGCGTACTTGACTCTGCCCATGGTGCAGCCAAGTCTTGACTCAACGACCATCGCCTTTTCCACCATTCGTATGAGTGCTCGCGACAAACGCTTTCTCGTCCCGCCTCGTTCGCCACGTCGATTTCCCCCCCCTCGTCTCTCCTTTCGGTTCCGCACAGCCCTTTCTGCATTGCTCGTAGCTGCAGCGAGAACGAACAGCTGATCGAGTATGGGGACACCGAGTCGGTGCGCAACATCATGCTGCTGAACTATTCCCCTTTCCCCCCCTCCCCCCTCCCCTACCCCTCCCTCCCCTCCCACCCCCTTTCCCCCCCCACCCCCCACCCCCCCCACCTTCTCCACTCGTCCCATATTCTGCATTGCTCGTATTGTGCAGCGAGAACGAGCAGCTGAGCAAGTACGGAGACACCAAGTCGGCGCGCAACATCATGCTGCTGGAGCTGAAGAAGCTCATCGAGGCCAACCCGCTCTTCCGCGACAAGCTGCAGTTCCCCAACCTCAAGAACTCGCGCCTGCGCACGCTCATCAACCAGAGGTGCGTTGCGTTCTGAGTCGATTCCTTAGAGTCGATTCTTTTGAGTCGACTCGAAAGCAGACCCGAAAGGCACAAGCTGCAGTCCCCCCCAACCTCAGAACTCGCGCCTGCGCACGCTCATCAACCAGAGGTGGGGTTGCTTGCCTCTCTGTCTTGATGCGTTCAGTCCATAATGTGCTCAAGTCGCTGATGGTAGCTAGTTCAGAGAATCGACTCCTTGGTGACGAGACAATGACGGCGCTTCCTCATCAAGTTACCTACAGCCTCTGCCTCCTCATCGCTGTGCGAAGAAACCTCTCTCTCTACCTCCTCTCCCCCCACCCTCCCCCCCCCCCCCGCCCTGTATCTCCATCCCCATCCCCACCAGTCTCAACTGGCAGCACCAGCTGTGCAAGAACCCGCGCCCCAACCCCGACATCAAGACCCTCTTTGTGGACCACACCTGTGGCCCCGCGCCCAACGGCGGGCGCACACAGCCGCAGCAGCCTGCTCCGCCCAACTCGCTTCTCTCCGCCGTTCAACAGCAGCAGCAGCAACAGCAACAGCAGCAGCAACAGCAGCAGCAGCAGCAGCAGCCGCCTAAGGCCCATCCGTTTCCCCTGGGACCGGTTGGCGTGGGCGTGGGCGTGGGCGGGCATGCGGTGAGTCTAGGGATAGGAGCCCGGGGGAGGTTCAGCCTCACAAATAGGAGTTTGGAGGTCAGGTGTGGTGGTACCGGGGGGTGCAGTGGTGTGTGGCATGGTGAATGTTGGGGTGCCTGGCATCCCGTCCCTGCAAACTTGTGCCCACTGCTCACAGACATCCAATGTTCTTGTCACTCCCTTCCCCTCCTCTCCAACCTTTGTCTCCCCGCCCCCGCCCCCTCACCACGTCCGTTGTTCCCCCGCCTGCAGCAGCCACTGCAGCCCTTCCAGCCTGGGGGACCATCCGCCTCCGCCCTGGCGGGGTGGATGGGCGGACAGCAGCCTGCAGCTGCGCCTCCCCCCCACGCCGTGGTGCCGCCCCCCCCTGCCAACCTGCCCCCAGGCCCCAACCCAGGTGCGTGGCTGTTAGTCCTGTTGTTTGATGCCCTGGAGCTCGCGACGCGACCCCTTTGTGTGCTTGTGCATCCTGTTTCTACTGTTCCCTTCCTTCGCCCGGTGGCCTGGATCGTTCCCTCCGTCCATGCTGCGTGTCTGACCGTTCCCTCCGTCCATGCTGCTGGTCTGACCGTCCTCCGTCCATGCTGCGTGCCTGCTGTCGGCCCCACTGCAGCTATGTTGAAGCGGCCGCGCACGCCGCCAGGCAACCCAGTGGCAGTGGAGTATCCGGGCACAGGGGACTCCGATATGGTGCTCAAGCGGCCCCGGGGCGGCATGGACGAGGTGAGAGGCTCTTGAGGGTGTGGGCGAGATGAGGTGCTCTTAAGTGCGTGATAGAGGTGAGGTGCTCTTAAGTGCGTGATTGAGATGAGGTGCTCTTAAGTGCAGGATTTAGGTGAGGTGCTCTTTGAGGGGTGTGAGAGAGGTTGCTTGTGAGTCAACTCAGGCGCTGCGCCGCCAGACAACCGGTGGCGGTGGAGTATCCAGGCACAGGGGACTCCTACATGGTGCTTAAATTGCCCAGGGGCGGCATGGACGAGGTGAGGTGTTCTGATTGTGTTCAACAGGCATGGCACAGGGCACAGAGCACAGAGCACAGAGCACAGGGCAGCCTTCCTTTTCTTAATTTCCATTCCTTAATCCAATGCCCCACCCCCTTCCACCTCCACCCACTCCCCACCAGGTCTACGGCCAAGTCCCGCCCAATCAGCAGCCGCCACCTGTCCCAGGAGCAATCCCAGGCCCGCCAGTACCAGCAATAGGAGGCAACGTAGCAGGGGCAGGCCTAGGGAGTGCCGTAACTGCCGCCGCTGCCGCAGCAGCTGCTGCAGCGGCAGCAGCAGCAGCAGGGGGACAGGGGCCAGTGGCGCTAGGAGCAGGGGTTGGTTCAGGAGGCGGGTATGCAGTGGAGGATCTGCCCAAGACAATTGCGAGGAACCTGAACCAGGGCTCGTGTGTGATGACCATGGACTTCCACCCGTACCAGCCCACACTGCTGCTCGGTACACTTTCCCCTCCAGCCCCTTCCCACCTGCCACGTTTTTCCATGTCTGTTTTCTTTCGTCTCCTCCTGCTTCCCAGTCACCCCCACCATCTTCCCTGGTGTTCCTACTTTTTAACCTTTTAAACCTTCGTCTTTGCCAGTTCGTCGCATGTGAGTGACATCTGCTGCCATGTGCTGCTGTCCTTGTGCGTCCCTGCTTGTCCCTATCCTGCCCGCCCCAACCATCCCTGTTCACCTGTGCTTGTTGCGTGTGCATGGTTGTTGTGCGTGCATGTCTGTATGCATCTCTCTGCATGTTTGTGAGTGTGTGTGTGCTCGCATGCGTGCATGCGTGTGTATGCGGATGTGTGTGCATGTCTGTGTGCACTCGTGCTTGCATGTGTGTCTGTGCAGTGGGCAGCAACACGGGGGACGTGGCGATATGGGAGGTGGGGTCACGAGAGAAGGTGGTGGACCGCCCGTTCAAGCTCTGGGACCCCCAGCAGTGCTCGCCGCAGTTCCAGGTGCGCGCAACACTCTCAGGTGTCTTCAGTACTCCCAGGTGCTGACGTAAGCTGTCAGGTGCTTGCTGCAATCCCAGGTTCCATCCACAGCTTGATTGACCTCCACTTCAGGTTGTTAAGGGGCAATGAATGAACAGCTTTTGCATTCCCTCCCTCTTCCCGGCCCTGCAGACGCTATGGATGAAGGATCAGACCATCGCTGTGAATCGCGTCATCTGGGAGCCTAACGGGCAACTCTTTGGTGAGTCCTCGCCCCTCTGCGCCCCCCCTTTGCTTCCGTTTCTCGCCCCTCTAATCCTCCCTCTCTTTTTATCCTTGCACCTTTGCGATTCCCTCACTCTATCCTTGCCCCTTCTGGCCTGAGACGTTACAAGTGTTGGCATCTCATCTTTGCGTGGTATGCTGCTTGTCTTGCTCGTGGTGGTGGTGCATGGCAGGAGCGGCGTTCTCAAAGCACATGGTGCACATCTACACATACCAGAACCCAAGCAGCATGGGACAGCACCTCGAGGTGCGTATGTTCGCGTGCCATAGTGACACTTTAAGCAATGTTAAGGACCGTTTTGAGTGAATAGATAACTTTTCAAAGCACATGGTGCACATCTACACATACCAGAACCGGATTATCTGCACCTCAAGGTGCGTGAGGTTGTTGAGCTCAGTGACACATGTAGGAAGGTCGGGGTTGATGCTTTCGCTGCATGCTGATGATTATCCTGCTTGCCCATGCTCACCATGCATGCTCGCTTCAAATCCCGAGGTCACCTCGACACGGTTGTCACTAGCAGATGTGTTGTTGCTGTGTGGTCTTGCCTGTCGGCGTGTGCAGATCGACGCGCATGTGGGTGGAGTGAACGACCTGGCCTTCTCTCACCCCAACAAGCAGCTCTGCATCATCACATGCGGCGATGATAAGACCATCAAGGTGAGTTAACCCGTGCATGTGCGTGTGCACATGGATGTGCGCGTATGTGCATGTGCTTGCGCATATGCGTGGGGATGCATATGCATGCATCCGTCCCATGTCAATCGACCCACCCAGACCACATGGCCCCATGCCCCATTCCCCATGCCATATGCCCCATACCCCGTTGCCCCATGTTGCATGTCGCATGCCTCATGCCCCATTCCCTCCCCGTATCCACCATGCTGCACACCGCCAGGTGTGGGAGGCGAGCAGTGGGCGCAAGCTGTACACATTCGAGGGACATGAGGCTCCCGTCTACTCCGTGTGCCCGCACCACAAGGAGAACATTCAGGTACGGAGAATATTCCCACGTCCAGCCACCAATACCATTGTTTTTCCTTTTCAGTTATGCCGATTCTGTTCCCATTCTTTGCTATATCTTCCTTCTTCCCTCTCCCCTCCCCCTTCTCCATCTTCCGCCCCACCCCTTCCCTTACCGCTCCTTCCCCTGTAGTTCATATTCTCGACGGCCATAGACGGCAAGATCAAGGCGTGGCTGTACGACCACCTGGGGTCGAGAGTGGACTATGATGCCCCGGGCAAGTGGTGCAGCACCATGGGGTACTCGGCTGATGGCACGCGGTGAGTCACAAATAGACTTGAGCCACATATTCATTGGCTTACTCTCAGATGTCGCCTTCCATACATGAGCAACAAGCTGTCACCAGGCGTAGAGAGTGGAGTATGATGCCCCATGGGGTACCCAGCTGATGGCACGCGGTGAGTCACCAGTGCCTCCAATTCGAGCCACCAGTTTTTTGGCTTGCATGCATGTACAAGAAGCTGTCACCAGGCTTGGACCATGGCATCAAAATGGGACCCTTTCTGCTGTTGGCACACAGTGAGTGGTGCACCACCTGTTGCTGCACCTCACCTTCCCCACCACCCACCCACCCCCCTCCCTCTCCCCCGGCCTCCTCCGCAGCCTCTTCTCCTGTGGCACGAGCAAGGAGGGCGAGACGTCACTGGTGGAGTGGAACGAGAGCGAGGGTGCCATCAAGCGCAGCTACCTGGGT
The DNA here is from genome assembly GCA_948144175.1 of Closterium sp. NIES-65. Taxonomy (NCBI): domain Eukaryota; kingdom Viridiplantae; phylum Streptophyta; class Zygnematophyceae; order Desmidiales; family Closteriaceae; genus Closterium; species Closterium sp. NIES-65. The sequence goes on from CANXME010002567.1 coordinate 97,151, forward strand.
TTCCGCAAGCGCTCGCTGGGCGTCGTGCAGTTTGACACCACGCGCAACCGCTTCCTTGTCGCCGGTGACGAGTACCTGATCAAGTTCTGGGACATGGACAACACTGCCGTGCTCTGCACACTCGATGCTGACGGTGGCCTGCCAGTGAGTGCTGCGCGCTTCCACTCCACCAGTGAGTGGGCCTCTCTTGTGAGTGATGCTCCTTTCTTTGTGAGTCTGCCTCCCTGTGTCTGCCTCTCTGGCGACGAGTACCTGATCAAGTTCTGGGACATGGACAACACTGCCGTGCTCTGCACACTAGATGCCGATGGTGGCCTGCCAGTGAGTGCTGCGCGCTTCCACTCCACCAGTGAGTGTGCCTCTCTTGTGAGTGATGCTCCTTTCTTTGTGAGTCTGCCTCCCTGTGTCTGCCTCTCTGGCGACGAGTATCTGATCAAGTTCTGGGACATGGACAACACTGCCATGCTCTGCACACTAGATGCCGATGGTGGCCTGCCAGTGAGCGCTTCTCCTCCATCTCGAAGCCACTCTGCTTGCCCAGGGTTTAGGATAGGTTTACGTGCTGGGAACGAGTAGCCCATCAGGTTCTGCACCCTGCTTCACACGCTCATTGCCGACGCCGGCCGCTTCACAGCCAGGCGATTCCATGGTTGTGGTTCAAATGCGATTCTACTGATGGCATAGCAGCAGTCCCTGACACGCCTCTCTTCATACTTCCTCCCCCTCCCTCCTCCCCACCAGGCGAGTCCGAGAGTGAGGTTCAACAGGGAGGGTTCTCTCTTGGCGGTGACGGCAGCGGACAACTCGGTGAAGATCCTTGCCAACGACATGGGCCTGCGCCTCCTGCGCAACCTCGAAGCCGCTGCTGCCACCGCTGCAGCCGCTGCTGCTGCCGCCGCAGCTGCTGCAGCCGCCCAGAGGCCTGTGGACACCAAGGTGGGTCGTCTGTGGGCTAGTCAGTCTTGCTTGACTTTTGAGATGTCTCAAAATAGACGACTTTTGAGACGTCTCAAAATAGACGACTTTTGAGACGTCTCAAAATAGACGACTTTTGAGACGTCCCAAAAGAGACGACTTGTGAGACGTCCCAAAAGTCGGCTGCAGCAGCTGCCCAGAGACCTGTGGACACCAAGGTGGGTGCATTGGTGGGCTAGTCAGTCCTGCTTAGATTTGTGGATATGTGAGATCCCGCTCCCCAGCCCTCCTGCTTCGTGCATTCCTCTGCTTCCCTGATTGGCCCTTTGCGTTAATTGATGCGTCTCTCTGTCTCATGTTTGCTCTCCTCCCCCCCTCCATTTGTGCGCTACAGCCGCCACCACCCGCCCTGCCCCAGCCTCCATCACAGCAGCAGCAGCAGCAGGCAGTGCAGGCAGCAGCAGCTGCAGCCGCCGCCGCTGCCGCCGCCGCTGCTGCTCAGGCGTCTCAGCAACCTCCCCCTTCCCAGGCGCCATCTCAGCAACAGCAGCAGCAGCTTCAACAACAGCAGCAGCAGCTGCAGCAGCAACAGCAGCAGCAACAGCAACAGCAACAGCAGCAGCAACAACAGCAGCAACAACAGCAGCAGCAGCAGCAACAGCAGCAGCAGCAACAACAACAACAGCAGCAGCAGCAGCAGCAGCAGCAGCAGCAACAGCAGTTGGATCGCTCGTCCCCTGCTTCTGCTCTTACTGCTTCGGTGCGGTTCTTACACGACTTTTCTCCTAGTGCATTGCTGGTCTCTTGTGTGTGGCTTAGGGCGTGCTTCAGCTCAGACGTTCACAGACTCTTGTCCTTCAAGCATTCTTTCTTCTCACCTTCTCACGTCACCCCTCCAGTGCATCCCCTCTCTCTCCTTCCACCTCTCCACCCGTCCTGCTGCCCTCTTTTCCCTCAGTTCCCTTCCCCACTTATTGGGGCCCCGTTCCCATTCCCGAACCCTTTCCCTCCCCCAACCCTCCCTCCACGCCCCTGCTCTGCTCACAGCAGAGGCTGCGGGAAGATTTATCTGTAGTTGCTTTAAAAAAAAATCCCCCTTCTCCTCCCCCATCCTCCCTCTCCCCCAACCAACCCCCCTCTCCGCCAACCCCCCCTCCACGCCCCTGCTCTGCTCACATCAGAGGCTGCAGGAGGACGGGCCAGACAAGAAGGGATGGAAGCTTACTGAGTTCTCGGAGCCCTCACAGGTAGCCTCTCTCTCCGGCTCCCCCTCTCTCTCCCGCTCCCCCTCTCCCTTCTCCCTCTAACCTTCTCCCCGTCTGTCCCACTCCACCTTCTCCACCTCCCCTCTCCTGTCTCCAACCTTGCTTTTGTCTTCACATTTGGCCTGTGAGTCCCCTCTCCTGCCCCTCATCACGATCTGCTTTCACTGCTCTCTCTGTCTCTCTCCATGCCCTTAACCACTACTTGCCTGCATTTCCCTCTTGTGCCGGTGCTTCCCTCCCTTCCCTCCGCCATCCCAACCTGTCTTTTCCCTCCGTCACTCCGAACCTCGCAGGTCCGGGCCGCCCGCCTGCCGGACAGTCTGCCGCCCAGCAAGGTGCTGCGTTTGATCTACACCAATTCAGGTGTGGCACTGCTGGCGCTCTCTGCCAATGCCGTGCACAAGCTGTGGAAGTGGCAGCGCTCCGACCGCAACACCAAAGGACTGGTGAGTGTTACACAAATTATACATATATTTACATCGTGATATGCAGATATCATACCTTTATAGCTGAATGTATTGGGTTTACTGTAGTAAGTGCTTTCTGCCAATGCTGTGCACGAGCTGTGGAAGTGGCAGTGCTCCAGCTGCAACACCAAAGGACCGGTCAGTACTATGGGAACACAAGCATATGCATTTAGAGAATTTTTCTATATCATTGTAATTCTTTTAATTCGATATAATGCCGTAGGCACCGTCCGACGAGACACTTTTCAAGAGGCGGAAGTGTTAGTTGTTCGATGCTTCTGTAACTTTGAGTACCTGTAACGGTCCTCCCTTTCGTACCCATCACACGTGCAGGCCACTGCGAGCTCTGTCCCGCAGCTGTGGCAGCCGGCGAGCGGCATCATGATGACGAACGACATGGGCGATGTGAGCTCGGATGACCGGGAGGGAGCGCACCCGGTGGCGTGCATAGCGCTGTCCAAGAACGACTCGTATGTTATGTCCGCCTCGGGGGGCAAGGTCTCGCTCTTCAACATGCTCACCTTCAAGGTGTGTGCGGGTGTGTGTGAGGGAGTGAGGGAGCCCATTTGATGGCGTGCATTGCGCTGGCCAACAGCGACTCCTACGTGCGCGCGCGCGCGTGTGTGTGAGGGCGCACCCTGTGGCATGCATATCACTCCCCATTGCCCCTCGTTGTCCTGCGTTGACCTCTCTTATATTGTGTTGACCAGGTGATGACGACGTTCATGGCGCCGCCCCCAGCAGCCACCTTCCTGGCGTTCCACCCACAGGACAACAACATAATCGCCATCGGCATGGACGATGCCACCATCCAGATCTACAACGTCCGGCTTGACGAGGTGAGGACTCTAATTGGGCGAGTGGTGGTGCTGTAGCAGGGCAGGGGCCCGGGTGGGAAAGCACTTCCTCTGCGGTAGCCACTTCCCTGAGGCAGGAGTGTTCCACCCGCAGGACAACAACATCATCGCCATCGGCATGGACGATGCAACCATCCAGATCTACAATGTGCGCCTCGACGAGGTGAGCACTTCCTTGGCCCTTGATGGGGTCATGAAAGCGATATTACCAGTTCCGCAGCAGCCACCTCTCCCAGTAGCAGCGTTCCACTCCACCGGCAGGTCAAGCAAGGCACGGGCATGAGCGCTGCTGGTTTTCTTCAAAACTTCTTCAACTTGCATTTTTTTTCTTCCCTCTCCTGTTTGATGGAAAGCACCATGATGTAGCCATGGGATTGCTCTAGGGCTGTAGTGGGTAAAGGTGTGGTACTGTTCCAGCAGCTGACGTTCCCTCCACCTGGGCCATCGCCGTCCGAACAATGTGCATTAGACTCACATTTTTCCTCCCCTTCTGGCCCCTGCACCCGCCCCACTTCCTCCCTTTCCATCCACTCCACTCCCCCCTCAACCCCCGTCATTCATGGTAACAGGTGAAGAGCAAGCTGAAGGGGCACAGCAAGCGCATCACAGGGCGTCTTTCTGAAGTGCCATACCTTCCCCCCCCCCTATGGGCCTCCCTCCTCTTCCCCCTCTCCCCCCATCTCATGGTAACAGGTGAAGAGCAAGCTGAAGGGGCACAGCAAGCGCATCACAGGGCTTGCCTTCTCCAACGCCCTCAACAGCCTCGTGTCCTCTGGGGCTGACTCGCAGGTGAGGAGAGGAGAGTGTGATTTACAGGTGAGGGGAGGAGGAGGGTTAACTTATTGAGCTTCCCTCCTCGCTTCGCTACCACTGGTTCCTATTCCTATTCGTGCCATGGTGCTTATGAACTGATCCCTAGTGACCTCATACCTGGTCCCCTTTTCTTACCCTTTTATCTTTCCCCCACACACTCTTCAATCAGCACCTGCTCTTATCTCCTGCCATCCCACTTTCCTTCTCTTCTCCCCCCTCTACCCTTTTTCCCCTGGGCTCCCTCCTCTTCTTCCCCCCTCTTCCCCTTCCCCAGCTGTTCCTCTGGAGCACAGACGGGTGGGAAAGGCGGAAATCGCGCCCGCTGGCTCTCCCGTCGCGCTCGTCGCCGACGCAGCAGGCGGACACGCGGGTGCAGTTCCACAACGACCAGCAGCGCCTGCTGGTGGTGCACGAGTCGCAGCTCGCCATCTACGACGCCGCCAAGCTCGACCGCCTGCGCCAGTGGCTGCCCCGCGACCTCGGCCCGCTCTCCGCGCCCATCACTGCCGCTGCGTATTCGTGTGACTCCTCGCTCGTGCTTGCTGCATTCGCGGATGCGACTGTGTGTGTGTTTGACGGGGATAGTCTTCGGCCGCGGTGCCGCGTTGCTCCTTCGGCGTATGCGCCGTCTGTCGGGTACGCACGTCGCGCTCACTCTTCTCCCTTACCTTCTCGCAATGCTTATGCACGTTGTTTTCTTGCCACGTGCTCCCTTTCCCTTCGCGGAGTATCCATGCCCCTTACATGTTCCTTCTTGCATTCTGCTCCTACCTCACTCTCCTTGCCTTCAGTTGTCTCAACGCAGGGCTGTCTGAAGCTTCTCTTCTTCCTTTCCCTGACCCATCGTCAATCCCTTGTGTTCGATGCGCTCATCACTTTTCCGTGTTTGCAGACCGGGTCTTGTGGTGCCAATGGTGGTCGCAGCTCACCCGCAAGATCCTAACCAGTTCGCTTTGGGTCTGAGTGACGGTTCAGTGCATGTGCTAGAGCCTTCTGATCCTGATGGCAAGTGGGGCCCACCCCTGCCTGCTGAAAATGGTTCTGGGGCGGGTGCTATGTCGACAGGTGGGGGAAGTGGAGGTGTGGACCGATAGGGAATGCTGATGGGGATTCTAGGGTGGCTGTGTTCACTGACAGGGGTTAGGGAAGAAAGGTTTGCCAGAATGCACACGGTTCTGGCGTAGACCTTAGAGCAATGATTTTGTGGTGGGACAGTAGAGTTGCTGAGCTTGTGGATAGTAAAAAGGCTCAGCATTATTTTGAAGTGCTGCTCATTAGAGTAAAGCCTGCTATTCTTCGGCCAGCCTTTAGGAAGTGAGCACATTTTGAAGCATGTGAAATGCATGTCTGATTACTAACTGTTAATTTGAGTGTTTGAAACGATTAAGCATCACTGCGTGTAATTCGCTACACCTAAAATGCTCGTAAAAGGCTCGTGGCAATTTCAATGTTTCGAAAATGGCTTCCCGCCAAATTTAGGCACCTCCCTCTTCTGCAGCATTCTTCACCTGCACGACTCCGTTGTTTGCCTTGCCTCCCACTAAGTGTTTTGAAGCAACGCTCTCTTCAATTGTTTCCAGTCATCCCCGCACCACTCACACCGATAAAAGCCTTTCATTCCAGCAGGTTGCTTGTATGGCTGCTGGTGGGGGAGCCCACGAGGCTCTTTTCGCGTTGAGAGTGTCCTTGTGTCCGAAGAATTGCGATACTTCCCGCGCTGTCCGTTTCATGTCATATTCTATTCCCGTTCTTCACGCGTTTCCACGGTTACGCACTAATTTTCCTCCTTACCTGTAGTATTTTTTTTCTAGTAACACAACCCACCAGGTACCTAACCGCTCGTAACCGCTTGTAACCTGGCAATAGACTAAATAGCTCCGATCTGGAACCTGGTACTCAAGTCCGAGCTAAAGAGTCGAGTTCCGAGACGTCTGAAGACACGTCTCAAGGCCTGGTTGTAGCCTGGCATTTGATTATCTAGGTCCGAGCAGCAGCGATAGTCATGGACGCGGGAGCCGACTCGTGGCCGGTGGGCTCGCTGGTCCTCGCTAAGGTTCAGGGTTATCCGCCATGGCCGGCTCAGGTAGTTCTCCTCAACATGCAGCCTTTTCACCATTTTTCGGTATTTAACCTTCAATTATTATGCACATATTTGTTCGTTCGACGTGCTCGAGATTCTGTTACCTTTCTTGTCCCTATGCTGAATGCATCGACCTTTCAATGATTGCCGTGTCTCCTTGGGTTGCTTCGGAGCAGGTCATGGATCCGTACAAGTTCAAGAAAGAACCGCAGGAAGGAAAGATATTCGTCCTGTTCCTGCAACCGCGACAGATGTGAGTCTCTTGATTCCCACAAGTGTTAGTTTCTTAGTTGCGACTGATCATATGTTCTCGACCACGAGAAGCGTAAGTGCCCGGGTGGCCGTCGTCTATTCATAGCGTTGGTAGCATTCTGTGCGAACAAGAATCCGTTTGTCGATTATCATCCGTTCGCGTTGTTTATTCCGACCCCGCTTCAGTGCTCAAATGACCGGGTTGACTCGTCCAACCTTCCTTCCCCGCATGTCAGCCGTTTTTGCAATGCCACTCAAGCTGGACAAATTTGCAGATACGCGGCGAAGGAGCACGCAACGTACTGATACCGGAAATTTCCCCTCCTCATCCCCTTTCTCTTCGCTTCCCCTCCCCCCCTCTCCCCTCTTCCCTCTGCTCCCCTCCTCCCCCTGTGCCAGTCGGTTCTGCGGGCCGGACGAACTAGACAGGTTCGAGGGCGAGGCGCGGGAGAAGGCGATCGCGCGCAGCCGGCGCAGCAGCTGCCTCCCCGACTACAAGGGGGCGCTCGATGCGTGCCTGGCGCAGGAGGCGCGGCTGGCGCTGCTGGCGCAACGCCAGCAGGGCGCAAGGCAGCCGCGGGCAGAGAGGCAGGAGCGGGGGGAGAGGCAGGAGCGTGGAGAGAGGAAGGAACAGCAACAGCAGCAACCGCAACAGCAGCAGCAGAAAGAGCAGCCGCCGCCACCGCCGCAGCAGCAGCAGCAGCCGCAGCAGCAATCCGTGCGGCAGGCGAAAGGAGAGGGAAAGGAAACGCCAAAAGTGGAGCAGGGGGAACGAGAGGAGGAGAACAAGGGAGGGACGAAGGGAAGGACGAAGGGAGGAAAGAAGCAGAAGGGTGCGAAGGCCCGAGGGAAGCGGAAGAAGGAAAGGGAGGAGGAAGAGGTGGAGGAGGAGGAGCAGCGAGAGGAGGAGACGGAGAAGGAAGCAGAGGTGGAGAAAAGGAGAGAGGCGGGTGCGAGTGGGCAGAGCGCCAAGAAGAGGAGAAAGGAAGGGTGAGACTCTTGGCAAGTCACATGCTCGTTCGAACTCATGGTTTCTGGCCTTTCTGACCATCCTGCTGCTGGCTCGTGGGGCTTGCTGTTGCGTTGCTGTGGTGTCCTACTTGAAACGAAGTGTTTTTTACTTTGACTCAATTCGCTGCAACCTTTGCTTGTCATCCGCTTTCCCTCCTTCATACCTTCAGGGAGGTAAATGTGGCTGACGTGGCACGGCCAGCGGTTGACGTTGCAGAGGTTGGGCTGGAGGCGGGAGCGACAGGAGAGGCAGAAGCCACAGGAGCGGCAGGAGCGGCAGGAGAAGCGGGAGAGGCAGGAGCGGCAGGAGATGCAGGAGAGTCGCTGATTGCAGATAAGAAGGATGCGGGAGGAGCGATGACGGAAATGGAGGGAGAGGGCATGCACGCGGGTGCTGGGGCGGAGGCGGAGGCAGGGGACACGGAGCAAGAGGAACATGAGGAGAGAGAACGGCCGGACGGAGTGGCAGAGGGACGCGCGGAGGGACGAGCGGAGGGACCAGCGGGAGGAGAGGCAGAGGGAGGAGCAGAGGGAGATGCAGAGGAAAGAGCAGGACTCGGGCCCCAGGGAGCATCGTTAGGGACGGAGAGGATTGGCCCGGGCGATGGTGAGGCAGAAGCAGGCGGTGGTGCGGTGGCAGGGAAAACGGCCAAGACAGGTGGTACTTTGAGTTATGGTAGGAGAGGGGGGAAGAAGGGACGAGGGAAGGAGAGCGGCAGAGGGGTGGAGAGTCGAAACACAGGAGAGGATGTGGCGGCGAGGGTAGGTGCAGCAGCAGTGGAAACAGGAGCTGCTGCTACGGGTGCAGCACTCGTGGGAAGCAGAGCGACAGCAGGAGTGGTGCCAGAAGCAAGCGGAGATGTGCTGCTGACTCCTCCAGTTGAGGGGGTGCTCTCGACGCCTCCTGGGTTAGAAGTGCTCTCGACCCCTCCTGGAGGGAAGGAGAGGCGGGCAGCTGCGCAACGGGCTGCTGCTGCGCTGGCTGCCACTTCTGGGGGCAAAGGCAGAGCGGGGAGAGGGGAGGGGAAGAAGGGGGAGAAAGAGGAGAAGGGGGAGAAAGGGGAGAAGGGGGAGAAGGCGGGGGAGGAGGGGGAGAAGGGTAAGGTTGGAGGAGGGACAGGAGAGGCAGGGAAGATGAACAAGGGAAAGAAGGAAAGGAAGGTGGAAAAGGCGGGGAAGGGGAAACAAAAAGGAAAGGTTGAAGCGGCAAGGGCAGGAAGAGCAGTGACAGGAGCAGCAGATGAAGAGACGGCTGATGTGAGAGAAGCAGAGGAAACTGCAGGTGGTGACAGAGTTGCGGCAGTGGAGGAGGAGGAGCAGCAGGGGGAGCAAGAGGGGGAGCAGGAGGGGGAGCAGGAGGGGGAGCAGGAGGGGGAGCAGGGGGAGGAGCAGGAGGAGGGTGAAGAAGAGGAGGTGGGGAGAGCAACAGGAAAGGGGGTTAAGGCGAAGAAGGGCGGGGCTGTGGTGGAGCGCAGGAGCACAAGGGCTCGTAAAAGTGAGGATGGGGGTATGGCTGAGAGGGTGAGGAGAGGTGCGAAGGGAGGTATGAAGGGAGGTATGAAGGGAGGCGCGAAGGGAGGCGCGAAGGTGAGTGAGCGAAGGGCGAGTTTTTTGAGAGGGAAGGGTGCGAAGGGTGAAGTGGTGGAGAGGGAGAAGGGCAGAAAGGAGCGTGAGAGAAGAGCGAGTGTGGCGAGAGGGAAGGGGGATGGGAGGAGAGGAAGGGGAAAGGGAGGGAAGAAGGAAGAAGAGGAGGAGGAGGGTGCGGAAGAGGAGGAGGCTGGAGAAGAAATGGAGGTGGAAGAAGGGGAGGTGGGCGAGGGTGAATTGGAGGGAGGAGAGGACGACGAGGAGGAACGGGTGGAGGAAAGGGATAAGGAAAGAGGGGAGAGGCGAGCTGAAGTGGAGGGAGAGGAGGGAGAAGGTGGAGAAGAGGAGGAGGACGAGAGTGTGAGAGAAAATGGCTCAGAGAAGGAGAGTGAGGAGGAGGAGGAGAGTGAGGAGGAAGAAGAGGAGTATGTACCCAGCTCACAAAAGGGCAAGAGGCCTCGTGCAGAGGGGGGGGAAGTCAAGCATAAGCAGCAATCTGTCGCCGCACCTCGTCCCAAACCTGCTCCCAAACCTCCCAAGGCAGCGCTCAAGGCTCTTGCCAAGCCTCGCGGCCAGGCTCGGTCCACCGCTGCTGCTGCTGCCGCTGCTGCTGGGGCTTTCATTGTAGAGGGTAGACCCACCGTTGCAGCACCCAAGGGAAGGAAAGCGGAGAAGCGAAGGAAAGGGAAGGAGTTGGAGGGGGAGAGAGAGGCGCAGGCGGATGGTGGGGAGCATGGGGTGGAAGGAGAAGAGGAGGGTGTGGGGGCAGGGCGGGAGGAGGGGCAGCGGAAGGGAGCAGGCAAGCAGAGGCAGCAGGCAGGGGCGGAGGTGCCAAGGGGTGATGGTCGGCTCACTGCTTCTGAACGAAGCCTTTTTGGTGGGTTGTTGGAATGGGAAATACACATATTGTAGAGAGGAGAACGATGCCCTTTTAGGGGCTATGAAAGATACTCTGTGTGGTGGGGTGATCCCTGTGTTTTGGGTCTGTGAGTACCGGCTCTGTACTTGACTGTTTCCGATTCCACCTTGTTGACTAAATTTTCATCCACCTTGTCCAGTTTTTGAAAATGCATCGCTCTGGTCCGGTGCCCTGTTGTCTCCACCCTCCTCCCACAGACATAGTCCAGGCGGGCAGTGCAGAGGACGTGGAGGAAGCAGCGTTCCGGTGGATGGAGGGGTATGAGTTCAACCGCACTCATGCCACAGCCCAGCTGCTCAAGCTGCTCTTCCAGGTAACCCTTGTAGCACTCTCCTTTATTGTGAATTGCATGTCGCTCTGTTTATCTGGATGGAGGGGTATGAGTTCAACCGCACTCATACCACGGCCCAGCTGCTCAAGCTGCTCTTCCAGGTAATCGACTTGGCACTTTCGTGAGGCAAGCAGCCATGTGCCGATTTTGATTGTGAGGCGCCTCATGTGCAACATGTGCTTGGTAGCCATCATCACATGTGTATGTTTGTGTCGCCGCAGCCACATCCCTGACAGGCATGTGGGGTGCAGGTGGTAATGGGTGACGATGCGATCCTCTCTCAGAGGGAGTGCGGGGGGTGGATGATGTCGTGCAAACCGAGTTGACCTTTGAGTCGACTCAAAAGCCAACTTGTGTGCCATTTTACTCGCACCCATGGCAGGCGTGTGGGGTGCAGGTGGTGATGGGTGACGATGCGATCCTCTCTGAGGGAGCAGGGTGGATGACGTCGTGCAAACCCTCTTGGGCTTTTGAGTCGACTCAAAACTTGTGTGTGTGTGTGTGTGTGTGTGTGTGTGTGTGTGTGTGTGTGTGTGTGTGTGTGTGTGTGTGTGTGTGTGTGTGTGTGTGTGCATGCACGTACGCGCATGTCTGTGTGCTGCTGCCCTACCCGCCGCATCCCTACCAGGCGTGTGGAGTGCAGGTGGTGATGGGAGACGATGCCATCATGTCAGAGGGGGTTGGTGTGGATGACGTCGTGCAAACCCTTGAGGGCTTTTGAACCAACTCAATACTTTCCAATGTGTTGCGTCCTGTCCGCATCCCCTACCAACCAGGCGTGTGGGGTGCAGGTGGTGATGGGAGACGATGCCATCATGTCAGAGGGAGTCGGTGTGGACGACGTCGTGCAAACCCTCGTCGACTCCGCCCGCCAGGTCGCCCTGCTCGACCATCTGCACCGCACTCCACCGCACCACAGCCACCACCACTCCACTGCCAACGACGGCAAGGGCAGCAAGGGTGGCAGTGGCAAGGGTGGCGATGGGGCATCGTTCCGCACGTCATTGCTGCTGTTCTGGGATGCGCTGGTGGTGGCGGGGGGGCGGGAAGGTTCTCTCTTTGACTCCCAGCTCCTGCCCACGCTTCTTGACTACCTCGTTGCCCTCTCCTCGTACGTTCCCTCCCCCGTTGCTTTCTGCTTGTGCATCTCCTCCCTCTGCCTCTTTCTGCGCATCCCTGTTTTTTGCTGCTCTGCTCTTCGTTTCCGTCTTCGTGTGTATAACGTCAGCCCGCCGCCCATTGTGCGTCTCTACCTCTCCTCCTTGTCTCCAGTTCCTCATTCTCACCTTTGCCGTCTGACAGAACATGCTTGATTCACTTTCCCCGAACTCCAGACCTACTCCCTCCCCTCCCTTCCCCCTTTCCCCCCCCTCTGCCTCCCCTCCCCATCAGCTCCTCCCCTCGCATATTCCGCCACGTGGCAACACTCGTGGTGCTGCAGCTCATTTCGTCCATCATCGCTTCCGTGCTCTCCTCGTCCCTCCTCTCCTCATATTGCGTCCGCGTCCCCCTCTCTTCCCCTTATTCCCCCCAGCTCCTCCCCCCGCATATTCCGCCACGTGGCAACACTCGTGGCACTGCAGCTCATCTCCTCCATCATCACCGTCGCTTCCGTGCTCTCCGAATCGCAATCCACGGCTCAGAGGCAGCTGCAGGCCGCGATCCGACGGTCGGAAGAGCAGGAGCAGCAGGCGACAAGAGCAGGGGCGGAAAGCCGAGGAACAGGAGTGAGGAGGAGCAAGAGGAAGGGGTCTACTGGGGGAGGTGGGGAAGGACGAGGGGATGGGGACGCCGGGGAAGCGGCAGGACTGGGGGATGGGTCTGAGGGGGCAGGTGGGGGAGGTGGAAGTGGAGGGGCGAGCAGGCGGGCAGCGGTGGAGCTGCAAGCGAAGGTGGATGCGATTCATGGGCAGGTGGCCATGCTGGAAGGGGTCATGCGGCGAGGGTTCACTGGGTGAGTAATGGGTGATGCGTGGTGCAGAGTGGTGACAGGGGTGAGAGTCCACTCAAAGGCACATTGGAATTGGAGGGAGCGGCGAGCAGGCGGGTAACAGTAGAGCTGCAGGCGAAGGTTGATGCGATTCATGGGCAGGTGGCGATGCTTGAAGGGGTCATGCGGCGAGGGTTCACAGGGTGCGTGAGGAGTGATGAGTGGTGGGTGACAAATGGTGCAGAGTGGTGTATGCCAGCACTGGAATGGTGCTGATTCACCTTCTGCTCTTCTGCCTACCTTCCGTAACCCCCATCTTAGCCATCGTCACGCGGACTCCAATAGATTCTCAAAATCCTTCTGTAACCCAACCCCCTCTTGCAGTGCAGCATCATAACGCATCGATATCGCGACGTGGATCCGGCCATCAGAGCAGCATGTGTGGCGGCGCTGGGGCAGTGGGGCAGTGGGTGTCAGGCACGACTCCCATCACTCCTCCCACCCACCTCCCCCTTTTGCACCCCCCCTTACTGGCATCCTGTATTACACCCCCTCACAATCCCCCCGCCAGCATCATCACGCATCGCCATCGGGACATCGATCCGGCCATCAGAGCAGCGTGTGTGGCGGCGCTGGGCCAGTGGGTGACGCGCTACCCGTCGCTCTTCCTCGATGATGTCTTCCTCAAGTACCTCGGCTTCTCGCTCAATGACAAGGTGGGCACCTAAGCAAGGTGGGCAGTGGGCAAGGTGGACAGTGGGCATTGCGGTGTACAATAGATTATCACAAGGCCTGCTCACAGCCCTTCCTCTTCCTCCATGATGTCTACCTCAAGTACCTGTGCTTCTCGCTGAATGACAAGGTGGGCGGTGGGTGCTGTGCAAAGCTGGTAAGGTACGTGCGGTGCGGCAGTAGGGTGCTCGCATGCTCACACCCCTCGCTCTTCCTGGGTGATGTCTACCTCAAGTACCTCCGCTTCTCGCTCAACGACAAGGTGAGAGCTCTGCAGGATGAGAGCTCTGTAAGTTGTCATCAGTTAACTCAAAACCCTTCACGTAAACCCTTAAGTTGTCGTAGTGCGTCATTTCTCGTTGATGTCCGCTTGATTTTCTATTCCAATCTCCCTCTGCCAGGTGGCATCCGTCCGCCTCACGGCCCTGTCAGCGCTCCAGTCGCTCTACGCCAGCGAGGACAATCTGCCGGCGCTCGGCGTCTTTTCGGAGCGCTTCGTGCCACGTGTGCAGCAGATGGTGGATGACGTGGATGCTGACGTGGCAGTGGCTGCTGTCTCGTTGGTCCAGCTGCTCGCCAGGTAAGCTGCTGTGGATGCTTACATGCTTACATGATTGCAGTACCTGATTGTAGTCCATTACATATCAGCATGCTTCCATTCTTGCGCCCACCAGGCCAGCCGATCGCTCTCTGTTTCTCACTGCCCCGCAAACGACTGATGTTGCTTCTGAGAATCCTCAAAAGCAAAAAGCAACATCAACACTGCCGCTCAGACTCGCCGCCTGCCCTCATCTCCTCGCTCACCCTCCCCTACCTTCTTTCTTCCCTGCTGCTCCCTCCCAGCAACGACACCCTCCCACACAACCGTGCCATGTCTCTCCTCTCTGATCTCCTCACGGACGACTGCCTGCCGCTCAGACTCCACTCCTGTCCTCATCTCCCCATTCTTCCCTTCCCCCCCCCCCCTTCTCCTTACTCTTTCTCCCCTGCTGTGTTCCCTCCCAGCAACGACACCCTCCCACACAACCGTGCCGTCGCTCTCCTCTCTGATCGCCTCACGGACGACTGCCTGCCGCTCAGACTCGCCGCCTGCAACGTCCTCTTCCTCCTCCTCCTCGCCTCCTCCCCCAGCCCTGCCTCTCCTGCTGCTGCTGAAGCCGCTGCATCCGAAGCAGGCCCGAGGAAAGGCAAGGGGGGAGGCAAGAGGGTGGATGAGAGGGGAGGGAAGGGTGGGGAGGCGGAGGAGGGTGCAGGGAGGCAGGTGGTGGTGGTGGTGCGAATGCTGCAGACGTGTGGGGATGCGGTGCAGGCTGGGTACGTGGTGGATGCGCTGTGGGAGCGAGTACCGGCCCTCATGGTGAGCCCTCACTCTTCATGGTGAGCCCTCACTCTCATGGTGAGCCCTCACTCTCATGGTGAGCCCTCACTCTCATGGTGAGCCCTCACTCTCATGGTGAGCCCTCACTCTCATGGTGAGCCCTCACTCTCATCGTGAGCCCTCACTCTCATCGTGAGCCCTCACTCTCATCGTGAGCCCTCACTCTCATGGTGAGCCCTCACTCTCATGGTGAGCCCTCACTCTCATGGTGAGCCCTCACTCTCATGGTGAACCCTCACTCTCATGGTGAGCCCTCACTCTCATGGTGAGCCCTCTCATGGTGACTGTGTGGCTCGCTGCATGTGAATGCTGCAGGCGTGTCGCTATGTGATTGGCTCGCTGCATGTGAATGCTACTGCATGCGAATGCTCTTTCATTCCCTTCCATCCCTCCCATCAGGACTTGAAGTCAATTGGGAAGTTGCTACTGCAGTCAGACACCCAAGCCACGCCCCTCTCCCCCTCCTCCCAGCCGCTCTCCCCCACTCCTCCCTCCTCCTCCACCCCCTCGTTCCCCTCATCGCCTCCTCCTCCCGAAGCCGACACGCCCACCCTCGCCCTCCTCCTCTCCCTCGCTGCTCGCAAGACCGTGGGATTGCCGATTGTGCCGCGGAGTGCAGCGGAGGTGAAGAGAAAGGCGCCTGTTGCACTGTCCAAGGCCAAAAAGGTGAGTTGGTTCACGCACCCACACCCTCTCTTTCCTCCGCTCCTCCTCTCCTCGCCCTTCTCCTCTCTCTTGCCTCTCTCAAGACCGTTGTGCTGAGGAGTGCTGCAAACGTGAAGAGAAAGGGCTTGTTGCTGCAGTGTCCAAGGCCAGGAAGGTGAGCCGCTGTTGAGGCGCCTCAAAGGTGAGCCAGTGACGCATTCCTCTCTGTCCTCAAATCGAACTTGTCACAAGCAATTCCCACCACGTACCTCCACCACCTCCGCTCTCTATGTTTTTTTTTACTTCTCAGAAAACATACGCAAATCCAACTTGTCACAAGCAATTCCCACCACGTACCTCCACCACCTCCGCTCTCCTCCCCTTCCCACCAGGAGCGCCGGGCAGCAGCGGTGATGGAGATGACAGGGGCGCTGCTGAAGGTGAGGCGGTGACACATACCCATTACCCACACTCACGCCCCCGCCTCCGCACCCCCCGAACCCCCTTTCCCCCCACCCACCCCTTGTGGACCCACCCAGGAGCGCCAGGTAGAAGGGGTGACGGAGATGACAGGGGCGCTGCTGAAGGTGCGAGTTGGTAACACACGCCCACACTCACACCCAACCCTCCCCCAAACCTCCTCCTCCCCCCCCCCCTCTCTTTCCTCCCGTCCCTCTTGTGGATGGACCAGGATCGGCAAGCAGCAGTGGTGGCGGAGATGACAGGGGCGCTCGTGAAGGTGCTTCCGCCAATGATGAGGCGCCACGTGGCGGATGAGCGCGTGCTGCTGCGGCTGCTGGAAACAGCAGAGTGTCTTGACGTGGGGTCGCTGGCGCATAGGCAGCAGCAGGAGGTGGGTGGGGAGATGATTGCAGTTTGTTAGATTAATCGGGTTGCATGTCCAGTTGTAATGTGGGAGTGGAAGCAGCAGAGTGTCTGGACGTGGGTGCGCTGGCGCACAGGCAGCAGCAGGAGGTGAGTGGGGAGGGATGGCTTTTTGTCAAGTCTGTTGGTGTGACTCCTTGCCCACACGTATCTGTACGCGTCTGGACGCAAGTTGACGCGTCTGGAGGTGGGGAACCTTGCAGACCAGCAGCAGCTGGGGGGGGTGAGTGGAGTGGGGAAGGCTGGACTCTACGTGTGTCAGCTTAAGGTGACTTTTGAGTCGACTCAAAAGTCACTTAAGTTGGTGTCAGGTGCTCTGGTGGCAGGGGACTGCAGCCGGCTTTTGCTGTGGTTCTCAAAGGTGTTTTATTGGCAGAGGACCGCAGCAGGAAATGAGTGGATGAAAACCCTTTTTTCTTCCTTACCACACCCACCCATGCACGCATGTTTCAACGTTTCCATGCTCACCCATGCACGCATGTTTCAACGCCTCCATGCTCACCCATGCACGCATGTTTCATGCAGTGTAAAAGGAACCTGTTTCCCGTTGTTCCAAAAAGAAACCCTCCCTCTCTCTCTCTCTCTCTCTCTCTCTCTCTCTCTCTCTCTCTCTCTCTCTCTCTCTCTCTCTCTCTCTCTCTCTCTCAATTTCTGGTTTTGTGGTTACCACCATCCACCAGCCTCTCCTCGCGATCCTCTCGGCGGCGCGTGACAGCCTGGCGCGCCACGTCAGCACGGCGGTGATGGCGGCAGCGACACGTGTGCTACTGCGGTGCATGTGGCGTGCTCAGGGAGACATGCGCGAGCAGGCGGAGGAGGCAGTGAGGGGCGCCGTGCGCAGTGTGGTGGTGGGGCGAGTGAGGGAAGAAGCACTCACAGCTCTGGAGGTGAGTTTTAAAGTAAAGGCGGGGGAGCAGGCGTGAGGAGCGCCGTGTGCAGTGTGGTGGTGGGGCGAGTGAGCAAGGAGGCACCAAGTGCTCGTGCTGCTGTGGAGGTGAGTTAGAAACTCTGGTGAATGTGGCGCTCCCATGGGGACATGCGGGAACAAGCGGAGGAGATTGTGAGGGGCGCCGTGTGCAATGTGGTGGTGGGGCGATTGCGAGAAGATGAGGTGACTTTTGAGTCGACTCAA
Organism: Closterium sp. NIES-65; assembly: GCA_948144175.1. Lineage (NCBI taxonomy): Eukaryota > Viridiplantae > Streptophyta > Zygnematophyceae > Desmidiales > Closteriaceae > Closterium > Closterium sp. NIES-65. Next base: position 114,350 of record CANXME010002567.1, read on the forward strand.
AAGTCACCTCGTGTGCAGTGTGGTGGTGGGGCGAGTGAGGGAAGATGCACTAAGCGCTCTTGAGGTGAGTCTCAAATTATCGTTGGGGAGCAGAGGGGGAGGCAGTGAGGGGTGCTGTGCGCAGCGTGGGGCGATTGAGGAAGGAGGCACACAGCGCTCGTGCTGCTGTGGAGGTGAGTTGCAAACCCAGGTGCATGTGGTGCGCCCATGGGGACATGCGGGAGCAGGTGGAGGAGGAAATCGTGAGGGGATCGTGTGCAGTGTGATGGTGGGGCGATTGAGGGAGGAGGCATAATGTGAGTTTCAGAATATCCATTGGGGAGAAAGTGGAGGAGCAAGTAGGGTGCTGTGCCAGTGTGATGGTGGTGCGATTGAGGGAGAAGGCACACAGTGCTCTTCCTCACCACTCTGGAGATGGGTTGGGAACGCAGATGCACCCTACGAACTTCATGCACTCTCCACCCCCTAATACCTTCATGCATCACGTCTCTCTGCCATCCCCCTCCACCCACCCCACCCCAGGCCACGTCAGGCACCCCTGCAGCTGACGTGGACACCTTTTCTCTCTCGGTGGCTGCTACTCGCCTCGCTGTCTTCCTCCTGCAAGCGGACCCTACCCCCTTCCTCCCCGCCCCCGCTGCTGCCGCTGGTGGCACTGATTCAGCTGCTGCTGCAGATGGGATGCAACCACTGGACCTGTTTGCTCTGCTCCTTCGGTTGCTGGAGAAATTTCCTCCTTATAAGCACCCTCAGGTCAGCATACGCTTACTTCCTGTGCACTCTCTGCTCTTCAGTCCGCAAGGGGGTCTTTTTTTTTCTCTGCGAAGTGCTGCGGTTTGTTTCCTACTGACTCGATTTTCTCACCCTGCATTGCTGCTGCCTGACTCCTCTTGCCACCTCCTCTCGTTCCCCTATTGGTCCGTCCAGCTGGCATCGCCAGTGCTTCGCTCGCTGGTGCTGCTGCTCGTGTGGGGCTTTAAGAAACTCGTCACTGCAGTGGGCAAAAAGGGGACGGCAGGTGATGGGGCAGACGCGGCAGGGAGAGACGCAGCAGGTGCTGCAGGAGGTGCTGAGGCTGATAGGGAATCAGGGGGGGAAAGAGGGCTCAGTGTTGGTGGTGTGAGTGAAGGGGTGGGTGAGCAAGAGGAGGAGGTGAGGGAAAGGCAGGGGCGGCTGATGGGTGTGCTGGTGAGGCTCATGGAAGCAGGGGCGAAGGGAAGGATAGCAGTGAACGGAGGAGGGGAGGAGCAGGGCGATGAGGAAGCCGCGGAGGAAGAGGGAGGAGGCAGTGGAGTGGAAAGGGAGGGTCAGAGAGAGCAGCAGCAGCGGTGGCGGCAGCTGCAGCAGCTGGCAGTAGAGGTCTTGGAGCATATATCGGACCTGTGGGTTCTCTTCTCGCCTCATAAGCTCGCTCACTCGCTCCTACACCCACTCTCTGTTACAGTCACACCTGCCAGCGTCAACGCCTACTGGGCGGCATTCAGTCGTCTGCTTCCCCCTTGCTCAGCAGAGAGGGGACAGAGCACACAGGAGAGGCAGCAAGAGAGGGTGTCGGAAAGAGGGGAAGAGAGAGTGGTGGCGGCAGCAGCCAAGCTGGTGCTGTGCGGTGCTGTGGACCCTGAGCTGCTGGCGCCTGCTGTGCTCTCACGGCTTGTGGTGGTGGGGAGGGGCGAGAAGACAGATGATGGGGGTGAGGAGGGGGAGGAGGGGGAGGAGGGGGAGGATGAGGAGAGGGAGGAGGGGGTGGCACGGCTGTTTTTGTCTCATCTGCAGCAGAGGAAGAAGCGGGCGGCAAGTGAGGGAGGGAAATTTGAGCTGTGGCGGATTTTCCTTCAGGCACTGAAAATGGTGAGTGGGCGGGGCGGTGCTTGGATGTCCGTGTGTAGTTGCTTCTAAGTGACGTTTACTTTCCTTAACCAGGTCACTCTTTAATTCATTTCCCTTGGCTGCCCTCTCCTGTCCTCCCCTCCCCTCTCCTCCATTAACCCTCCCCCTTCCCCAACATCAGACCTTTATTCCCACTCTCCCACTCATCTCCAACCACTCGCACACAGAGGATGACGTGGCACCATCTCATTCGCCAAGCCCAGCATCTGTAGGACGCTGTGCCAGCCTGGCAGCCCGGCTGGCAGCTGTAGCAGCCGCCCCGCAGTTCTCTGCGCAGCGATTGGTCGAGCAGCGGGCGGCGATTCGGCAGCTGGTGCAGGAAGGGGTGGCATTCGCCTTTGAGTCGTTGCCCGACCGGCTGGCGTTTCTCGAATGCGCGCTTCTACCGTTTTCTGCGAAGCTTCTTGGAAATGACGCCCGAAGCATGTGAGTGTTGGTTCCTCATAATGTGGCATTGTGGTGCATGGTGTGGTGTGGTGTGGTGTGGTGTGGTGTGGTGTGGTGTGGGTGTTATGAGTGGTATGGGTGGTATGGGTGGTATCGGTTTGGTTTTGGTTTTGGTTCCAGCTATTCAACAGCATCTGACTTCCTTGCCTTGCCTCCTCCCTCCCCATCCTTTTCCCCTGGTCAGTCTCAATGCATTAGAGGAGAGGGTGTCAGCCGTGGATGAAGATGTGGCTGATGACGTGGCATCATCTGAGCCGTTGATGGCCTTCACGTCTGTTCTGACGGAGAGAGCAGCGACAGCACCGCCACCTGCATCTGCTGCAGCTACAGTTAAGGAAAGCGTGGCTGATGGACCGGCAGGCAGGGCAGCACCTGGTGCTGCAGATGATGCTTCAGGTGCTGTGTCAGATGAGGCAGGAGGTGGAGCAGAAGCAGACAGAGACATTCACAGGGAGGGCGTTGACGAGGGGAGAGGGGGGGTGGGAGGGAGCGGAGAGGGCAGGAGACGGACACGTCATGGTGGTGGTGTGGATGAGACTGCATCTGCTGTCAAGCGCAAAAAACTCTCCTTCTCTTCTGCTGCTGCTGCTGGTGGTGCTGTTGGTCCTGATGCTGTTGGCGCTGATGCTGGTGGTGCTGCTGGGGCTGCTGGCGGTTTGGAAGAGGAGGAATCTGAAGAAAGTGCTGGGGAGGAAGGTGAGGGAGAGGAAGAGGAGGGAGGGGTGAATGAGTCAGGGGGAGAAGAGGAAGGGGAGGTTGGAGAGGAAGGGTCAGCGGTGGGGAGGGAGGATGGTTCAGGGCCAGGGTTGAGTCAGCCAGTAGGAGGCCCCGTGTTGGTGGCTGAGCCACTGGGAGGCGAGAGGAAGTATGTGAGGAAGAAGAGGAGGGGTTCAGCGGTGGACGGGGGGAAAGAGGAGAGGAGAATGAAGAGGAGGGAAGAGAGGGGTGGTGATGGGTCGGAGGAGCGAGCCGATGTTGGAGGTGGAGAAGGGGGTAGAGAGGTGGAAGGTGGTGGGCAGGAGTGGGAGGCGATAGGGGAAGAAGTGGACACAGATACGCAAGGCAGAACTCCTGATGCGACTCAAGATGAAACGCAAGTGGAAGAGAGTACCCAAGATGCCTCTCAAGATGAAATGCGGGTGGAAGAGAGTACCCAAGATGCGACTCAAGATGAACCGCGAGTGGAGGAGAGCACCCAAGATGCGACTCAAGACGAAACTCAAGGGGCTGTGCAAGGGAATGAAGCAGGAGAGGATGGGAGGGAGATGGGAGGGAGGAGTGCAGGGGGCACTGAGGAGCAATTGCCTTCCTCTTTTGAGGCTACAGAGGAGGAGCTTCCTTCCTAAAGCGCTTTTCAACACTGAGATTAGTGGTGGTGTTTATCAGTTGATTGATATAGTTTCTTCTCTAGTAAGAAATGTATCTGAACATGGCCTCAGGGCCTCATGTGATCTGCCTTTGTAGAATTACCATAAACACTCGCAAGGTATGCCTGTCTCTCTAAGAACAAGGCAATCTATAAATACTCCGCTCATATCGCGTCCGCTCTCCGTCTCCCACAGCCGCATCCGCAATCGCGCATCCACAGCACCGTCCTTTTGAAAGTCCCCCTTTATAAGCATAACACCCGCTTCAAGATGTGTCCAGTTTGGTAGTGTAGATACCGTATCCTTCCACATCACAAATGTTCGCTTCTCCACTGGATTCCCGAAGTGCTCTTCCCATTCGAGTTCTCTCTCCCTTCTCGTTTCCTCATCTTCCTCTTCCTCCTCACCGACTTCCCCCACCCTCTCGTTCTCCCTCCGCTCCTCCGCTGCCCCGATTACCACCTGCGCCCCGCTCGTAAGTGGCCACTCCTCCCAGCACTTAAAAGCGCTTCGCTGTTGAGTGCTTCGCCAAAACGCCAGCTTCGCTGCCACGTCATCCATCTCCTCCTCAAGCTCGTCCTTCACAAAACCAGCACCCGTCGCCCCTGAATTCAATTTCGTGCCCCCATTCGACGCCCCGGTTCCCAAGGCCCAGCCGCCTGTACTTTGCGCGCTTGCCCCCCTCCGCCCAATCCCCCTGATGGCGCGCAGAGCGTCCCACAGATCCGCGGGTTTAGCCGTTCTTCTTCCTTTCCGCCCCTTCCCCTTTCCCCTCCCCTTTCCGCACACGACATCCCCCCTGACTCCCCCCAACCCCAAATCCCGCCAAGCTTCCGCCTCCGCGCTCTCCGCCCACTCAGCTTCTCGCACCAGCCGCTCCTCCGCCTCCTTCCGCTCCCCCTCCGCGGGGTCGCGCGCAATGCGCCACTCCGCCTCGTACGCGCCCGGCCGAAGCGAGAAGGGGAGCTCAATGTCGCCCCTGATAAGAAACCGGTTGGCGGAGATCAGATGGGGGACGGACGTGGGGAAAATCGCGCCCGGAATGCCAGATTCCCCCAGCTTAGGGTTTGAACTATCATATTGATTAGAAAAATCCCCAACAGGGTTGTTTCTTGCAGCCTCGGCCTCCCCGTCCCTGTTAAACGCAGGTTGCTGTCTTCTCCTGTCCCGGTTCCGCCTATTTCGGCGGTTCTGCTGTCTGTGACGCGACCGGTGCCCCTCATTGTAGGGAAGGTTTTCGTTATTAGGTGCCCCACGACCCGTTTCAAGAAACCATTCAGTATCATCATCATCATCATTGTTCTCATTTCCGTTTGTTCTCATCCCCACCACTTCAAGCACCTTCGCTACATTCACACAGGTTGTGAGGGTAGCGGTATATGGGTCCATGCTGACGTGGAAACGGCCATCGTCCACGTAGACCCCTTGGCAGAGCCTTTGACACACCCATCGCTGTGTAACGCTGCTGACGTGGCACCTACAACCCTCTCTGCTGGAGCTGCTGCAACTGCTGCTGACGGCACCGCTGCTGCTGCTGCTGCGGGCCAAAGTGCTTCTGGTGACGTCATCATTGCTGGAGCTGCTGGTTCCGCTACTAGCGGAGCTGCTGCCGTCATCATCACAAGAGCATGACGTCAGGCGGCATACACCTGTGCACATCGCAACGCGATGCGCCTCGAGAGCCTTCTGAAAGCAAGTCGAGGCGCATAGAGGAGGGAGGAGACGGCCCCAGCTGACGTCAGACGCCGCTGCTGCCGCCCACGTGCGAGACACGTGAGCCAAGCGGCAAATCTGCGCGGGAGTTAGAAAGGAGAAGATAGTTGCGAGACTGTCCACGTCTAGATTACTCATCTCAGAGTGAGTCATCAAAGTCGCCATATTGTTCGACACGGACGGACGAGGCAAGGACGCTACGAATGCTAAGGCGAGCAAGTGAGAAAATGCGGGGCTAATTAGAACCTGAGTATTTGTCCTTGAATCTGGGCGGACGTTCACTTCGAATGATGTCAATGCTGCGGCTGCTAGCCTCAGCCCCTAAGAGCTCCTCACTTGTGCGTGCGAGCTCATAAAAAGCAACCACATGTTGACTTCAATCGATCATCGCGTCGCGTCGTTAGTTTCTGAGAAAGCGTGGCGTGTACTTCCCGCAAACAACCCCGCTAGTATTCGAAGGTTGCTTCCCCGTGGGGAGGGGCGAGAAGGGGGTTTTACGCCAACTGTCAGAATGTGAGTGAGGCTCTGATTGGGCAGCTCAAATGCTAATGCAAGCCAATCAACTGCATAAGACCTTTCTGAACACAACGAGCACTGGGGTATTTGCACCTACGCAAATTTTTTACGCGTATCAGTGATATTTATGGCAAGGATTTCTCATGAGTGGGGACCACCGACAGCCAACTCAGCGCTGCCTCGCTCCACCTCATGTTCCTCCCTTTCCATACCGCATTGAGGTATAGAGAGAATCCAGCTTGTCCCATTGCAGCACATCGCATCGCATCCCATCCCATCCCACATCACTGAAATCACACGCTTACCATCCTCACCTTTCTGGCAACAAAAGACACCCAATCACGCAAGGATCTGAAAAGAGAGAATTGCTCCAGAACCTGGATTGGTGATTCATCCTTGCTCGCGTGACATCGAATTACTCGAGTGGCCACCAAATTTGGTGATGATTACTCGAGTGGCCACGCCAGGGGATTCCCGCTTGTTTTTTTTTACCCGGCGCATTACCCTACAAGGGTTTGTGACCCCGAAACCTCTACTGATTAATGCGCGATCTTCAATATCCGAAATTTATGATCGTGACCCCATATGTCCGCGCCTGATTGGACGCGCATTGCAAAACAAAGCACCGCTCATATAATCGACCAATCATGCGCTGTCATTAAAGATCCCGCGCATTGACGACCGGGCATTGCAGTTTATGATCTTGGAAATATATGATCGGGCATTGATATATGATTTGCCCGACCATTAATGGCCGCGCATGATTGGTCTATATGCACGTCCAATCAGGCAGCTACTTTATCACTGATTGAACAACAACAATTATAAACATGAATCTGGACATCCCATCCCACACCCCATTTCTCCCCCTCCCCCCCAAATCACAACAGCGTATCCACCATATACGGGGCCTCCACCCAGAGAGCCCCGCCTTTCACATCGACATCGTCCCTCTCCCGGTCCACCAAATCTATGTTAATCCCCCCCCCATGGAAGACGCCGCTCGAAGCAAGATGACTCGGGCTTGCGCACGTTGTAACGCTACCCCGATGAGCGCCTTCAGTGACCCTAAAAGATAAGGGTTTAGGGTCATTTTGAGTCACGAACATAAATTTCGAATATAAATCATCACCCGAAAACATCCATTATAAATCATTGCGTCGATTGAAAATCAAGCAATTATCGATACAGAGGTTTCGGGGATACGAACCCTTGTAGGATAATGCGCCGGGAAAAAAATAAGGCAGCGGGAATCCCCTGGCGTGGCCACTCGAGTAATTATCACCAAATTTGGTGGCCACTAGAGTAATTAGATGCCACGCGAGCAAGGATGAATCACCAATCCAGGTTCTGGAGAAATTCTCTCATCTGAAAAGCAACTTCAAAATGTGGCAGCAAAATTCATAGCTAGGAGACACATCAGCTTGCACTGCTCTGGCACATTCACAGCTGAGTGCGGGGAAACTCTCTCTCCTTCCTCCTCGCGTGTGGTGACCGCGGCTCTACATTTATCGCGAATTGCGGTAGTAACACGACGCATGCATCGTAGTGAGTGCTAGTGGGTTCTCGTCATCGCGTTTGGCTTGAAGCGTCGTCAGCTCGTGTGGTCCCCTCTGCCTCTCGCCTGACTCGAATATAGACTCAACGTGGTTACCAGGTTACGCGGCCTTGATTCCTGATTCCTGCGTTTGCCCTTCGACTCCTCGCTCTGCGACGATGAGTTTTGCCACGTGCGACCTGTGCGACGACAATCACGACGCGGTCATGCGAGGGGAAATCCGCGTTTTAGAACCAGGCCTCGTTTCTTACGGCGGCCGAACCGCGTCGTGGGGCCGAGTCGTCACTTTGAAGCTCTTTGAAGATAACACCTTAGTGCGCTCCGAGGTCGAACAGCCCGGCGAATCGCAGATTTTAATAATCGACGGTGGAGAGAGCCGGCGCTGCGCGTTACTGGGCGGCAATCTGGCTGTCGAGGCGGCTAAGAACGGCTGGGCGGGCGTTTTTGTCAGCGGGTGCGTGCGTGACGTGGACGAGATTCGCGGGTGCAACGTGGACGTGCGAGGGCTTGCCACGTGTCCTGTAAAGAGTGTGAAGAAGGGGCAAGGGGAGAAAAACGTTCCTGTGAAAGTCCAGGGGGTCATGGTACACCCAGGAGATTGGTGCTACGCCGATAATGACGGCATTATCCTTTCGGCTAAGCCTCTTGTCCCCCATGGATCGCGACAATAGTCATGACTCACTACTGCTGGGCGGCATAGTCGAATTAGGAAACAGCAATGGTGGGAGGGAAATCAATGGTGGGAGGGAAATCAATGAACGAATGGGGCACCTGGGATGGGACGGAGCATGTGTTAGTGTGTGTTTGCATGAAGTTTTGGATTCAGCAATGTCCCTTTTTACTCCCCAATCATGATACCTTACATTGCTATGAGCTCATGAACCGGAATGCACAAGAAGGCTCTCAGTGCTGAAAATAGTATGACAGCAGGACATGCTCAAGCATGTATATGAGAGTTCACTGTGCCAACATGGGCTTCCGGCTGTACCAAATACTGAACCTCGAACTACTGTACCATTATTGCCCAAAACTCCTGTACAAAGCACCTCTAGCCCAATGAAAAGAGGAGCAGCATCAGTTGGTGAAGAGGCAGCGCAGATCATGCTCTGTCAGCCGCGCCGCCCCAACGCCTCTTATTATCCACCCACTGTGATGGAAAGGGTTCCTGGTTGACTTGTGAGTTGACTCAAAGGTCAACTCAGTTGGTGAAGAGGAAGCGCAGGTCGTCCTCTGTCAGCCGGCCCAACGCCTCTGATGATCCTCCCACCGTGCTGCGCCGGATGTACAAGGAGAGGGAAAGGGGAAGGCGGGAGGGGGATGGGGATGGGGGTTGAGAAGTACGGTACTTGATGTTTTGATGGAAAGTCCACCAGGTTTTTAGCCAGTAAGGGGTTTGGAAAGAGAGACACACGTAATATAGAAGATGGCTTGAGACAGACCCCCTCCACAAAGAAGATCAATCTGACTAAGGTATGCCATCTGATCCACAGCATGTTGCCCACTTTCTCCAGAAAAAAATTACAGGGCAGCCAACTCACCCATCAAACACCAGTTGCTTCTTCTCTTGCAGCTTTATAATGCGCTCCTCTATTGTGCCTGCTATCACAAACCGCGTCACCCTGTACGTGGGTGGGGGTTAAGTCGTGGTGGTGGGGGCGAGAAATTCATAACAAGATGGTGGGGCATGCAAGGATAGAGAGAATAAACACACCAAACATGAAGTTCATCTGGACCATGACAACAAAGCCTTTCGAGACGCCTCCCACATTAGGCTCACATACCAAGGATGTCATCTGGAGCTTGTTGTAAGTTGTGTAAAATCATCTCACAACTCACAAGGTCCTACAAGTCCAACTAGCTCCTTGACAGGTGCCTCTCACGAAACCTCACTGGAAGGCCCATCAATAAGATTGCCTTGTGTGTACTTCCAAAAATTGCCCGATGCCGAGCCTACCTGACAGGCTTGAACTGCCCGAGCCTGTGAATTCTGTCCTGCGCTTGCTGCTCCACAGCAGGGTTCCACCAAGGGTCCATCAGAAAGACCTGCGTTAGAAAGAACAAGGATGGGGGATTGCGAGCATGTGGACAAAGCAATGGAAAGCAGAGATTCATCTTCAGGGTTCATGGTGCGAGATTTGGCAAAGACTCATGCACGGCTTCACAAAGTGGGACCTACTGCAGCTGAAAAGCGTCAGGGCCCCACCATGGGTGAAGTCACACACGTAGCACATGTAGGTCCGGCACATGTAGTAGCACACGTAGCACATGTAGGTCCGGCACATGTAGTAGCACACGTAGCACATGTAGGTCCGGCACATGTAGTAGCACACGTAGCACATGTAGGTCCGGCACATGTAGTAGCACACGTAGCACATGTAGGTCCGGCACATGTAGTAGCACACGTAGCACATGTAGGTCCGGCACATGTAGTAGCACACGTAGCACATGTAGGTCCGGCACATGTAGTAGCACACGTAGCACATGTAGGTCCGGCACATGTAGTAGCACACGTAGCACATGTAGGTCTGGCACATGTAGTAGCACACGTAGCACATGTAGGTCCGGCACATGTAGTGGCACACGTAGCACATGTAGGTCCGGCACATGTAGTAGCACACGTAGCACATGTAGGTCTGGCACATGTAGTAGCACACGTAGCACATGTAGGTCCGGCACATGTAGTAGCACACTTAGCACATGTAGGTCCGGCACATGTAGTAGCACACGTAGCACATGTAGGTCCGGCACATGTAGTAGCACACGTAGCACATGTAGGTCCGGCACATGTAGTAGCACACGTAGCACATGTAGGTCCGGCACATGTAGTAGCACACGTAGCACATGTAGGTCCGGCACATGTAGTAGCACACGTAGCACATGTAGGTCCGGCACATGTAGTGGCACACGTAGCACATGTAGGTCCGGCACATGTAGGTCCGGCACATGTAGTAGCACACGTAGCGCATGTAGGTCCGGCACATGTAGGTCTGGCACACGTCCACTGCAAGGTGAGAAGAGGGCAGCTTGGCGCGCATCTACTTATCTCTCCCTGAAACTCAATACTTCTTTTTCCCTTCTTTCTTTTTTGCCTCGTTACTTGCTCCTTTAGCAGGAAAATGCCCTGATAATAAAATTTAAAAAAACGAATGGAGCAACTCACGTGGGAAGCAACGGTGAGGTTGAGAGCCACTCCTCCCGCCTTAAGACTCATGAGGAACACCTGATGGCAGGGGAGGGAAGGGGAGAGAGGATGGGAAGTGCAGTGAGGTGAAAAGGGGAGAGAAAGAAAGCAGTGAGAAGATGAATGGGGGACAGAAGCCAGGAAACGGAGGAAAACAGAGGAGGGCACTAATTACTACCTTGGCTCTTGTTTTCAAGGGTTTGTTTTTTTACAGATTGTTACCACCAGCACAATGCCAGCAGAATGAAAAGAGAGTGTCAGAGGAAGATCTCACCCGGCAGTCAGCATCGCGAGTGAAGGTGGAAATGATGCGATTCCGAGCGTCCATTGTCATGCTGCCATCCAGCTTCACACACCGCACTCCCACCTGCATGAAGCAAAGGAGGAGGTCAGGGGCGACGGGGGGAAGGCGAGGAGCAGAAAAAGGGAGAGAAAGAAGGCAGTGAGAAGATGAATGGGGAATGAAAGACAGGAAACGCAGGAAAACAGAGGAGGGCACTACTACTCCCTGCATGCAGCAAAGGAGGAGGTCAGGGTCGAAGGGGGGAAGGCGAGGAGCAGAAAAAGGGAGAAAAAGAAGGCAGTGAGAAGATGAATGGAAATAAAATCAGGAAACGCAGGAAAACAGAGGAGGGCACTACTAACTCCCTGCATGCAGCAAAGGAGGAGGTCAGGGTCGAAGGGGGGAAGGCGAGGAGCAGAAAAAGGGAGAAAAAGAAGGCAGTGAGAAGATGAATGGAAATAAAATCAGGAAACGCAGGAAAACAGAGGAGGGCACTACTAACTCCCTGCATGCAGCAAAGGAGGAGGTCAGGGTCAAAGGGGGGAAGGCGAGGAGCAACAAGAGGGGAGTCTGTTACGACTCATAGATAGCCCTCTCTTCATGGTGAACCGTGAGAGCATGGTCATGCACGCTGCTGACCAGAGTACCCTGGATGGTCACTGGACGGACACCCATGATACATCATGCACCCGGTATGCAATGAGTGAAAGCCACACGTGGTGCAGGGGGTATGCGATGAGGTGCAGGTCGCACCTGGTGGAGGTGGTATGATAGGCAGTAAAAAGGTACAATGAGACATATAGGCGATGCCCACCTGGTGCACGTGGTATGCAATGAGAGGTGAAGGTCGCACCTGGTGCAGGCGGTATGCAATGAGGTCGAGCATGGACGTGAACTGGCTGAACACGAGCGCCTTGGCGCCTGGATCCCTCTGCACCATCCCGTCCAACTCCTCCCTCTGCCATCATGCCATGCCATGCCACGCCATGCCACGCCATGCCAAGTGCGACGTGCCATACCATGCCACGCCATGCCACGCCATGCCAAGTGCGACGTGCCATGCCATGCCACGCCATGCCATGACATGCCAAGTGCGATGTGCCATGCCATGACATGCCATGCCATGCCATGCCATACCATGCCACGCCATGCCATACCATGCCACGCCATGCCATACCATGCCACGCCAATCACAACAAAAGCACTAAGGAGAACTGCAAGACAGCAGAACAAGAATGGAGGTTCACCACTTGAAACCGCATGACGAGGAAGGGGAGCAGGGGGAGGGCAGTCCAGTAAGGGGATCAAGAAGTAAGTACCCCATCCGGGCCTCACCAGCGCTTCAATCTTGGTGCTGCTTTGGAACCGCGACAGATCGAGCCGACTTGGAATGCGAACGGAGCAAGTGGAGCAAGAAGGAGAACACCCTATCACATCGCAGACTCACCAGCGCTTCAATCTTTGGTGCTGCTTTGGAACCGCGACAGGTCCATCCGACTCAAAATGCTCCCTCTCGCCCGCACCACCCCTCCTGCCAACCGCCCCCCTTCTCTCCCCTTCTCCTTCCCTCCATCCCCACCACCCCCCACACCCCCTTCCCCAGCCACACCGCCACCATTTCCCCATCCCCCGCTCCCCTTCCCCCGTGAACTGCCCGCTCTCCCCCCATTCGCAGTGCTTTCAGGGGGAGAGGCGGAAGAGGCGGAGCTGAGGTCGACAGTGAGGGGGGCGGAACACACGGGGCACTCCAACGCCCCCCTGCTGCCGCCACCACCACCACCGCCGCTGCTGCTGCTGCTGTGAGCTGCTATGAGATCTGTGATGCAGCCGCGACAGAAGGTGTGCAGGCAGCGCGAGGACTGCAGCAGTGAGTTAAGAAGAAACGGGCATGAGAATGCGTGGGAGGGTGGGTGGTGGGGGAACAGGGGTAAAGAGAGCAAGTTGGTTAAGAAAGAAGAGATGGGAGAGGGGGAGCTGAGATCGACTGTGAGGAGGGCAGACCACACAGGGCACTCCAACAGTATCCGTGTGACTTTTGACAATTCTCAAAAGTCACACGGATATAGACGGGAGAGGGAGAGCTGAGGTCGACAGTGAGGAGGGCAGACCACACAGGGCACTCCAACGCCCCCTTGCTGCTGCTGCTCATGCCATTCCCGGCGCTGGTGCTGGTGTTATTGCTGCCGCCACTGCCGCTGCTGGTGCTGCTGTGAGCTGCTATGAGATCTGTGATGCAGCCGCGGCAGAAGGTGTGCTTGCAGCGTGAGGACTGGAAGACGAGAGTGCGTGGGTGGATGATGGGGGAAGGGGGGGAAGCAACATTGTAGGTAGATGATGGGGGGAGGGGGGAAGCAACATTGTAGGTAGATGATGGGGGGAGGGGGGAAGCAACATTGTAGGTAGATGATGGGGGGAGGGGGGAAGCAACATTGTAGGTAGATGATGGGGGGAGGGGGGAAGCAACATTGTAGGTAGATGATGGGGGGAGGGGGGAAGCAACATTGTAGGTAGATGATGGGGGGAGGGGGGAAGCAACATTGTAGGTAGATGATGGGGGGAGGGGGGGAAGCCGCATTGTTTGAGATAGGAGGGTAATTTGGGGGAGATCACATTGGTTGCAAACGGGCACGGCACGGTGAAGCAGCAGCTTTGGCAGAACAGAACGTGCACATTGACTTGAACTGACCGACATACCACGGGGTCCTCTGCATAGTCACAACAGATGTGCTAGGAGTCAACTTAACACACACCTGATAAGGCAAGCAAGGCACCCGGCAACCACTCAACGCTAGCTACCGACGTACCACGGGATCCTCTGCATAGTCACAGCAGATTCCACACACTCTTGTTTCCTCCTCCTTTTCCTCTTCCCTTTCCCCCTCTCCTCCCCCACCAACCACTCCCCCACCACTTGGCCCATCGTTTGCCCCTCCCCCTGCCCTCTCAGAAGCAGCAGCGGCGCCAGCAGAGGCGGCAGCAGTCGAAGCGGTGGCGGCGGCGGCGGCAGCAGCAGTGTTGTGGGAGGCGGAGTGAACGACGAGGTAGGGATGGTCCACCGCCTGGCGCAGGCGGATGAGGAGGTCGAATATGTGCGCGTAATTGTTGAGTAGTGTTCCCGTGTCCACGTAGCTGGGGGGAGGGAGGCAGAGGGGGAGGGGAGGAAACGGGAGAAGAGAAGGCGGATGAGCAGGACGTATATGTTCGCAAAATTGTTGAGTATCACTTTTGAGAGTTCTCAAAAGTGATTCCCAAATATGTGCGCAAAAGTGTTGAGTATGTGCCTGCGTCGACATAACTGGGGGGGGGGGGGGTGTGAGAAAGAGGGTGGAGACGGGGAGGGAGAAAGGGTCGAAGAAGAGGGAAAATTAAGTGGCGCAGGCAGATGCGCAGACCATATATGTGCGGGTAGTTGTAGAGTAATGTGCACTGTGCATGCATCCACGTAGCTGGGAGGGAGAGGAGGAAGAGGGGAGGCAACAGAAGAAAGAAAAAGAAAAGACACTTTGCGGAGGTGCTTGAAAGGAACGGACGTCTATACAATCCTTTCAACACAGCGCTGTAGCGACGGGTAACCAGAAGATAACGTACAGCAGGATGTGAAGGATACTCGTGACGAGCACAGACACCAGGTCATGGATATCACGGATGGAAGGGAAGTGAGACACGTCGAGACACAGACAGGGCAACACACAGCACGGAGCTTGCAAGCATATCATGCAGACTGGGCTGTGGTTGAGTGAGGACTGACGTGGCGAACTGTGATTGGCTCTGTGTGTAGAGCGCCTCATAGAAATCCTCCTCGCGCGCGTCGAATCGGTCTCTGCGCAGCGTGGACTGCGAAAGGAAGCATGGAGGGAGGAGTGAAGAAAGAGACTTGGGATGCAGTGGGTTGAACGGAACAGCAGACCTGTCGGACACACAAATGTGCCTGTAAGAATTTTCGAAGGCGACACACAGTGCAAATTTTGAGAACACTCCGAAGGGAGCTCGCAATCAGCACTCACAGTTCTGGGTGGCAAAGTGAGGTCCGCCGCCCGTTCAGTCTTAGTGCGGCGCAGCAGAACGCGGTCGAGCACGCGGTGCTTGAGCAGCAGCATTGCCCTCCTGCCATCCCCACCGTACCCATGCTTCATTATTGGGTTCGCCACGAACTGGGGGGAAGCGGGAGGGGGAAGCAGAAGGAGATAGAGTGGAGGCCAATGAGATACCCCAAGCTGCACGCGGTGCTTGAGCCGCAGCACGGTTCTCCTGCCATCGCCCCTGTACCCATGCTTCATTATTGGGTTCGCCACAAACTGGGGGCGTCAGGGGATAGGCAGAGAGAGCAGGGGGTAGCGAGGAGCAGACAAACAAGATTGCGGGGCAATGAAGCCGAGAACTAGGTGCCTGAGCAGCAGCAGTATGGTCCTCCTGCCAATGCCACCGTATCCAGGATCATTGTGGGGTTTGCCAAGAACTGGGGGCGTCAAACAGGTGTAGTTGGGGAAGAATCGTGCTACAGGGGGCTGCGGAATAAACCCCCAGGCAGGCATCTGTGCGCGCGCCGCCGTGCCTTCTGATCTCGTGACTGTGAACTTGAGCTTTTGATTATTGAGTCCATGCATGAATAGACTCAAATGTCATTCAGAAACTCCAAAAAAGTCGTTGATTACACCTCAAACAGGTTCCTGCGAAATAAACTCCAACTCCAGAGGCAACTCAAGGTCGGTGCCTGCATGTTAGGAAACCAACAGGATCCTCTCACCTTGTTCCACCAGCAGAAATGGACCAAGGGTGAGTGGCCGCACTGGTCGCACTTGCGGTTGTGAGCAGAGAACCTGCAGAAAGGAATGTCGGGAAGGCACGAACAGGCCCAAAGGATTTTGAGCTCAATCATGGCTTGCAGACCACCACACCCTAACCGCACTTGCGATTGTACGCAGAGAACCTATAGAAAAAAGGGTTTAGAGACAGTCGTTTACAAGCCCACGACACACTTGTGGTCGAGGGAGTGGCAGCCACAGTGGCGGCAAAAGTAGAACGAGTGAGGGTCTGTCTGCAGGAACCGGATCAGCGAGTACAGCTCCCCCACCTGGTTCTGTGGTCATTTAACAGAAGCATCAAAAGCCAACTCACTTGTGGTCCAGGGACTGGCAGTCACAGTGGCGACAGAAGTAGTACGAGTAAGGATCAATCTGCAGAAACCTGATGAGCGAGTAGAGCTCCCCCACGCGGTTCTGCAAGGGCGTGCCGCTGAGCGCCCACTTGAAGTCGGAGCGCAGGCCAAAGACAGCTCGGGCAGTGTTGCAGCGGCGGTCCTTGATGCTGTGTGCCTCGTCTAATATGATCCTCCTCCATCGCACCAAGTGCAGTACGGACGCTGGTGTCGCCTTCCCTGGGGGTTTCTTCTTCTGATTGCCTCTGGAAGTCGATGCATCCACCTGGCCAGCTGTAGTTGCACCGCCACTGCTCTCACCGGCACCATTACCGTCACCACCACCTTCAGCGTCATCGTTGTCGGCATCATCATCATCGTCGTCATCATCGACCACTTTCGCTTTGCCCTTGCCTGACACATCCACTACCTTTCCCTTGCCCTTGCCCAGGCCCTTGTCTTTTTCCTTGCGCTTTCCTTGGTCCAACTTTCTCCCTTTCCCCTTCCAGCCCCTCTCCTCGTCCTCCTCCTCCTCCTCCTCCTCCTCGTAGTCACTGTCACTCTCATCTCCCCCCTTCCACTTCGCCTTCCCACCTTTCCCACCCTTTCCCCCTTTTCCCGCTTGCCCTTTCCCCCCTTGTCCTACCCCCTTGAAGCTTCTCGGCAGCTTCTTCTGCTGCTTCGCCTGCTTGGCCGTCCGCTTCGCATTTGGCCCGCAGAAATACTTTTGGTGGATCTCCAGCCGGTCAGGAAAAAACATTTTCTGGCACCACTGGCAGGGCACCTTGGAGGGGAACACAGCTGCCCGCATTTCAGCCTCCACAATGGAGAATGTGGTTAGAACCACGTCATACTCCTCTAAATCCTTCACGCTAATGGCTCTCTTAGGCCCATGATACACCAGCACCTGAAATAGGGTTTGATCATCACATCACAACACAATAAACAGATGGGGAGAGGGGGACAGCAATGGAGAACATGGTAAGGTGAGCAAGGAGTCAGTTCGGTTATTGGCCAGGAGTGGGTAGCGATCCTCAACCTTCCTGAGTGCAGGGTGAATATTTGAGACGTCTCACAAATTCACTTTCTACACGGACGGAAATGGAGAACATGGTGAGGCGAGCAAGGAGTCAGTTCGGTTATGGGCCAGGAGTGCGTAGCGTCCCTCAATTTTCCTGAGTGCAGGGTTCAACCAACCCCCAGTCACCCACCTTGACACTGTCTGGGCGCGTGAAGCGAGCAATCTCCTGCCGCCACTGCAGCACTGCGATAAGCGGGCAGATCACCAGCGTTGCCTTCACTGCTCGCCTCTCTGCCTCAGATGCACCTCCCCCGGATGAACCTGGACCGCCAGCCGTGGCTTGTGCAGCGACATCAGCAGGAGCAGCGGCTGTTGATGGTGGCAGTGGCTGAGGCAGCACTGGGGTGACAGCAGGGGCGTGTGACTGTAGGTGACGGCTGGTGACTATAAGGGAGATGGCTTGGATGGTCTTCCCCATGCCCATCTCGTCCGCTAAGATGCCGCCCTTAATGGGTCCTTGTTCCTGATCAAGACAGATGTATACATGAAAAGTACACGCTAAAAACATGGTCAAAACACGTTCAAAGAATGATGAATACATCACAATGACATAAAGGAGACACATAATACAATGGAAAAAATGGGAAAGACAAATTGCATCAACAATGGCATAGTAGACAGTGCAAAAACTCATTAATAGACAGGTAACATGTGACAGAAGCTTTGGAATGAGGCTCGGTAACACCCATACCTGCTTGAGGCTCCACGCAAGCCATTCCTTCTGAAACGGCAGCAGCGGCATAAGAATATCAGGAGCAGGCTCCTGCTCCCGCGGCCTCTCCCTCTTCTCCACCAGCTGCTGAGGCGTCACCTCCCCTCTGTTGCACGCTGCTAGATCCCTCTCCCACTCCGCCATCCGCTCTTCTTCCACCTCCTCGCCCTCTAAATGCACTGGCCGCACCCACGCTGCTGCCTTTGCCGCCCGTTTCCGCTTCTTATCTTGCTGTTTCTGCTGCTTTTGAGATTTCTTCCCATCGCCGTTGCTGCATCTCTTCATGTTTCTCCACGCCCGCTTTGCTCGAACGCTCAGCGCCTCATCCTCATCAGCTTCCTCCTCTTCCTCCTCCTCTTCAGATGGTAAGCTCGCAAGCTCTTGCTCCTCTTCTTCCTCCTCTTCCTTCCTCTTCTTCTTCCCTGCTCGCGTGGTCGCATTCTTAGACCAACGCTTCATCCGATCTGGATCGTCATCACAATCCTCATTTTCCTCATCGTTCTCAAACTGCACCTCCCAAAATGACCTCTCATTGTCTTCACTCGTGCCGTTTACATCCAACGCACCAACTTCCTTCACTCTCGAAAACTCGCGATCCTGCTCCTCCACATCCTCGCTAACAGCGTCCCCGTTATCCTCTTCCAGATCGGTGGCAGCCCAACTGTCGTCAGAGTCAGATGCTACTCCTTCGACTTCAGACAATGATTCGCCGGATTTCGAATCCGCGTCCACCATGTCACTCGCCCAGCGAAAAGACGACAAAGATGTTACAACTGTATCTTTCGCCTTCAACTTTGCCGAAAGGCCTTTCATCTTCGCCGGATTCGCCTGCTTCTTCCCGCCAGACTCCTGCTTTACCTCTTGATCCGTCGCTAGGACTGCTTTATTTCCTGCTCCATTGCTGTCCTTCGCTGTTAAAGTCTCTCGCTTTGCACCTGATGATTTAAAACCCGCGAATCCGTATTCTAGCTTCAATGGAGGTCTCCTCTGCCTTGCGGATTGCCTGCGAGCCGAGCTAGTCTCGACCGTTACCACCTCAACGCAGTCTTCGTTTTCGCCAGCCGACGCGCTTGGCTCCACTTTAGCTCGCTTCGCCTGCCGAGCCATTATGGCTTCTACGTTGCAAGCTGGAATCTCAACCTATAAACGCGATCACGTGCGTGAAAAGCGGGAATTTGATCAACGAGCAGGTCAAGTCGAGGAAAACTGAACCGTGATCCGGCAATGAAAAAGGATCGAGGAGGTACGCGGAAAGGTGAGGTGCGAGAAGCTCACGCACCTAGCGAAAATGATGAGCAAATGCGTGTGTGGAAAGAAGATATGCAAATGAAATTCCTTCCCTTCAAACGAATCCAGGCCCGAGGTGCAAGTGATGGATGGATGGGTCATGGAAGGCCAGCAGGTGTGGGTTCGGCGAGCAAAAACTGAAACGTCAGCTTCACCCCAATTTGCTGACTGAAACCGTCTATGTCTGTTCGTGGCTCTGTTCGGTAGCCGCTCAATAACAGGAGGTTCAGTGTGGTTCAGTCCCGAGCCGACCCACAAATTACACCTCCCAAGCCAAGTACAGCCTTTTCCACGAATCCTGTCTGCGTGGTTCCCAAGGTTTGGCAGGGTGGGGGAGGAGACGTGGCGCGTGGGATGCGAAGGGGGAGCCAGTTCACAAAATACTCGATATACAGTCTCTCGTAGCAATTTCCTATCCGTAGTAACATCACGTTCCTTCCAGTGTTAGAGAGATATACATTTCAATTACTAGCTCCCCGCTATTCCCCTGCGCTTCCGCCATCATCCTTCCCTGTTTTCCCCTCACCCCATTCCCTAGGCGTGTTGTGCCCTAACATAGTCACACCGTACTTTCCACCTTTAGGGGTTCCTCCGTCCCTAATCTCTCTCGCGACTCCGTCGACCAAGTCACCGCGGTGCGAGTTATTTTCGGACCGCAGTATGTTGGGTCGAGCAGCGGTTTTCGCGCGCTCCTTGGCCCGCGGCCAGGGAGGATCGATCGCTGAGAAGGCGTGCAAGGTAACTTGGTAACCACATCGCAACAACGCGGAGCTTTCGCTCGCCGACACGTACTCGATGCCATGCGACTACTCTTCCTATGTTACGAACGATCGTTACAGAGACGATAGTATTTTCTGTCTCGTTGCTGCAAAAAAAAAAACGCGTCTAATACTCATTAGCACTCGGTGTCAACTATACTCCATAGCTTGCGAAATGCAGCATTGGGATCGTCACGGTTTCGGATCTGCAGCTCGGATCCGCGTGCCTCCTGATCTGTCGGTCATCCAGATCCTCCCACAAGCCGACTGGCCGCATGCCGTCTGATTTAGCTTACCAGTCATCCTGGATCCGTGTGTCTCGGTCGTCTAGACTCTCGTACCAAGCAGCTCGTGTTTCTAGCATTCAAGCAGTTAAAGAGTCCATTAAACAAACGTGCATTTCGTTGTTTCCTGGGATCTACGCATCCCTGCTGATCTCGCTGAGCTCCAGATCCGCTTTCGATCGCTCGATTGTTCTTAGCCGTCGACCTTGCTCATATCTCGCTGACTCCACTATCTGGCTCAGCGCGTTATCTTGCTGGCACGTTACCGTCAAACGGCATTGCGAACCCTGTTTGGAAGCTACTTGCATAACTTCCTATGGAGGAGATCCGTCCACGTCCTTCCGAACCTCCCAGAACTACTTTCTGGTTTTCTTCCAAAGCTCTCTGCCTCTTCTTTTGAGTCGACTCAAAAGCTGTCTGTCTCTCCTGATGATCCGTTTACCCTTCCGTCCATAACTCCCTATCGTTCTCTGCCTAAGTCTGTTCTGTCCTCCTGATATCTCCCGCCGTTCTTTCAGCCATTCAGCACCAGCGCACCGGCTGTGGCCGCCGCGTCAGCAGCCGGCAATGAGAACACCACCAACGACTCGCTGACGTGGAAGCTGCTGCGCGCCACGGGTGCAGTGGGCGGCGCGGTGCTAGGCGTGGCGGCTCTCGCTGACGTGGCACGCGCTGACGAGGCGGAGCACGGGCTTCACGCTCCTGCTTACCCGTGGCCCCATGACGGCATCTTCAGCTCCTACGACCATGCCTCGTAAGGAGTCTCGTTCTTAACCACGACTTTTGAGCCCGCCTTATACTAATACCGGCATACCATCTATAAGCTCCCCCTCTCCCCTTCCCCCTCTCCCCTTCCTCCTCTCCCCTTCCCCCTCTCCCCTTCCCCCTCACCCTCCCCCTCCCCCCCTTCCCCCTCCCGCCCCTCCTCCCCACCTTTACAGCATTCGGCGCGGGCACCAGGTGTACCAGCAGGTGTGCGCGACGTGCCACAGCATGTCGCTGGTGTCGTACCGCGATCTCATCGGAGTGGCGTACACGGAGGACGAGGTCAAGGCGCTCGCCGCTGAGGTCGAGGTGGAGGACGGGCCCAACGACGAGGGCGAGATGTTCCTCCGCCCAGGGAAGCCCTCGGATAAGCTTCCGAATCCGTACGCGAATGAGCAGTCTGCGCGGTTCGCCAATGGTGGAGCTTACCCTCCGGACCTCAGCCTGATCAGCAAGGTACGGTGCTCTCAACTCCGTGTTCGAGACGATATGAGTCGACTCAATAGCCCCCAGTAGAGATGGAAGACAGGCCCAACCCAACGGCGAGGTCAAGGCGCTCGCCGCCGAGGTGGAGGTGGAGGACGGGCCTAACGACGAGGGCGAGATGTTCCTGCGCCCAGGGAAGCCCTCGGATAAGCTCCCCAATCCGTACGCGAATGAGCAGGCTGCGCGGTTTGCGAATGGCGGAGCCTACCCTCCGGATCTCAGCCTGATCAGCAAGGTACGGTACTGCCCCTCCTCCTCTTCTTCCCCCTTCTCGTCCGCGCGGTTTGCGAATGGCGGAGCCTACCCTCCGGATCTCAGCCTGATCAGCAAGGTATGTCTTGCCCTTCCCCCCCCCCCCCCCCCCCCCCCCACACCCCTCCCCCTTTTCGTGCTCTCTCGTTCTCGTCAACCTCACTGAGACGCACCACGACAGGCAGAACTGCGTCCATGTTCTCCTGACATGCCCACGTCCCCATGTGTGCTACCATGTCGACTCGTGCTCAGCTCAGTAATACCATATGGTCTCCCACCCACCCTTTCCATTCCCAAGCGCGCCATGACGGGCAGGAATACATCTACGCCCTGCCTTAGCTGAAGAGCTTTGAGTTGCCTCTAAACCGAACACCGTATCTCCCCTCCTCTCCCCCTCTCTGCCACACCGTGTCACCCTTGACTCCAGGCGCGCCACGACAGGCAGAACTACATCTATGCGCTCCTCACAGGCTACCGCGAACCCCACGTGCCGCCGTGACTGAGTCGTGCTCAGTGATACGATATGCTCTCCCACCCCCTCCTCGCCCCCCCACCAGGCCCGCCATGACGGGCAGAACTACATTTATGCGCTCCTCACAGGCTACCGCGAACCCCCTGCTGGTATCTCGGTGAGTGGGTTGCGCGATGCCTCATGTGTGTCTCCACCCACCACACACTTATTTGTTGAAGGCGTGAAAAATAAAAAGTTTTCTCACAGGCTACCGCGAACCCCCTGCTGGTATCTCGGTGAGTGGGTTGCGTAGTGCCTCGTGTGTGTTGTCTCCATGCACATTCTCTAATGGAGTGATGTGGAGCATGCAAGCGTGAAATTTTCGAAGTACTTACATCAGTGCAGTCGTCTAACATTTGATAACATAATGTTTTCATGTACGATCATTCTTACCACAGCACTCATTCTGTCATGACTTCAGCGCTTTTCATTGAATTCACCACCCCACTACCCACCCCCTTCCTCCCCTTATTGGCAACTTTGAGTTGACTAAAAAAGCATCCTCATCTTCCCCTCTCACCACCCTCATCCCTACTCCCGCTGTCGTCCACCCTATCACCTCCCCTCCTTTGGGTGCGCAGGTGCGAGAAGGCCTGCACTACAATCCGTACTTCCCGGGCGGCGCCATTGCCATGCCCAAGATGCTCAACGATGGCGGTGTGGAGTACGAGGATGGCACGCCCGCTACGGAGTCCCAGCAGGCCAAGGACGTTGTCACCTTCCTTGCGTGGGCTGCTGAGCCTGAGATGGACGAACGCAAGCTGGTGAGTGGCTTCAAAGGGGGTAAATCGTGAGATGTGAGATGTGTGGTGTGTGGAAACTGCACTCTGTGTATGCATGGTGCAAGGAGCAGTGTGGAGTACGAGGATGGTACACCCGCCACTGAGTCCCGCCCAGCAGGCTAAGGACGTTGTCACTTGCCTGTGCCGCCGAGCCTGAGATGGACGAACGCAAGCTGGTGAGTGGCTGAGTGGGTGGCTTGCACTGTGCGTGCATTTCAAGAGGTGATGCGGAGTACGAAGACGGCACACCGGCCACGTAGTCCCAGCAGGTCAAGGATGTTGTTACTTTCCTTGCATGAGCCGCACTCACACAATAACTGTTTCCACCCAACCAACCATCCATCTGTGCCCTCTCCCCCGCGTGTTTCCCTGGCAGATGGGGGTGAAGTGGATCTTCGTCCTTTCACTCGTGTGGCTGCAGGCCCTATACTATGCAGGGCCGTTCTGGATGCTGTTTACTAAGCGTTTCAACGTCCATCTGCGCCCTCTCACCACACCTTTCTGCCCATCTGTACCCTCTTCCCCCCTCGTGTGCTCTTTCCATGACAGATGGGCGTGAAGTGGATCTTCATCCTCTCACTCGTGTGGCTGCAGGCCATCTACTACAAGCGGTGGCGCTGGGCACCCATCAAGTCCCGCCGGGTTATCGTCGACGTTGTTAACTGATCGATTCACTCTGTTAGCGAGGAGTCATGTGCTGCAAGCTGTCAACGGCGAGTCATCGTCAAATACATGCAGATTGGAGATGCCAATTCAGGGTTAAATGATTGTCATCTGGGAGGAATGCATGCTTGTATCGAGGTAGGAAGTGAGCAGCGCAGCCATAAAATACATCCCTTTCACCCCTCCATTATCTGCCACTCCATGCCATGCCATCCCATCATCTTCCGTTGTATACCACTTCACTTCCACCCATCTCCTTTCGCAGCTGACTCCAAAAAGCGTATGGTTTTATGAATGTTTCCACCTGTATTGTATCAGGCTAATGATAGCAATGCATCTCCACGTTAGAGACTCTCACTTTCATCTTAGGGCGTATTCCTACGGCCTCCTATCAAGAAACCTCCTGTCAAGATTGTACCTTTTTTCCTGGTAAGAGTAGCGAGAGATTTTGGGTTTAGGGAATTTTCCAGTGAGAGCTTGATAGGAGGTTTTCTTGATAGGAGGATAGGAGTACGCCCTTATGTGTACAGCAACAGCCAGTCATGTTACCTGAAAGTGTTAATGAGATCTACAGCGACTATTCCACCAACCACTTCACTGACGACCACAACCTTGGTTTTCATCAAGCAAGCGAACCAACCAAATCCTTCATGGTTGCGGCCATAGAAATTGACGGCGGGCTGGCTGGACCGCTAGTATTTGTTCGTGCGAGACGAGCTTACTGTGAAACGGTGGAATACGATGACGTGCAGTTTGGAGCTGTTCGTCCTTTTCACCTGTTTGAACCGCTACTCACCTGCTGAAGATCCCTGACAAATGACAGGCAGGCCGGTAGGAAGAAATAACTACCTGTCCTGCTGATGATCGCTGGAGTTTTTAGTAACCAGTTTCTAACATCTCGTCGTGGAAGAGAGCTTGTCGGTAGGAGTTTAGACAGATTCGCCCTAATTAGCCGTTGATTGACTTGATCGCTTAGTCGACTGCACTCTAGGTCTGATCCATTTTCACTGGACAGGCTTTGGGCCGTCATTCGCCAATTATGTAACTCATTCTGGTGCTTGTATCATTGTAACCGCCATTTTAGCGTCTCAGGCAATTGCACAACTGCCTTCCGGTGACATTACCAATAAAGGAAATTAGTCCTTCCACTCATGTCAAGGAAATTAGTCTAGAATGGCGCTTGATTATCGAGATCAGATCGGATCGGATCAGTCACCGCCTGGCTTGTCAGTATTAGTTTTTTTTTTAGTCGAGTCGAACGCATACTGGAGGGTAGGCGAGGATAGGGGCGAAGATAGGTCGAGCCGTTCGCACTGATACTGGATTTCAGTTAAATTCGGGGCTTCGCAGCTCAACATTACCCATCCCGTGTGATGGTTTTCCAGGTCGAGTGTAGAGACCTGGGCGCATGGCGGGAATAACAGGTCCAGGCGGCTCGCTCGTCGTCCTAATTACTCTATGACTCGACCTATAGGATCGATTGCATTGTAGTTGCGGGTACGAACCATCAGGAATTGTCAGAAATTGTCGAGAATAGTCAGGAATCGTCAGGAATCGTCAGAACTCGTCAGGAGTCATGGCGGGAAGCGCTGGTCGAGGTCGCTTCCTCTTCGTCTTCCTGATCGCCCTCGTCGCGTCGGCCGCGCTGCGAATCTGGCTCGAGCTGCAACGGCAACCGGGACGCCAGCATACCCGTCAAGAGCAGACTCGACAATTGGCATGCGTTAACCCTAGAAACGAACCGATCAACTTGCAGACAACCTCTTCTTTGGATTCATCAACTTCTTCCTCCTCTTCCTCCTCCTCCTCCTCAGTACGGTCGCGGGGTCTTCTTGCACCTGAGCCGCCTCTTAGAGGACCTTCGTGGCAGCTTCCGCGAAACCTCGCGAGATTATTCCCAGGTCCGAACGGCGGGAGGGTGGACCCTTCGCAATTCCGGCTGCATATTAAAGTGCTGGTGTACGATCGTCCTGACGTGGCAGCTCGATGCTTAAAGGCGTTAGCGAGTGCTGAGTATGACGGGGATGTGGTAACCCTAGATATTTTCGTCGACCACACGTTTGGTAACCGTTCGGGAAAGTCCGCCTGGACGAGACGAGCTGCTGATCGGGTTGCGGTGGCTCACTCGTTATTGTCACTGTTGGATAAATTCACATGGCCGCACGGACCGAGGAGTGTACTGTACCGATCCCAGAATATGGGGATTCAGCCGCAGTGGTTGGAATCGTGGTGGCCTGAGAGCGTGAATGACGTGGCATTTGTGGTGGAGGATGACATGGAGGTTTCGCCGCTGTTTTATCGATATTTGAAAAGGCTTCTTGGAGTGTACTACTTCAACGCGTCCAATTTCAACCCGAGCGTGTATGGGGTCTCCTTTCAACGGCAGTTCTTCATTGCGGGTATGCCATGTGGGAATGGTGGGATGATAGGCATGATGGAGGGATGGTGGGTATGGTGGGTATGGTGGGTATGGAGGATGGGGGATGGGGGATGCGGAGTGGTGGGGATAAGGGGAGTGGGTAATGAAAAGGGGGAGTGGGGGTGGTGGGGGATGAGAGATGGGAAATGGTGGGAAATCCATCAGCAGAGCATTGAGATTCCCCCTTTCTTCTTGTCCGTGTCATTGTCCCTTCCCTGCAACACTTTCCTGATTTACCACATCACAGCCCTCCTTACCAGGCTTCAACAATGGCCACAGTGCACGCTTATAAGGCGCCTCAAAGACACCTTTTCCTCCTTCGACCGCATCAAACCCCCCCTTCACACCTCCCTTTCACACCCCCCCATCGCACTCCCCCTTCACACCCCCCTTCACAAACCCCTTCCTCAGGCTTCAGTAGTGGTCTTAACGTGTATGACCCCTCCGACCCTTTCCTGTACCAGCACGTGTAGCCCATCCCTCTCCCATTCACACCCCCCTTCACACCCCCCCTTCCCCAGGCTTCAACAGTGGTCTGAGTGTGTACGACCAGCCGGACCCCTTCCTCTACCAGCACGTGTAACCCATCCCTCTCCTCTCCTCTCTGCATCAGTGTTCCTTCCCTGTTTGTTCCCTCCCCAACCCCCCTCCCCTGCCTCCCCTCTTCCCCAGGCTTCAACAGCGGGCTGAACGTGTACGACCATCCGGACCCCTTTCTCTACCAGCTAGTCGGCACATGGGGCCAGTTCCTCCTCCCAGCCCCCTGGAAGCAGTTTCGCCTCTGGTACGACATGCGCCGCTACAACTCCACCCGAGAACCCTCACTCGACGGGCTAAAAACCACAGTCTGGTTTAAAAATAAGGGGAATCGCCTCTGGACCCCCTGGATTATCAAGTGGGCGTATGCCAAGGGTATGTTCAATCTTTACCCCTCGCCGCCCGGGAATCTTTCGCTCTCGATCTCGCACCGGGAGAAAGGGTCGAATATGCCGAAGAACCGGGGGGCCGATGCCGCCCTTTTGACCCCCCAGAAGCTGGCTGCCGCCCTGGCTGCTGCGTCTTCATCTGCTGCGTCTGGCTCAGCAGGAGGGGCGGCAGGGAGGGGTGCAGCTGGCGCTACAGCCGGAGGGGCGGCAGGGAGGGTTGTAGCAGGAGGGGCGGATGTAGCATGGGCGCGGTCGATCAGGGCGTGGTGGGTTCGGCCTCTGCCGGTGCTCCGGAGGTTGGAGCGGCATGATCTATGTTTCCGGCAGTTACGCTGGTTACCACCTGCGAAAACGCTGGAGGAGTTTCATTCCCTGCTGAACGCTGTCGCTCCGGTGAGCCTGGGTGAGGGGAGAGAGAGTGGCAGGAAACAAGGGGTGAAGAGGGCGGGGAGATTAAGGAGTTGTTTAGGATGGGCCACAGGATGGGCTCTCAGCGTCTTAGATGAAACAAAAGATCCGTGGTTACTATCCTTTCTCATAATATTTTTTCGACCTTCTTCCCATGTTACATTCCCTCCCTTGCACACTCATTCACTCTCCTTACCACCTTTTTCCCCTTGTGCTCTCTCCCCTTGTCTTGTCTCTTCAGGAGAAATATGTGTCTCTGATTGTGGTGCCTTTTGACGGTCGAGATCTCATCAACAACTGGCTCTGCCACATCGACGGCTCCGGCGTCTCCAACATCATCCTCATCGTTCCATGCGCCAGGCTGGCAGCTGAGCTGGCAGCACGTGGCTATGCTGTCTTCTACCTGCCACCTGTCACCCGTCGCAGGATCTTGCGACACCTGGAACGGAGCAATGGTGCTGTCTCAGCAGCTGCAGGCGCTGGTGATAGCAGTAGCAGTGGCAACAGCAGTAGCAGTAGCAGTAGCAGCAGCAATGGGGGTACGGATGAAGGTGGAACTAGTTTCGGGGGTATAGGCACCATCACCAGCATTGGCATTGACAGCCTGTTCTGGAAGGATGATCCATCCTCAGATGGCTATACCTCCACCAGTGCAGCAGAAGATGAGGAGGATGGGGAGGGGGATGGGGACAGTCTTTTTGGCCGCACGAGCAGCAGCGACAGCAGTGGGGATGGTAATGGTGACGGTTCAGGTAACCCTGTGGGTGTTACGGGCTATGGAGGGGCGGAAGAGGAGGAGGAGGATGAGGTGAGGAGGAAGAGAGGGTTGGAGGATCCTGTTGAGGTCAGCAGGAGGAGGAGATTGAGCGGGCGCAACCACTGGACTGCCCGACACGTTCAGTTAGTTCTAACCGCTCTTTCTCTCGGCTTCAATGTGGCTATAGGGAATGCGGATACTATATGGAGGGGTGATCCCTTGGCAGCGGATACAGTCACGCGTGTTGATCCGAGCTTTCAGATGTGGGGTCGTCTGGACGCCGTTGATTTCAGCTCCTCGTTCCTCGTCGTGCGATCCTCACCGTCGACCATAGCTGCGTGGGGGCAGCTCGAAAAGTTTTGCACGCGGACCCCGCTGCTGACCAACGTGCTTGCGGGCAGCATGGTGGTTAATTTCGACGTGGGGGAGGTGGAATGTGGGGGAGGGGGGAGCCGGCAGCAGCAGCAGCAAGCAGCACAGGTGCTAAGTAACACTGTTAGTTTCAAAGAAGCAGGGACGATACCCTTTGGGCCGCAGGAGGGGGTGAGGGTTCCGAAAGGTTGGCTGTTGCCGGTGATAGTGCCTCCTTATGCGGGTAAAAAGGAGGATAAAATTGCATCGCTGAGAGGGGCTCGGCTGTGGGTGATTGATGATTTTGATCACGCGTGTAAGGCTGTCACGTGTAGAAGACAGTTCTAATCTAAGACAGCACTTACACTCTTTCGTTTTTTTTTTTTTTTCGTATAAAGAGATTTCATAAGATTGCCTACAATATGGTTGATTATTCAGACGAACCGCTTGAGATTGTTGTGACCTGCATGAGACGTTCTAGATGGCTGGGAGGCAGTCAGTTGTATTGTCACGTGCGTGTCTGCTACCATTGCCAGCACTGCACTGCACTGCAGCCATGATTGAGAAGCCGTTATTACGGTACTGCCTGATATATTCCAAGTTCTTGGCTGCCCTGTTCTGTCTGTCCTCCCAGTGCTTGTGGTGCATGCAGTGCAGAAACCAGCACTACAGTGGTAGCCCCTTGACTGATTAAGTTTACAGCTTTGGTGCTTGGCTGTAACGGGGGGGACGAGACATGTTACCAAAATATACAGTAGACTACAGAATGGACGCAAGCAACACATCAGAACATGTGAGGCGAAAGGAAAATACAGTACAAAAAGCCATGAATGAATGATCAGTACAGTACAGTAGCCGTACTGTTGCTGCAGCATGCAGAGAAGAGTAGGAAGCACTTGATAGCGGCTGCTTGGCTGGTGGCAGAGATGCAAGGCGTGAGTATGAAGTTCCCAGCAACTTAACCACTAGGAGAAGAGAGTAGCAAGCACTTGGTGGTGGTTCCGAGGCTGGTGGCAGAACCAGGAAAGATGTCCCTCCCCTGGCAGCTCATACAGCCTCACCAGACGTGACAGCTGCTGCTGCAACATGTGGAGCAGAGAGCAGCACTGAGGCCACTAGACGCCACTAAGAGAAGAGAGTGGAGAGCACTTGGTGGTGGTTCTGAGGCTGGTGGCAGAACCAGGAAAGATGTCCCTCGCCAGGAAGCTCATACAGCCTCACCACATGCGGAAGCTGCTGCTGCAGCCAACGCTGCAGCGAGAGAGGCACTAATACGTCCTTCGTGCCATGCCATATGTGCACCAAGAACGGAGGGGCGGGGGACGGCGAGGACGGGAGAGGAGCGGTCGATGGGGGTGGATTTGCGGTGGCAGAAGGGGATGTTGCCTTGGATGATTCACATGTGGAGTCTCGGATACTGGCGATATCGCCGATGTCTTGGGTATGATCAAAGCACCCAGTATCACAGATGTCTTGGGTATTATCAAAGCATCCGATATCACAGATGTCTTGGACATTGAAGGGCCAGGGGCGGCTGAAGAGTTCAACGTCCTTGGCCATGCCCTCGCCATGCGCTCCCATAAGGAGCGACTCGATATTGTCGTTCAGCAGCGCCTGTGCGCCCTGCGCGCGCAGCAGGTACTGGCGGTCGGCGTGTGAGAGGCTGTGCTGCAGGCGCTGAACCCATAAGGGACCTGGGAAAGGGGCGGGGAGAAGGGAAGAACGATGTTGCAGATTAAAAGGCGGATGAGCCCATGGGAGAAAACAACTGACTCAAAAATTTGATGCTAGTCGCTGAAAACAATTGCACTCACCAGCCAAGGCAACGAAGTTACAGATGAAGAGGCGGATGAGCCAGAGAGGGGCGTAGCGGCCGAAGGGGCACAGCAGCCGAAGGGGCACAGCACGTACTGAAATTCATAGAAAGGCACTCACCAGAGAAGGGAACGATGAAGTTGCGAATGAAGAGGCGGATGAGCCAGAGAGGGGCGTAGCGGCCGAGACGGAGGGAGCGGCGGGAGTGGGGCGTCATGCCGGCGAACATGGCCTCCCTATCCTGCTCTGATATTCCCTGTGGGAGGGGAATGAATGGAGGGATGTGAGGGGGGAGGGGAGTGCGAGGAAAGGGCATGTTCCAGCAGGAAATATCCCACCATCACAGCATCCGGACGGCAAGGGTCATGCAAGCATCATGCCTTTCAGCACAGTCTACCTACCGTTCAGCGAAGTCACACCTACCCATTCACTAAAGTCACACCATTATTCACTACAGTCACACCTGCCAGTAGAATGAGCTGAAGGGCGCCCACATGGCGATTCCCAGGATGCGGTGGGGAATGTAGTGCGCTGCCGCCCAGCAGTACGCTCCTCCTGCTGAGTACCCCAACAGGTAGAACCTGATTGGGGAGAAGAGGAAAGGAAATGTCACTGACCACTCTCACTGACCACTCTCACTGACCACTCTCACTGACCACTCTCACTGACCACTCTCACTGACCACTCTCACTGACCACTCCCACTGACCACTCTCACTGACCACTCTCACTGACCACTCTCACTGACCACTCTCACTGACCACTCTCACTGACCACTCTCACTGACCACTCTCACTGACCACTCTCACTGACCACTCTCACTGACCACTCTCACTGACCACTCTCACTGACCACTCTCACTGACCACTCTCACTGACCACTCTCACTGACCACTCTCACTGACCACACTCACTGACCACTCTCACTGACCACTCTCACTGACCACACTCACTGACCACTCTCACTGACCACTCTCACTGACCACTCTCACTGACCACTCTCACTGACCACTCTCACTGACCACTCTCACTGACCACTCTCACTGACCACTCTCACTGACCACTCTCACTGACCACTCTCACTGACCACTCTCACTGACCACTCTCACTGACCACTCTCACTGACCACTCTCACTGACCACTCTCACTGACCACTCTCACTGACCACTCTCACTGACCACTCTCACTGACCACTCTCACTGACCACTCTCACTGACCACTCTCACTGACCACTCTCACTGACCACTCTCACTGACCACTCTCACTGACCACTCTCACTGACCACTCTCACTGACCACTCTCACTGACCACTCTCACTGACCACTCTCACTGACCACTCTCACTGACCACTCTCACTGACCACTCTCACTGACCACTCTCACTGACCACTCTCACTGACCACTCTCACTGACCACTCTCACTGACCACTCTCACTGACCACTCTCACTGACCACTCTCACTGACCACACTCACTAATTGGTCACTCTGAATCGATCCTCTCTCTTGTGCCCCAGAACAAGGTCCGCACAGGAGTGCACGTGGTCTTCTGACCACCCACACTGACCACCCACACTGACCACCCACACTGACCACCCACACTGACCACCCACACTGACCACCCACAAGGTGATTGGTGATTAAATGGTGAACCCACTCACTTGCATCCCAAGGCAAGAAGATCCGCCAGCTCCTCGAAGTCCGCACAGAAGGAGTGCAGTGTGAGGGCTGGCGCGGGGTGGGACTGTGGAAACCGCTATCACATACCACCTGCACGTGCTTGATCACTCCGCATCTATCCACTCACTTGTGCCCCAGCGAGAGCAGATCCGCCAGCTCCTCAAGGTCCGCACAGAAGGAGTGCAGCGAGAGGGCTGGCGCAGGGTCGGACTGGCCGTACCCTGGGCGATCGATGGCCACCAGCCGGACACCGAAAGAGCACAGAAGCTCGTCCGTCACTCCTGAGAGAAGGGGGGGGAGGGGGGGGAGGGGAGGGGGGGGTTTAAGGGTTTAGAATCCACAAAAAAGTCAGGGTAAGCAGCATCCGGGAATTTGAATGCACGTTGTCATTCGAAGTGTCTGAAATTTTGAGACTTTATCTCACCTGGCATGTTGGCGAGTCGCGACGATCCCAGGCCATGCAGCACCAGCAGCGTCCGCGTCGCCTGTGCTGCGCCCATCCCTTTCTCCAGATACGCAATTCGCCGCCCGCATCGCAGGCGCACCGTTGCGGCGCGCGCACGAGTCGCCACGACGGCGTGAGGCAGCGAGTAGGTGACGTCCGGCGTCGGCGTGCGCAGTGGCGGCGTCCGCGCTACAGGGGCTGGAGGCTCTTCGGGGGCTACAGGGGCTACAGCCTCTACAGGCGCTTCAGGCGCAACAGCCGCTGCCGCAGCTGGCGCGGGCCCGCTCCCCCACGCGGCGAAGACAGAATTCACCACTGTAGCTTCCGCCACAAGCGCCGGAGGAGTGGCTTGCGCGGAATTTTCCGCCATTGCTGTGTCAGTGCGGGATGCCAGGGGCGCAGTGAAGCAGCAGGCGCGAAATACCGAAGCCGGAGAGTATGTGATGTAACGTGATGTCAAACCCAGGAAATCTAGTCTTGAGACGTCTCAAAACGAGTATGTGCCGTACGCGATGTCAAACGCAGGAAATGAGGAATGCAGGAAATCCGCACCACAACGGATCAAGCGGCGGCGATCCTCTGTCGGTCAGTCGCCTCTCGTTCCCTGTCGTCACACGACGAAAAGAGGCTTCCACGAACGAGCGTAGAGCCATGCCGTGGCCCCATGCCCACGCCCACTCGATAGTTCGCTCGGCGCCTGGCTGGCGCCACGCTGTGCAAGGCTCATCCACCTAAACACAGGCGTGGTGCTGTGTTTCGACGCATGCCGCACATTGCGGTGGAATTTGCAATAATGTGTGTCGCAGTAACTGGCTCGATTTGTGTTGAGCTGAAAAGTGGGTTCACTTCGTTTGTATGTTTTGTGGCCATAAAGCGCAGTGCTGAAGCGGCTGATATCGAGGATGTGTACCCTCGGAGGCCGCCATGAATGAAGACGCTAACCAGAGCTTTCGGCACGATCGAAAAAATAGTGGGAGAAATAATCGTCTGTGCCTTTTTGTTAGAATGTTAAATCACTTTACATTGTAAAATTATCTTCTGAAACATCAAAATCTGTTCTTTCACTCCCTTATCCCATCTTATGTTGGCAACTCCAAGGTTTTCAAAATCACGGCACTGCCACAGTGGCGTCTTTGCGAGCCGCTTTGGGTCACGGAAAAGCTGACGCGGCCCGACGTGGGATGCAGAGACCGTGCGAGCAGCCCCATCGATATCTGCCTTGCTGTTAGATCTGACGGTAGAAAACAATTTTCAGATAGCAATAGTATTCAGAGATCCTCCGATACGATTGGCCCTTCTCCCGCAAACTTTATCGCGCAACTCTCAAGGGTGGCCTCGAATCCTCGATCTGACCGACCTGAACGCGCACGCAGGGGCCAGAGGCCTTTTCCGCCCGCCTTATTTTGAACTTCAAACATAAGCTCTTCCCCCCTACTTTTGCTTCCGCCCTCTACGCACTCTCCTCCCAGTCTGTCATATCGCTCACCCCCTTGCATTTCCCCGATTTCCGCTTCGTCTGCCCCAACTTCGCGCGTTTCGCTTCTCCGCAACCCTTCCCCCTGCCTCCCCCCTCATCGTCCGCCCATGTACCTTCCCCTACCCTTTCCCCTTATCCCTCTGCCCTCCTTCCCCTTCCCCTTCCCCGCTTCGATTTAGTGAGCGAGTGACCATACCACAACGACCAGGTCTGGGTGCTCCCAAGTTAGTTAGCATTTCAGATCTCAGACTTGGTTTGTAGGGTAGGCTGACCGAAAGTCCCGCTCAGCCTTCTGTCAGGGTAGCACATTGGGAGCATCCACGCCGTCTCTGCTATCCAATAGATGTTATTATTCTTAACATCCGTTTGCTAAGTTAGTGGTTTTTTTTTTTTGCCTTACGAAGTTCATGTAAGCACCTAAGTCTAAACGCTTTATCCGCCGATTGCCGTGTAGTCTGCTAATAGCCCCTCAATGGCGAGTCAAGCCATCGTCGCGATGCGCATATGCGCGCCTCCCGCCCTTGCGCCCTACATGGGCGCGCGGTGGCGGAAAGCTCCCAATACCCCGCAGTTCAGCACCGCCTTCGTCGTTCCCATGCGGCCGAAACGCGTAACGCGTAAGTCCGCTAATCTACCACCGCGTCCTATCACCAGAACGTTATCAGCGACGTGGAACAGGCTCGTTGGAACAGGAGCCTGAAAGGGGGAAAAGGGTTCGTGTCGACCAGCTTTCGCGTCGTTTAATCGTGCTAGTTATATACCATACGTGTCAAAATGCAGCTTATGTACGGCGGTTGGTCACCGTTGTGGGATATCTGTCATTGTCGTCGTCCAAGAGTCTGGCGATGCAGCCGCCGTACTTTAGTGCACAGCGTCAGAACTTAATCCGTCACCCTTACACTGCAGCGAACCTTTTTATAGACGTCGCAAGATGTAGAACTGGCCTGACCTCTCCCGTTCGCGTCTCGCCCACGTGGCATTGCTGGACTGGCTGGTGCTTGCAGTGAGCTTCAGGCGCAACTGCCGTCGCCCGATCTCCGCCATCTTCCGCGCTCAGCGGTACGTTCTTTGCCCTCGCATTAATACTTCATAGGTTACCTTCTTACATTCTCCGCATTACTTCCGCCGGCAGCTTCCGCGTTCCTCCCCCTCCGCATCTTTCCACCTCCTCCGCGTTTCTTTCCCACCACTCCCCAACCCCCCCTCTCCCTTCCCCCGCGCATTACTCCACCCTACACCCTCCTCACTGTCAAGCCACTCACTGCACTGTTTATCCCGCTGTCCCTTCTTCCCCTTCCCTCTCCCCTTTTCCACCCCTCCCCTTCGTTACTCCACCCGACACCCATCTCACCTTCAGGCCACTCACTGTACTTTTTTTCCCGCTGTCCCTTCTCCCCGTTCTCTCTCCCACTCCCCTTTTTCCCTGGCACTCTTAACCCGCCCCGTTCGCGCAACTCCGCTGTTCTCTGCGTTTTGCCCTGTTGCGCAGAGCGGGCGAGACGCGACCGGGAGCGCGGTCGTGGATGGAGCGCATGGCGAAGGCGGCGGAGGAGATGGCGCGCGGCGCGGAGCGCGCGTCGAAGGAAATGGCGAAGGTGGCCGCGGCGACGCTGGAGAACCACAGCAAGGTCCGCTGCGTGGAATAATGCGGAGGGGGGTGGAGTGGGTGGCGGCTCGGAGGGGGTTCGGGAAGTTAAGTAGCGAGTCTGGGTGCGGCAGTTAGCGAGACGGGACGCGGGAAAGAGTAAGCGAGGGAGGCGGGGGTGGTTGGAACGAGGTGGAGTGGCGAAGGTGAGGCGGGACGAGGTGTGATGGACAGGCGACGGGTGGACCTGTGCGAATGTCGTGGTGCTGTTCCTGCCTTTCTTGGACTCGGTTTCTTGCACCCCCTCTCCTGGTTTCATCCTCTCCCGTTTTTATCCACTCCGCTTGTCTTCCTGTCCCGTTCTCTTGCGTGGATTCCACCAGGCCATCGAAGCGGCGTCGCCGCTGCTGTCGCAGATCGTGGGGGGAAACGAGAAGGCGAGCAACTTCATCGCGAATCTCATCGTTCCGCACGGTATGCATTTGACTCATCCATCGGGTTTTGGGCGGTTAACTTCGCACGACTCTATTACAGGTTATCCTCTTATCGTGTTTTACTGTAACCGCACCGCGTTCTGTTTTCTCCGCCACTCTCTCTTTGCAAGCCTAACCTTACGCGTTTTCCGCACCTCTCCTCTTCCGCCGTGCGCCAGCCCCTGGAGCCTCCGCCAGCGGATCTTCCGCCACCTCCCCGCGCTCAGCAGCTCCGCAGCAGTTGGCGGAAGACCACCTGCGCGAGGTGTCCGATGACGTGGTAGCCCACGTCAGCATCAAGCCTGCCAACGTGGCGCCGATGACGTCATCGTTCACATCCCCGTCATTGGGCGACGATGATTCCGCTGCTGCTGCTGCGGCTAACGCGGATCCTACCTCGGTCCCACTGGAAATGCGCAAGGTGCGCATGTGATGAATGGTTAACGCTGGGACGTAGTGCAATGGCTGTGGGCCGTATGGAGCATGCAGGCTTCATGTTACTCTGTTATTCCGTCCGTGATACCATTTTTTTTTTTTAATCATTATTGGTCCTTGCAGGCGGGCGCGCACGTGCTGGAGGGGCGGGAGGAGCGCGGCGCAATGCGCGCGGAGCTGCAGGCGCTGGAGGCGCGCATGGACGCGGCTTCCGCGGCGGTGGAGGCGGCAAAGAGCCGCCGGGGGGAGCTGCTCCAGGCGCACCCGGAGGTGCGTCTTAGCGCTGGGGCGGGGAAAGACGGGGGAAAGGTGGGGTGTGGACTGGTGACGCGTGGGGTGTGGGATGGGGTGACGCGTTCTCAACAGTCACCTTGTTGTTCATTCCCCCTCCCATAACTCTCTCCTCTCACCCGCCTCCTCCCCTCGACCACCTTCTGTTCCCCCCGTTCCCCCCAGCTGCGGCAACGTGTGACCGACGTGGTTGAGGGGAAGGTCACTCCACGCGCCTGTAGTCACCCCCCTCCCCCACCTTTCCCCCGTTCCCCCCATTTTCCCCCGTTCTCCCCCATTCCCCCCCGTTCTCCCCAGCTGCGGCAACGTGTGACCGACGTGGTTGAGGGGAAAGTCACTCCACGTGCCGTCACCGTCACCCCCACGGCTGTAGCGCCGTCCTCTCCGTCTTACGCGCCGTCTAATGCGCCGGGCAACTCGGACGCGGAGGGAGAGGCGCAGGAGGAGTGGGAGGAGGCGGAGGAGGAGCAAGCGCAGGCGCAGGGGGGCGCGCACGGGGCCGCGCAGCAGGGGATGGTGGCGGGGTCGGTGCAGGCGCTGCGGGCGGGGCGGCATAGGCAGCGGGAGCGGCTGCAGCGACCGGGCGTTGAGAGGAGGCGACAGCACGCCGCTCAGGTGGGTGTTGGCAGTGAGGATGGCTGACTGGGGAATCGGGAAAGGGGACGGTGGTAGGTTGTAGGCAGAGAGAGCGGCTGCAGCGACCGGGCGTGGAGAGGAGAGGATGGGGGCAGGGAATGGGGTATGGGAGGTGCGGATTGGGGATAAGGATTTGGTGGGGAAGGATTTGGGGAAGGTTGTAGGCAGAGAGAGCGGCTGCAGTGGGCAGGCGTTGAGAGGCATCAGAGAGGCAGTGCCAGCACGCTGCTCAGGTGGGGAAAGCCTGAGGAGCGTGCGTGCGTGCTTTTGAGGCGCCTCAACTTTTAAGAATTCGCAAAAGTGATTCTCAGGTGGGGAAAGCCTGAGCAGCGTCCGTGCGTGCGTGCTTTTGAGGCGCCTGAAAAGCATCAGAGAAGGCGACAGCACGCTGCTCAGGTGTCTACTTTTGAGGCGCCATTACTCCCGTCCTCAAAAGCAGACGATGATAGTCGGTGACACCACGCCGCTTAGGTGGGGAATGGACGAGAGGAATGGTGAACGGGGGAAGGGGGAAAGCGGGGAGGGCTACTGACATGGTGCGCCTCCCTCATGACATGATGACATGGTGCGCCTCTCTCATGACATGATGACATGGTGCGCCTCTCTCATGACATGATGACATGGTGCGCCTCTCTCATGACATGATGACATGGTGCGCCTCTCTCATCTCTCGTTCAACTTCCTCTCGTATCTTCTTCTCCCATCTCCCACTCTCAACTCCCCACTCCCGTTTCTCTGTCACTGACCCCACCAGGTGCGTCTGTCTGTGCTGCGCTCACTGGCAGAGCGTCACGGTGTGCTGGCGCAGAGCACACTCGCGAGCACAGTCGCGCAGGCAGCTCTTTCCAATTTCCCCTCTCATTATTCATTTCCCGATTCCCATTCATTTCGTGTGCCCTGCTCGCCCCCGCCAGGTGCGTCTGTCGGTGCTGCGCTCGCTGGCAGAGCGACACGGTGTGCTGGCGCAGAGCACAGTCGCGCAGGCGACAACTGGACAGGCAGTAACTGCACAGGAGAGCGAGCCAGTGCAGGTCGCAAGGGAGGAGCCGCAGCAGCAGCAGCAGCCTCATCAGCCTGTGGTTGACACGGCAGCACTGTCGCCTGTGGAGCTGGAACTGGTGAGAGCACCCTCCCTCCCCTTACGTTGTATCCCTGCCATGCACCTCCTGCTGCCATGCATCTCCTAGTGACATGTGGCAGCAGCAGCAGCCGTTGCCGCTGCTGCCTGTGGTGGTCACGGCAGCACTGTCCCCTGTGGAGCTGGAACTGGTGAGAGCACCTGCCATGGGATCCCTGCTGCCTCCCCTCCCATGTGCCCTCCCCTCCCCTGCCCTGCCCTGCCCTGCCCTGCCCTGCCCTGCCCTGCCGTGCATCCCCTGCCGCCTGTGGTGGACACGGCAGCACTCTCTCTTGTAGAGCTGGAACTGGTGAGATCACCTGCTGGAACTGGTAAGATCACCTGCTGTGCGCCCTCCCCTGACATGCACCTGCTGCTGCCTGCCATGCACCCCCCACCGGCCATGCACCCCCCACCGGCCATGCACCCCCCACCGGCCATGCACCCCCCACCGGCCATGCACCCCCCACCGGCCATGCACCCCCCACCGGCCATGCACCCCCCACCGGCCATGCACCCCCCACCGGCCATGCACCCCCCACCGGCCATGCACCCCCCACCGGCCATGCACCCCCCACCGGCCATGCACCCCCCACCGGCCATGCACCCCCCACCGGCCATGCACCCCCCACCGGCCATGCACCCCCCACCGGCCATGCACCCCCCACCGGCCATGCACTCACTGCGCCCTCCCCTTGCAATCCCCATGCCTCTCTTCTCTTTCCCTGCATTCCCACCAGGTCAAGGCGGAGGAGTCATGGGACAAGTATTTGGAAGCAGTCGCGTGGACCAAGGCGCGTCTGCACTCACCCTCAACTGCCTTCCTCTCTCCGTCCCTCTCTTGCTCTCTTTCTCTCGCCCGTCCTTTCGCCAGGTCAAGGCGGAGGAGTCATGGGACAAGTATTTGGAGGCAGTCGCGTGGACCAAGGCGCGTCTGCACTCACCCTCAACTGCCTTCCTCTCTCCGTCCCTCTCTTGCTCTCTTTCTCTCGCCCGTCCTTTCGCCAGGTCAAGGCGGAGGAGTCATGGGACAAGTATTTGGAGGCAGTCGCGTGGACCAAGGCGCGTCTGCACTCACCCTCAACTGCCTTCCTCTCTCCGTCCCTCTCTTGCTCTCTTTCTCTCGCCCTTCCTTTCGCCAGGTCAAGGCGGAGGAGTCATGGGACAAGTATTTGGAGGCGGTTGCGTGGACCAAGGCGCGTCTGCACTCGCTGCGCTCGTCCGCGCCCTCCCCCTCCGCGGCGGCGCTGCTCAGCATGGAGGCGCAGCTCGTGTCTTCCCTCGCGTTCGCGCAGCAGCGCGCGGACGAGGAGGCTGCGCGCGTGGCGCAGCTGTGCGCGCGCGTGGGCGCGGACGCGGGGGAGAGGAGGCGCAGCAGGGAGGAGGGGCTGCGGAGGGCCGCGGAGGCTGGGGCGACGATGGGGAAAGGCGCGGAGGGGGGGCCGGGAAACGGGGAGAGGGGGGAGCGGGAGGGAGATGAGGGGAAGAGGGTGGTGAGTGGCGGCAGCAGTGGGGGGTCGTTGGCAGGGATTGGCGACATGATGAGTAAGGTAAGATGCACAAGGGATGGTGAGACTTTTTTCCCCATGTATCCCATTGTTTTAAGCACCGCTTTAAAAGGCTTTTCTCTCCATGTTTCCCGTATCCCCCTCCCACAGCTTCTCTATTTCGAATGCCCTGTCTCTTACTTACCTCCACCCACTCTTCCCTACCCCACCCTCAGCTCGCCAACATCCAGCCGATGCTCGAGTCAATGGCTGCTTCCCCTCTCCATCTGCCCCTTCCATGTGCCCCTTCCATCTGCCCCTTCCATTGCCCCTCCATTTCTCAAACCGTGTCTTCACCACCCACTCCCCCACGCCCTCCTCCCTCCCCCACCCTCAGCTCGCCAACATCCAGCACACGCTCGAGTCAATGGCCGCCTCGCCACCCTCCCTCGCACTCAAGGCCGCTCTCCCCTCGCTCTCCCCCGTCTCCCCCTCCTCCGCTTCAGCCCCCTCCCTCTCCCCCATCTCCTCCTCCTCCTCTTCCCCCTCCCTCTCCCCCTCCTCCTCCCCCTCCTCCGCCGTTGCCTCCCTCTCCTCCTCCTCTCACACTCTCTCTGCCTTTCTTGCTTCCCTCAAGCCCCCTCGCTCCTCCCGTTCCTCTCGCACCGCCACCTCTGCCCCTGCCCTCGCCACTGCAACCGGCACTGCTGTAGCAGCTGCACCTGTTCGTTCCACAGCAACAGTCACAGCAGAAGCAGCGGTGGGGACGGCAGCAACAGCAGCAGCAGCAGCAGCTGCGCCGTCTGCTTATAGCACGAAATTTGTAGGCAGGAGGGCGTCGGGTGGTGGGCGGCATCGTTCGGCCGAGGAGCGGGAGAATTACCTCAAGGTGTACGCGCGGGCTCTCTTCCCGTCGTACGTTGACACGTCAGCATCGCCAGCTCAGCAGCAGCACGGAGTGGACGGATTGGTCCGGGAGCTCGTCCTACATGGCGCCAGTGAGGACTGGGCCCGAGGCTACATCGCCGAAGCTCTGCTCCGGCCGAACGTGGCTGCACCCAAGCCTCTGGCTGTTGCCATTGCATCCGGGCCTCCCTCTCCCCGTGCTTCTGCTTCACACGTATGTTTCCGCTGCTGCATTGTGAGTTGTCTTTTTTTATATCCTCTCATGTATATTTGTGCTGCTGACACTTGTATTGAGTTGCCTTAAATCGAATGTCCTCACATTTATGTGTACTGAGCAGGGAGCAACACAGAATCGGCGACTAACACCCACCCACCCACCATATTCCCTGTTGTCTGCTTCACTGAACCAAACTCCTTTCTTCTCTATCTCCCCCCCCCCCCCTCCCCTCCCCTCCCCCAGCACGAGTGTTCACAGCACGAGCTGCAGCAGTACGCACAGGCCATCCGCAGTGCCTATGTGGATGCATCCATGAGTGCCTCTGAGCGCGAGGTCGGCACCAGCCTCTTTGTCGAGGTGAGGCAGTTCCCTAGACACCCATCTGAGTTGTAGTTATAGGCTGAGTTGCCTCGAGCTGTTAGCCATCCATCGCGCCATCCGCAGTGCCTATGTGGATGCCTCCATGAGTGCCTCAGAGCGCGAGGTCGGCACCAGCCTCTTTGTCGAGGTAGTCATTGAGGCGTCCAATAGGCACTGCTGGTAAGTCGGTTTGTGAGAGAGGTGATGTTTTTCTCTGATCACCACTATTGGTAGTCATTGGTTTTGCTGAGCAGCCTCGAGGAATCAGTGACTTTTCTGTTTTTGAGATCTCTCGAAAGCCTTAGAGCTGGGTTTTCTCTGCCCACCCACCCCCATCTTCCGGCCTTTCCCCCCGCTCTGCCCTCCCCCCAGGAGTTGGTGGTGATGGGGGCAAAGGAGGAGGAGCAGTGGGCGAGGGTTTATGAGGCACCATCCCTCACCATCTCATTCACCGCATCCCATCCGTCTGTCCATCCCTCCCATTGGTCGATTATCCTCCCAGGAGCTGGTGGCGATGGGCGGCAAGGAGGTGGAGCAGTGGGCGAGGTCCTTTGTGGCTCAATCGCTGGCCACAGAAGTGCGCAAGCGCAAGGTCGTGCGCGCTTAGAGAACCTGCTTCTAACGAGTACAGCCGTCAAGGCGGTTAAGTCAACTCCGAATGCTCTCTCCTCAAGTCAAGCCAAAGTTTGCCTCAAGACAATCTCATTTCAAGCTCACTCAACCTCCATTCAAGCTCATGTCACCCTCTAGTCAGTCTCAAGTCAACCTCAAAGTCAACGTCAAGTCAACATCAAGTCAAGCTCAAAGTCAACCGCAAGTCAACCCAGTCAAGCCAGGCCAATCCGAAGGCGCCTTCCCAGTCGACCGAGTCTTCCAGACGCCTGATGGTTTCAACGCAGCAGGCACGGCATGGCTCTCTTCCATCCATGACGAGTGTCAGCACGACTCGCCCCCATCCGTGACTCTCTGCTCTGCTGTCCCCGCTGTCTTTTGGGTCGGCACACAAGTCGCTTCGCACTCGCTGCATTGCCGTGCAGAGTTGCAGGCTGCCCTCGGCCCGTATGGTGCTTTCTGAGGGTTGTTAAATGCCGCCTGCAACTCTGTGCTGTTGCTGGTCTTGCTGGCATATGAGTCGGCCCGCCTCTCTAGTCGCTGCACTGACCGTGCTGGCATATGAGTCGGCTCAGAAATTGCCTCGCACAAGGAAGCTCGCCACCTCCCTGATGCCACTGCTTTTCTCTCTCTGCCCAATCTCAACGCAGTTGCCCTGTCAATTCTCTACTGCTGCTTCTTACTTACTGGTAGAGTGGGCAGTGCACTATTATGAATAGCCACTCTACCACCTTACAAATCAGACGTCCTCCACCCTGGGTGTATCAATCCAGTTATTTTTTTTAATTCTAGTAACCCTGCTCCTTATTCTTTTTTTTAGCAGCCCATCTTTTTATCTCCAATCATTTCATTGCTCCTGTGCCAAGGCGCCTCCCACCTGTAAGGTACATAGGGTGCCATTTAGTGCTGTAGTGCTGGGTGTAAAAACATTTCAACAAAGCAGGTGGGAATACGGTAAGGCCCTTCAAACCTGGTCTGGTCAGCTTGAATTTTGAAGAGACAAGGGAGATGCACAATATCTAGCTGGTAATGAGAAAATGTACAGCAAGACTGTACCAGTGTTATGAAGAACAAGTCTTTACTGGAGTGCAAGCAGAGGAGCTTCAACATTCACACAAAGAAGGGGCTACATACCACGAAGTCTATCTGGACTAGACATGGTCGCTGCTGAAAAACAAGTACTACCGGTGCCCTAAAAAAAAGCCAGGCATGTACTAGAACCTATATACACGATGTAAAACCCCCTGTCCAGAACCATCCAGCTGACTTCAGCATTTAAGCAGCCAGAATTGTGGTGTTCTGTTCTTCCACAACCCCATCAGCCATGTTAGCTGGAAGTGCCTCCTTGAGCTTCTTTGGTGGTGCCAGCCCTAGGCCTGGAGAGACATGCCGTGCACACAAAATAGCGAGAGACATGTGGCAAGAAGAAAGCACAGAAGCATACAGGTGAGGAAATGAAGGAGAAACCCATGTACGGTAGCTGTGACCTTCAGAACAGAGGACAGAAGCATACGGATGAAGAACGTGAGAAGAGTATCTGGTGTAGAAACATGACCAGGAAGGAAAAAACATAGCCTACAAAACTAGAGCTTACCATCCATGATAGCCTTGAACGCCTCCTGCTCACAGCAATCAAGAGTACGGTTTAAGATTGTAGCAACACAGAAACACAGGTTACAGGCATTACAGCGAGAGAATGCACAAGGAGAAATGCAATGCAGCAGCTATCTGGGACAAACCTCACGGGAACATCTGTCAGACTGCCTCTCCCGAGCCAATCCCCTAGCTCTCTCACCTCGCCCTTTGTCAGCCTCGGGTTGTGCTTTCGCTCCTCTTCCACTGATGTTACCTGCCATTGGGGTTCATCCATGTCAGCACTATATCAATATATTCACAAAAAAAACCCAAGGTGGCATTTGCTGATGCACAGTTGCATTCGTAAATAGCAGGCAAAAAGTAATTTGGTTCTTACAGTTCGGCCTTGGTAGTCATGTGCAGGGTACAGGAGCGTGTCTGGTGGAAGTGACAATATCTGGAGGGACAAAAAAGGGGGACGAATCCTGTTTATCCTGCTCATATAACCATGATTTGAATCCACATTATGGCTCCATTGATCTGGTTATCAGCTCACCTGACAGTGGACTGAACGGTACAGCTCAGCAGCATCTCCTTCCTGAACAATGTACAGAGGATGTTAGATATTGGAGGATGCAAGTAATGAAGTGGAAAATGAGAAAATATAGATTTCAGCATGTGCATGCCCCTGCTGCAAGGATGCAGTTGTAACAGTGAAAGAGCAAACTAGACCCTGGAGTTTAACAAAACACACCTGAAAGTCTGTCCTTCCACATCCTCTTATAAGCAACGCATCTCCGGTGAACGCCATCCTCGTTAAGAGCTTGTCAAAGGAGAACCCAGCACTTCCCAGGCGCTCCAAACCTCCATCACTTGCCCTCCACACGTTCCCTTCAAGAGAGTTCTCTAGTGCTGCTGCAAACGGCGCGGCTGTCTTGGTACGCTCCACCAGGACATATGTCACACACCCATTCGTGTGGCCTGGTGTCGACCGGACCTGCAAGACAGATTTGGGAATCAGATCGTCATGCCTTGGAGATACCAAACTTAAACCATCTGCAAAAGCGAACTTTCAAGTCTAGTGTCAGGGAGGATCTTTTTAAGCACGAACCAAGGAAACTCTGT
This sequence comes from Closterium sp. NIES-65, assembly GCA_948144175.1. Taxonomy (NCBI): domain Eukaryota; kingdom Viridiplantae; phylum Streptophyta; class Zygnematophyceae; order Desmidiales; family Closteriaceae; genus Closterium; species Closterium sp. NIES-65. The sequence continues at coordinate 159,109 of CANXME010002567.1, forward strand.
CCATCTGATCCTACTCGTGATTGCATACAGCAAAAGAGTACATACAGAAACACAGTGTTTGCTACTAATTCACCTGGAGGCCAAATCTGCCAAAGGCTATGACGTCACCGTGGCCCACCAACACGTCAGCTCGAGCTCCACTAGCAGACGAAATGACGGACTTGATGCCAGGTACCCGTTTCTTTGATCGGGATGGGGAGGGAGAGTGGATGTTGGACAAACGGAGGGAGGTTAGTGGGATAAGACAAAGATAAAGAGAGCCGGAAGACAAAAATATGGAATGGCGAGCTATTTTGATGGACAGTCGTGTGGGAGGTGTGCAGTGAGAAGCCCCAAAAGTTTCTTGGCGCCGATGCCGGGGATCGAACCCGGGTCTCTCGCGTGACAGGCGAGAACTCACCACTATACTACATCGACACGCCCTTCAATTCTCTGCAAATTTATATGGTTTTTACAAAACGGCTGACCTAATGGATACCTTCAGCAGACCAGTTCCAGTGACGTGGTCTGCGTGTGCGTGTGTGTTGAGGGCGAAACGAAGAGTCACTCCGAGCTCCTCAGCTAGCCGCACGTCGCGGTCAACGGTCAAGTCAACGGGGTCGATCAGCTGGCAACAGAGCGAGTAGCGGGTAAGGATATTTGAAAATACTACGTTAGCCTGTGTAAGAATATGTTGATTTCCAGAGGCATGACTCTGAGATGAAGGTCGTGCTTACCACGCCGGGTCGCTTCGGTGCAGTTTCGTCAGCCAACAGGAAGGTGTAGGTGCTAGATTCCTTTTCAAACAGCTGACGGAAGAGAAGCCGTGGCGGAACTAACTGCGCAGCCATACCCATGACTCGGCAGACCGCCGATAATAACTTAAGCAATCAGTGACGCACTGAGGAGATATAACGCGAACCGATACAGTGAACTTATTTGACCGAACAAATGGCAGGTGCAGCAAAAGTGATTACAATTTCGGCGATATCCGAAGTACAGTTTGAACTGTCAGTGACAGGTTGTGGGATAAGCGGACAAACTCAAGGGCTACGAAGTCGATGGAAAATGGAACTACGGCGAAGTGAAGAAGAGACGGTCCAATTTCAAGGCCTCGTGAACACTTCCTGGCGTTTCGGACCGCCATCTTTCCCTGAACGGCCGGCGGAGAGCTCAAGGTAAACTAGGAAGCAGAGTCCCAAACTTCCTCGAGCCATCCAGGCCTCAAGATTGCCGCGCTGCTCAGTTTGCTGCTGGGCCTGCTATGCTGGATTTGAATGTGCCAGTCAGCGCGAAATTGGGATCGAGCCGCGACAGGAAACCCACTTCTCGTGCTGACAATTGAGAGGCTGTGTTGCATTGGATGGTAAGCATTGCTGACGTGGGTGTCTGCTGGCATGGGGCTGTGCAAACGTCAAGGTACCAATGTATTCATGATGTGGAGTGTCTGCATTCATTCCCTCGATCCCCTAGCAGTCAGTCACCATTCAGCGATTTGTGCTCATTCAGTGAACAAAGCCGCTTGCATAGAACAATGAATATTACGCAGGGTTGGGTTCGGTGGATAAACAAAGACTATATAACTTGAAGTGCATACATTGGATATAAAGTCCAACTCTCAAACAGTACAGGAACATGAATTTCAACCTCCAGCAACCTTTCCTTCCGTTGAAAATCTGCTATTTCTTTGTTGTTCAATAGGTAGCAGCTTCGCACAATCTTCCATTGAGCAATATCACCTAGGCCCTGACCCTGCTCTCTTGAATGATGCAAAGAACCCTCCGCGCTTCTCCCGTCTCTGTTGGTCGGCCTCTCCATCCTCCTCGAGCTGACGTGCACCACAAGGGGGAAAAAAAACTCCCCCCAGTCACGCAACATGGGTAGAAGATGAGTGATAACAAAACAGGACGACCATGGGAAGTGACCCAGATGTTCTCTAAAAAAATCAGGCAATCGGCATGGTTGGTGGAGGTCCAGCAGGCGGGAATCAACAGCTGCTTTGTGGGGGTGGCAAGTCAACCCAACCCAAACGAGATCTCACCTCCTGTGCAATTTCGGCAATGACTCGGATTATCTCTGAGAATTCAGGTCGGTCGGCAGGGTTGGTGGCCCAGCAGCGCTCAAAGAGATCTGCCAGCCGCGGGTGCGTGCCCTTGGGGATGGGCGGACGCAGGCCCTGGGAGGGGAGAATGGGGAACGAGGGAGGAGGGCAGAGGCAGAGAGGGAGTGAGTCAGGGAGGAGAGGAAACTCGGGGCGGTAAGCAAGGTTGGTGGCCCAGCAGCGCTCAAAGAGATCCGCCCGCCGCGGGTGCGTGCCCTTGGGGATGGGCGGACGCAGGCCCTGGGAGGGGGAAAGGGAGAGTGAAGTGAGCAAAAAAGAGAGAGGGGAGGAAGGGAGGTGAGGCAGGGAGTCTTGGGGTAACGGGGAGGCACGGAAGCAAGGCCTGACAGGTTTTGAGACAGAGACAGGGAATGGGGACGTACATACAGGCCCTGAGACAGGTGTGAAACCATGGTGGGACTAGGGAAGCAAGGGGGAAAGAAAGGTGAGAGTGACAGGAGGGAGGGATGGTGATGACAGTGGATGATGGAGGAGGACGGGGACTTACTCGTTGAACCACGCTGACTGCTGCCTGCAAGGGTGTGAGGTCTGGATAGGGCAGCTGAGAGGAGGAGGGGGGGGGGGGGGGGGGGGGGGAGAGAGAGGAGGGGGATGGAGGGGGGTGGGGGTGTGTGCACGTGAGTAAGGAAAGAAAGAATGGGGGTGGGGTAGGGTGAAAAACGGGGGGGAGGGGGCCCGGGAGAAGGGAGGTTAAATAATTTGGAGGGCTAGCAGATGAAAACTACTTTGTTAACGAAAAGTGTGAGGACAAGCTTCGATGGCAACAAGGGGATGTGAAACGATAGTTTTAGGCTGTTATACGATGAACACATGACGATTGCTATCCATACCTGCTCCTTCCCACATTCCACACCACCATCATGTTGCCCGATAACAGCCATAACAGCAATAACAGCCATCCTTACACCAACATCCCACACCACCATCGTGTTGCCCGATAACATCCATAACAGCAATAACAGCCATCCTTACACCAACATCCCACACCACCATCGTGTTGCCCGATAACAGCCATAACAGCAATAACAGCCATCCTTACACCAACATCCCCACACCACCATCGTGTTGCCCGATAACAGCCATAACAGCAATAACAGCCATCCTTACACCAGCATCCCACACCACCATCGTATTGCCCGATAACAGCCATAACAGCAATAACAGCCATCCTTGCACCAACATCCCACACCACCATCGTGTTGCCCGATAACAGCCATAACAGCCATAACAGCCATAACAGCCATAACAGCCATAACAGCAATAACAGCCATAACAGCCATAACAGCAATAACAGCCATAACAGCCATAACAGCCATAACAGCCATAACAGCCATAACAGCCATAACAGCCATAACAGCCATAACAGCCATAACAGCCATAGCAGCCATAACAGCCATAACAGCCATAACAGCCATAGCAGCCATAACAGCCATAGCAGCCATAACAGCCATAACAGCCATAATAGCCATAGCAGCCATAACAGCCAACCTTACACCAACATCCCACCTCACCAAGCCCTTCCCTTCGTCTCACTCTCACCGTGCCTGTCAGCATCTCCCACATGGTGATGCGTAAGTTTTCTTAGGCACCGCAAAACCCACACACGTATTTAAGTCGACTCAAAATACACCGTCAGCAGCTCACATTCCCATCCTCACTCTCCCCTTGCCCGTCAGCATCTCACCTTGCCCGTCAGCATCTCACCTTGCCCGTCAGCATCTCCCACATGGTGATGCCGAAGCTGAAGATGTCTGCCTTGTGGTCATATGCCCGATGCTCAATCACCTGGTGCGCAACCAGGGAGAAGGGGAGGAGAGCAGAGACTTGCATGTGTTTGCCTTGGGGTCATATGTCCGATGCTCGTGTTTACGTTCAGTGCCATGCAATAGTGTTTCAGTGCAGATATTTCAGATTCTGAGATGTTTCGGGTTTTACACCAGATGCCATCCAGGTGTTACCTCAGGTGCCATCCAGCGGTAGGTGCCAGTCTCTGCTGTCATGACGCCACTGTTGGCCTTCACTCGCGCCACTCCAAAGTCCGCCACCTTCACCACCTGGCAGACACAGGGCCATGAAAGAACAGGAATGCGTGAGGTACTGGAATTTTGTGCATGATTCCTTTCACGTCCACTGCACAGTGTGGTGCATCCCTTGTGCCACGTCCAAGCCCATGCGCAGCGCCAACTCATGCACGGAAGCAGAAGCACACACCACACTCTGCCCTCAGCCCTGTTGCTCTCATCATTCTCATGCATGAGCAGATTTGCAGGAAGTCCATTCCCACACGCACCCAACCGACTACCACACAAGCACACACAACACTGCACAGCACCGCACCGCACCGCACCGCACCGACACAACCCAACACAACCTTTCACTCACATCGTTCTCATCCATGAGAAGGTTTGCCGCCTTGAGGTCGCGGTGAATGATGTTGTTCTTGTGCAGAAAGTCCATTCCCTTGGCCACGTCCATGCCCACACGCAGCACCATGGGCAGCTTCATGCTGCCGCGGTGCTTGTGTAGATAGTCGTACACACTGCCGCCCACCATGAACTCTGCATGGGGGGCAGGCGGGTTGAGGCGGCCAGGAGGCCAGGAGGCCAGGGTGGAAGGGTGGAAGGGTGCAAGGGAAGAAAGGAACAAGGGGGCGAGGGAACAAGGGGGTGGAGAGATGAGCAGAGAGTGAGTGTCTCCCATGCCCACGCGCAGCACCATGGGTAGCTTCATGCCGCCGCGGTGCTTGTGTAGATAGTCGTACACACTGCCGCCCACCATGAACTCTGGAGGGGGGGCATGGGAAAGGGCAAAAAATGGACCAAGGGAGAAGAGGGCAACGGGGAAAACACAGAAACACGCTTAGCGGATTGTTGTATACGATGCCCCCGCCCACCATGCAAACCGTGTGGATGTGATAGGAAGGAGGGCGAGCAAATCTTGCTTCTGGACTGGATATCTCACATGGGTAGCTAGCGTCATACACGCCCACACCCACCCCAGGATTCTTCCCCCCCCCCCCCCCCCCCCCACCCACACACACACACCATATAGCTTGGGGAACAAATAGCTCACCTGTGACAATGGAGAGATTCGGGGGCTACGTGATAAATAAAAGTAGCGTTTTGAGACGTCTCAGAACACTACTTTTATCACGTGATCAAGTAGAACACTACTTCTAGCACGTGATCAAATAGAACACTACTTCTAGCACGTGATCAAATAGCTCACCGGTGACAATGGAGAGATTCGGGGGCTTGGTGCACGCCCCAATAAATTGAACGACATTCTTATGCCGCACCTTCCTGCATTGGGGAGTGGGGAAAAGAGTTAAGGTTGAACAACAGAGCAAGAAGAAAGTGTGCAAGTGACCCTGCGAAACTGGTGATGTGCACAGCAGAGGCGAAACATAGCTTGCACACAGACCTCCTCTCCTCACTCATCGCCTGATGCAAACCTCCTGAACAGAGCGAACTCTCGTCCACGATGCTTGCATAAGGGTAGCCCAATGCACATCTCCTGAGGAAGTTGCTGTGGACAATGTCTGCTTCTCCTCACTCACCCTCCCCCACCCCACTCACCCTCCCTCTCCCCACGCACCGCATGATGAAGACCTCCTGAGCAAACTCCTGCTGCAATGAGTCGTTCAGCCGCTCCGCCTTGAGAATCTTGATTGCCACGTCCTGCCCACAGTACGTGCCGCGGTAGCTGTGGGTGGGGAAGGAAAGACACGGAAAGGCAGACACGTAAGGAAACTGAAGGACTGGTAGTGTGTGCACATACACTCTCGTCTTGATCGCCACGTCCTGGTCACACTACGTGCCTCAATAGCTGCGGGAAAGGGAAGTAGTCAGGCGAAGGTAGAAAAACACGTGAAGAGACCCAAACATAGGTACGCATCCCTATCTGAAGAGAACAAAAATCGCCACACTATTGAAGTCACTCACAGGTCTCCAAACGACCCTGAGGCGATCTTATGCTGCAGCTTCAGCTGGTCGTTGTCAATCTCCCAGTCATCCCGCCCGTCCGATGGGATGCGCACGCGGGAATCCGCTCCAGACAAACTGGAGGCTGCCACGTGTCCTGCTGCCGCTGTTGTGGCTGCTGACGTGGACATGGGCACGCCTGCGGATTCTGACATGGCGGGATTTGATTGGCCGGATGCTTCTGGAAGGGTTGACTGCGAACCATTTTCGCCCGCTTGCTGACGGAAGGGGGAGGAAAGGCAGGAAAGAAAAATGGAACGGAAGGGAAGGAAGGGCGCGGCAATGGTGGGTTTAAAACGTGATAGTGACAGTGAGAGCTGTTGCACAAATGACGAGCAGCTTGCTGCACGGTGTGACAGGATTTTGAGATATCTCAAAACTCAGCTGCTGAGCGGTGTGACAAACCGCGCTCGTCTCAGGCCGCAAGTGCAGTGCATTGGAGTGCATATGTGGTGCAGAGCGGTGCTGTGCTGTGCTGCGGTGCGCTGCTCACATGTGCTGCTCGCTGCCTGCACGCATCTCCACCAGCTCCTGCCGCCTTTACAAGGTATTTCTTTTACAGAGACTCACAGGACAGGATCTAGACTTTTACCTGTGCTGCTCGCATGAGTACTGCTACCTGCCCGCACGCACGCATCCCCACCAGCTCCTGCCGCCTTTACAAGGTATTTCTTTTACAGAGACTCACAGGACAGGATCTAGACTTTTACCTGTGCTGCTCGCATGAGTACTGCTACCTGCCCGCACGCACGCATCCCCACCAGCTCCTGCCGCCTTTACAAGGTATTTCTTTTACAGAGACTCACAGGACAGGATCTAGACTTTTACCTGTGCTGCTCGCATGAGTGCCGCCCGCATCTCCACCACATCCTGGCACCCAGCACGCATGGGAGGAGGGAGGGGAGGGATAACGCGGAGGTTGGGCATAGAGGAAGGTGGGTGGGAGGAAGGGGCGGAGGGCATGGAGATGGTGGAGAGAGCGTGGAGAAGATTGGATGGGATAGCGAGAAGAAGCAAGTGGTAGGAAAGGGTTGGAGAAGGTGTGGACTATAGTTCTGAAAGAGTGGAGAGGAGGCAGCAAGTGGAGGATTTGGCATGTGGAAGAGGTGGCATGTGGAGGAGGTGGCAAATGAGAAGTCGCATGCATGAGCTGAGCACACACATCAAACTCGCACCTCGGAAGGCCAGCCGTCAACAACAAAGACGTCGAGGGAGAGCCCATCAGAGGTGGCGAACGAGAAGACACACACACGAGCACACACGCATCATCGCACATCATCACACGCATGTACACACCTCAGAGGGCCAGCCGTCAACAACAAAGACGTCGAGGGAGAGCCCATCAGAGGTGGAGAAGACATGCGCCTCACGGATGTTCAACCCCACGTCTGCCAGCACTGCTGAGAGCTGTAGTTGGGGGACGGATGAGAAGGGGAAGGGGAAAGAGGAGGAGAGAGGTGCGGGTGGAGTACCAATGCATCTTCGTTCATTTCCCATCGGAGGTGGAGATGACATGCTCCTCGCGAATGTTCAACCCCGCATCCGCCAGCACTGCTGAGAGCTGTTATATTGAGTGAGGGAGGGGGGGAGGGGGGGTGAAGGTGGGGGGAAGGGGGGAGAATGGGGGAGGGGAGAAGGGGGAAAGGAGGGAGGGTTGGAGAGGAGAGGGGCGCGTTTTGAGACACCTCAAACCTGGTCGTTCAGCCCCACGACTGCCAGCACTGCGGACAGACAGTTGCTTGGGGGAGGAGGGGGAGAGGGGGGGGGTGATGGGAGAGAGGGGAGGGGGGGAAGAGGGGGGAAGGGAGAGAGGGGAGGGGGGAAAGGGGGGGTTTAAGGTGGGAGAGAGAGGTGGATGGGAAGAGAGCATAGCAGGGGCAGTTTCAAAGTCGGGAAGGCTTCGGTTGCGCGGGGTTTGTCCTGACCAGTTTGACTGACGCTTGACTTGGTTCGGCTGACCTGACTCGCGTTTGACTGGGGTTGACTCACTTGACTGAGCAGCTTGGGGCGGTCCACAGTGGAGAAGGTGACTTCGTGCATGGGCACCTGCAGGAGAGAACTGGCGGCAGGGGGGAAAGCAAGAAGGGAAGGAGGATCAGAAGTGATGAAGATGGGGAACGCAAAAGAGGGAACAGGGGGGAGGAGAGGAAAGGTGGGGGGTGGGAGAGAGGGGGAGTGGGGGGGACAGAGGTGAGGTGGTATGAGAGGAAGAAAAGGCGATGAGGGAATGACATTGCAGGTTGAGGACAGGAATGAGGAGATGGGAGGGGAGCAGAAGCAGGGACGCATGGAGTATACGCTCACACATTCCCCCTTCCCTTCACACTATTTCAATAAACCCCTTCACATACATCCATCCCTTCCCCCACACACACTCACCTGAAGGACCCCTTTCCGTCTGAATGTCCATCCGCGTTCGCAGCTGCACCCTCCGGTATCCCCCCTCCCCCTGCCCCGCCCGCGCACATGGCGCCTCCCGCCAGCACTGGGGAGTCCAGATTCGGGGAGGACCCGAACGCTGGTGGAGCTAGCATGCTGGGGGACAAACGGGAGGAGGAACGGGGGAGGGAGACGAAAGGGGGGGGGGGGGAGAGCGGGAGGGGGAAGCAAAGAGGGGGGTAAGACGGAGGGAGGTCAAGGGAGTCTTGAGAAGGAAGTGGGTTGAATGAAGCAAACGGGGAAGGAGTTGGGAAAGGGGAAGAAGGGAGCAGGAAGAACCGGTGGGGGAGGTCCGGGAAGCTTAATCTGTTGAGGAGGACAATGCGTAAGAGACCCTCACATCCCTACCCCCTCACATCCCTACCCCCTTACCCCCCCTGCAGCACCATCGGCTACCTCAGAACCCTAACCTAAGAGCCTCACCGGCAAAACCCTGACCTTACAGCCCTTCACCTCAGAGCCCCTACCCGCACAGCCCTTAACCTCAGAGCCCCTACCCGCACAGCCCTTAACCTCAGAGCCCCTACCCTCACAGCCCTTACCCTCAGAGCCCCTACCCTCACAGCCCTTACCCTCAGAGCCCCTACCCGCACAGCCCTTACCCTCAGAGCCCCTACCCGCACAGCCCTTACCCCTGGCGTTTGAATTCAGCTGCTGCCTCGTCAGGCTCCATCGTGCCTCCCCCTGCAGCGCCATCGCCTCCTCAGAACCCTATCGTCACCGGAAAACCCCTACCCGCACAGCCCCTCACCACACAGACCCTCCCCGCACAGCCCTTACCCCTGGCGTTTGAATTCAGCTGCCGCCTCGTCAGTCTCCATGGTGGCCTGCCCCCCCCTGCAGCGCCATCAGCCCCCTCAGAACCATAATCTCAGAGTCTCACCGGCAAAACCCTACCCGCACAGCCCCTAACCTCACAGCCCTAGCCTGAAGCCTCTACACTCACAGCCCCTAGCCTCACATCCCTACCCTTGGCGCTTGAATTCAGCTACCGCCTCGTCAGTCTCCATCGTGCCTCCCCCTGCAGCGCCATCAGCCCCCCCTGGCAGGGCGGATGTGACCTGCGCGTGGAAGGGACAGACAGGGAGAGAAATGTTTTGAATTGACTCAAAAAATGCAGCGCCATCGCCTCCCCCTGGCAGGGCCGACGTGACCTGCGTGTGGAAGAGAAAGACGGGGAGAAATGTTTTGAGTCGACTCACAACACGCAGCGCCATCAGCTCCCCCTGGCAGGGCCGATGTGACCTGCGCGTGGAAGAGACAGACAGGGAGAGAAATGAGTGACACTACGAGGTTGCGGCGGCAACCATCTAGCATGTAATTCTCTAGGCATCTAAAAAATGGAGAGATACAAGAGGGAGAGATGGCCAATGGTTGGGTGAGGTCAAGACAGCACTGCAAGAGGGCTCAGCCGAGCATAAAACGAGCGGTTTTGGGTAGGGGGAGGGGAGAGAGGGGGCAGGGGGGTGTGGGGAGGGGGGGGGGAGTGGGAAGCGGGGGGAGGGGGGTGCAATGCAGTTAGCCGAGCCGATTTTGAGGTGCCTTGTCTGGCCCAACCAGTGACCTTGGCAAAAACGGAGGGGATCAGAGGGACGTTTCAAACGGAGCAGGTTCCAGCAAAGGAGAATTGGTGTGGAATAGTGCAAGAAACATGATGCATGGCATGGTACATGAAATTCGTGCGCGCCGACAGGTAGGATGATGGGAAAGGGTGGGAGGGAGGATTTGACCGACAGGCCAGTCACACAAGCAAATGAAAGTACAATTCCTTAACCTGCCGTAAACGTACACTTGCCGCTCAACAATTACAACTCGCCCGATTCCTGACTAATCCCAGACAGACAGTCTGCCTCAACCCCGATTCCGAACCTACCCGCACGGCTCGGACATGCACCACCGGCTGGCTAGGCATCTTCGCAGCTTCTTCGAGAAGCCGCTTGTGGGTGAGCACATCCTCTGCGCGCTCCGTGTTCACATCCAGGGCGTATCTGAATCGGACGGATACGATACAATCACATTATTGAATAATTTTGACAGTTACAATCAGTCACATTCAATAATATGATGTAAATGCATGCTGGAAATATGACAATGATTGTCACATTCCATGTTTTACTCGAGTTTTATGACAATCACTGAGGTGACAAGCACCAGAGCATGTTCACCAAGGGGTAAGCATTAGGAGTACGGATGGAACCAGCCAAAAATTACTCCCGGCCTTATAAATAAAATGACGGGATGATGGACATGTTTTATGCGCGAACGGGGTAGACCTTCAGGCATGACATAGAAGACGTTAGTTACAGACCAACAGAACACTCATGACGGAGATCAAGGAAGAAGTATTTCGCAATATGTTGAAGATCGTCGCTCATGATTCGGATAACATCCAATGTGTAGAACCATCAAAATGATGAGTAACAATGCGTACCAAGACGTCGACAAAGGTCGTGGCTTGAAACTGGTATTCTACAAATCTGACTGGCGAATGTCGGGTGCCTGACTCGTCCGTCGCACAAAGTGATTATGAAACGAGAGAAAAGAGGGAGTGAGAGAAAAAAAAACACACATGAAACCCTACCTCGTAGGCAAGCGGAGAAAGTGGGCCTGAAGGGCTTCCTCGAAGTTAGGCTGTTGAATACATGGATGATTGGCTTCCTGGAGTTTCCGAACCACCTCCTGACACACTTCCTTCTTCACGCGCTGTCTCTGCTTCTTCTCATTCTCCGCAGCGCTGCTCGTTGAGGGTTTTCGCCGGCTTCCCTCGGCTCGCTGCTGCTGCATCCATTGGTACGCTATCGCTCCCTAGATAAACCGATCGACAACACCTTACTCGCTGACCGACTATTCAACTATGACAGCTTCGCCAAACGTCAAACTAAAGCCTCATTGAAGCTCGATCCACGTCAGTACTCGCAGAAGTACTCAGCTTTAGCGAGTAAGTGGTGCTGACAAGAGAGTCCTCTAGGTCGTACGTTCCTGGGTTGTTGCTGGTGTGGGTGGTTGGTTGGACATGGCTCATGGAGAATCCATTTTCTGTGAAGCTGGTAGGCAGCGGGATTCTCAAAAAGTTGGTTTCCAGTGTACAGTCCGGGTTTTAGCTAAGTTCCAGTACAGCACCATGAGTTCCGCAAGCGTAATCTGGAAAGCGTAATCTGGCAACTCTTTCCACGTGGCTGTCAGCTCAACCAGTTCCTACCAGCTCTGAAAAACGTTCGACACCCAGATACACCTCTTTACAGCGATGCTGCTCACATTTACAGGTCAGCAGCATTTGATTCCCCAAATATAGAGTATTTGTTGGCATGGAGAGAGTTGGATACGAGCTTCGATTGGAGCTCACCTTATAATAAATACGCCTTACCAGTTGATTGGAACATCTAATTTGAACTGCTATTACTCAAAATCCAACTAATGTTACAGGCAACAGCTTCATGCACTATTGCTAAAACAAAGAAAAGACAAGGGTCCATAAGAAGCACATGCAAGCCTACATAAATCCAGGAACAATTCTCAAGAACAGGAAGGCGTACATCACAGACAGCGCTGCTCCGATAGGAATGGTGACAAGCCACGATGCCACAATCTCCTTCACCACATCGGCCCGTACACTCCCAATACCGCGGGCAAGGCCCACTCCCATCACTGCTCCAACAAGTGTGTGCGTGGCAGAGATTGGGAGACCCAGTCTAGATGCAACCACCACCACTGTAGCCGCTGAGAACTCTGCTGCGAATCCTCTGGTGGGAGTGAGCTCTGTGATCCTGTTCCCAATTGTTGCAATGACACGGTAACCCCAGATGATAAGACCAGCCACAATGCCAAAACCGCCCCAAATAAGAACCTGAGTGGCAACGCCGGCAGACACTGGAGCGGCAGCGAGGGATGAGGAGGGGATGGATGCGGAGGAGGAGGCGAGGATGGCTAGAGCAGCTGAGATGGGGCCAATGGCGTTGGCCACATCGTTTGCACCGTGAGCAAATGACATGAAGCATGCAGAGAGCACCTGCATGGAACAACACAGAGCAGGAGCCAGGTCAGCTTAAAACTAACCGGGCTTCAACGGGTAGCATGAAGTGCCAGGTTTGGGCAACTGAATGTGCGAGAATCACACATGCCACATGACAGTAATCAATCTCCTGCAACACAGCCATGCACCTCCCATGGCCCATCCTTCCCCCCAGCTAGCATCCAAAGGCGCCATACACAACGTCCGGCTGCATGCCCATGGACCCACAACCCTTTATTCAACTCCAGACACTCTCCTCTCCTCTCATGTGAGCCGACCATTGACCCTTGTATCCCTCCCACTTGACTACAGCCTCGCCCACGCACCTGCAGGTAACCAAACACGCCATAAACAATGCGCAGCTGCGTGCCCATGGGTCCGCGGCCCTTCTCCGGCTTCGGCTCCTCCAACTGCTTGGGGATCTCACAGAACTCCCCCAGCAGCTCGCCCATCTGCCGCTTCACCACGGCGGACATGGCCACCGCGGAAGCAGCGCCCGCGGCCAGGGAGAGCGCGCAGGCGCGGAGGAGGACCCCCCGGGGAGGTGAAGAGCGAGAAGAAGGAGAAGGCGGAGACACCCGCGAAGACGAGGATCGGCGCCGCTGTCGACGCTGCCTGCCCCGGATTGGACGAGCTGTAGACGAACTGAGTGTGGTGCCGGCGCGGTGGGGGTGAAGCGGAAGGGGAGAGGTGGCAGAGTGGGAACGTGGGGGGGAAAGAGAAGAGGAGAAAGGGAGTGGAAGAGTTTGGAAAAAAAAGGAGTGGCTAAGTCAGAAGTCAAGGGGACGAGGACGAGGTACCTGTTCGGTAACAACATGCTACAATTATTTAGAGCTACTGTCCAGCCACGAGACAAGGTTTCACCAACGCCCACTCGTCTCTGCCGTCTTGAATCATTGCTCTCCGCTCCCCCGTGGACATCATACTCTCCACCTTGCGCCAATAACTCGCACCACCGGCCACTGCTACGTTCACAGCTATTCTTTCCCGCCCCTCGTCCCAGTGTATCGGAAATTGAAATCATCCAGCCTCCAGTTAACTTCCAACCATCTTACATTGTTAAATGTTGCACGGTGATGTTGGCATCGCTTAAACAGCCAGATCTTTCCTGATACTTTGTTGACGATGAACGTGACGATGCTATTGTTTGAGGCATCAGAGCGTTTTAACCAGATTGCCTAAGGACGTGCATACCTTTCGGATACACTTGTAACGATGAAGGCGATGCTAGCACCGAGAACAGGCGAGACGACCCACGACGACACCACGCGAGCCAGCGACGACCAGTAGACGGCATTCCAGCCGCCGAAGATGATGCCGAACCCAACCATTGCCCCGATGATGCAGTGCGTCGTTGATACCGGCCAGCCGAAGTACGAAGCAACCTGTGCATCGTGGAGGAATACAAGGGCCAGTCAGCTTAGATTTCTTCGGATCCATGACGTCGGCACCATTCCTTTCACATTCTTCCTCCTCTGGTAAATAGACTCAGCATTGTTCACCCTAACCATCACCTGCTCCTAGATGATCAGTGTCTCCTTAACACCCCAGCGTCAATGGCACTTAGTATTGCACGTACCTGAAGCCACGTTCCTGCGGCTGCCAGAGAGGAGATCATCCCTGTGAACAGCATCGCGTTTTTCCCGGCAAACACATTTGCCTTTATGATTCCGTTCTGCATCGTGTGGCTCACGTGCGATCCAACCAGGAAAGCCCCGCCGAACTCCAAGATCGCCGCTGCTAGCACCGCTTGGCGTAGCGTCAGCGCTCCCGAACCCACTGACGTCCCCATTGCGTTTGCCACGTCATTCGCACCAATGTTCCACGCCATGTAGAACCCCAGGAGCAGCGTCAGGTAGGTGAGGCCTTTCATGTGAGGCGAAGCTGCGGGATTCCACGCGCTCATGAAGAAAGGAGCTACTACAGCGATAATGCTGATTATACCCGTGATCCCCATGGCCGTCTGAGGCGTTATTTCAAACGCTTCCGCCATGCTACCTGTCGATGAAACGGGATTGCTCGTAACGGCCGCTCCACTTTCTTGCAGCTGCTGTCTTCTAGCTTCCAGCCGTGCTTCATACTGCTCAATGGACTCGTCTTCTGATTCGAGAGCATCGTCAAATGGAGTAGCACCAGACAACGAACTGAGAGCCCTTAAAGAGCTGCGCCTGGTTGATCTGTGGAGAGGTTGGAATAAATGCGGATGAGATGACAATGACGAGGGGATCTGAGGTCTAAGAGCGGTCCTTAGGGGTATTTGAACCGGATGTTGACATCTCGACAAATGAGGGAGGTTGTGAGCATTTCGCTGACATGACTCATTTCTTTCACGAAGAGCTGCTCCAGATGCTTTTACTGCAGAGCCAGAAAATTGTGGAGCTACCGTCCTTAGCATTGTCAACCATGCACGACTGATCAACTCCCTAGGAAAAAACCCTGACCCCAGCCAGTACTTCAGCTGCTCAACCAAAGCCTCTGCAGGCTTTTCGAGTTAAAAAGCGCTATCGCGGGATGGCTTGCGGTCCTGATCTCCTAACTAGTTTTCGAAATCACAAGACGGAATAATGTAGGTTACACTGCCTCGATCGTTAGGATCATGGCGGACCAGCCAGCCCAGAAGCTATTTAGAAATGCTGGCTTTAGAAGAGTTAGCACTGAGCATATTTGACTCAAGGCATGTGGCCGTGGAATGGAGTGGGGGAAACGGGGAAAGATGGGGGAGAAAAGGGGAAGGCTGTCAGCAGACGCGGAAGTTTAGGGGGAAAGTGACGATGGCGCGGAACTTCCCGCTGGCGCCCGTAGATCCAGGAATCTTGTGGACCGATTCGCCTTGACGGCAGGAAAGTTTGTGACTGGTGGAGAGACGATCGAGGGTGGGAGCCGAGGGGGATAAAACCTGAGGTATAAATCGGCGCCACGTGGACGGTGAGTCACGCTTACGGAGGGCGGAGATTTAGCAGATTGGAAGTTGTAAATCAGCAATTTTTAAAGTGTGAGGTGCGGAGGTCGCGTACAGAACATCCACCACACTCCTAACGTCACCGATACTATGTTCTCCAAGACAAGGGAGACAATACGTCATAGAAACCAAACCATGAACACAAACATGATGTGAAGATGTTTACTCGCGCACCACATGAACTATATTAGTATTCAGCTGTAGTATAATCTTATAATTCTAACTAGAGTGGACTGCCAAGTCCTCCTTATTGGCTTCCAGCTGCAGGTCATACCGTTGCCCCTCTTACAACGGCGTACATCATGTCAGGAGCAATATAATCACAAGTCCGCTCAATGCGGAATGGCTCTCCAGGAATCTGCAACAAACCAGAAAAGGGTTCAGAAACAAGAGCGATACACTTCACTCAAGAGTCAAGACCACAATACTTCGGCCTCACCTGGTTGCCCGAGTGAATCTGCACGCCTGTGATCACAGCGTAGTCAGCAGTGGCTGGGTCGACAGTGAGGGAGATGAGTTTTTCCAGGTCATCATTGAGGCTGCCAGTGCAGCACGAGTCACCTCCACCAATGAATACTCCGAACCTCCCCGCCGTAGAATCTGGGGAGAAGAATGGCATCCCAAAAAAAAAAAAATCCTGATCATTGTGCAGATTTTAATGGAAGTGGAACAATCATGAGTGAGGGCTATAGACATGGAATGCAAACATGAAGCAACCTTGCGTTCTCAGGTTGTCTTCTGTTACCTACCAGTGACTTGACTTTCTTCTTAAGAAGCACGTACTCCTCGTCATAAGGGTCCGACACCGTGCCTTGCCCGCGTTGATGTCGTTCTGAATGGCAATCAGTGCTCCACATGCACTGGAGGGCTTGCCTCGGCCGCGCCGCAGCAGCGATCCCACCTCTCCCGATTCTCCGATGGACACGTGAGGGAAGGCAAAGAAGATGTCTGAGGGAGAGGGAGGTGATTGGTGGGAGAAATGAGAGGCAGATAAGCACAGGGAAACGAACTGCTGATGCTTGCAAGGACAAGCATATGCAGCAGACAATGGTGCAAACGCCTATGACTGACCCTCATCGTCACCAACCATCATGCACAGCTGTTCACTACTCACGACCAACCATCATGCATGGCCGTTCACCATCCACGACAGCACTCACGCATGAATCCCCCAGCCATGCCGGCACGCCCCACAATGAATGACCCCTTTATGCATGAAGGACCCATCACAAACGCCCCATCATGCTCACATCGCTCCTTCACAGTCCCATCGGTCTCGCAGCGAAACTCTGGCGAGTGCGACATTGCAGCCTTAAAGCCTGTGGAGCCGCAGTTGAGCACGCCGCCCAGCCCTGCGATATTGAACGACAGCCCAAATTCCTGGTCCACCAGGCTCACCACCGGCCGGCAACACCTCGTCCCGGCATGTCGACACCAGCGCAATGCAGTTGTCTCTGGCGGAGTGAGTGGAAGAGAATGGCGAGGGAAGAGACGTGATTGGGGGTTCGAGGGGAAGGGCGGGGAGCGGAAAGGGGGTGGGAAGGAAGGACGTTTGCTCTGGAAAGTAGGCCCAAATTGCAACATCCACTGTCAGACAAACTATTGTACTGGTACGGTCGGTCAGCAGCTAAGCCATGTCAGTGACGCCCTCCTTTTTGATAGTATTGGGCTATGATAGAGCTCTTCACAGTCCAGCTTGTAGAAGTCCTTTCTTCTGGTAACAATTTCCCCTCTAATCTAATTTAACCACTGCCGTTCGGTTATTTCCTTTCTTTTCAAGCTTTCATTTGCCCTCCCTCCTCAGCACCGAGCCGTTCCTCCCTTTTACCCACCCCTGGATCCATTCCATGCTGATGTTTGTGCAAACCCGATTTAGTACTAAGCCCACCGGCCTCCAATCACCCCTCGGTCTACCACGTGCCCCACGTTGCAGTGCACCGCTCGAAGCTCGAGCTCACCTTTTGAAGCCCAGCTTGCTGAGCTCTTGGCTCACGGCCTTCATGAAAGCCTCCTCCTGCATGGCCCGCGGGAAAGTCGCCGCCATCGCCGCTAGCGCAGTTGTTGCGGCCTGGAGGGCGAACGGGGCATTATGACGAAGCGCAATGACGCAATTGAAGGGGGAAAGGAGGCAGATTTGCAACGGAACAGTAATGGGATGGTGACTCAATTCCGTGAATTGGAAGCGAGCTTAATACTTCGACGTATTGAGCCACAGCGTGAGAAGGTATTGGAAGAGGTTATGTAGAAACAACTGTAAATGGGAAGTAAGGCTGCTTTCCATGCACATACTTTCTTGGCACGTGGCACGATGCCGCTGGGAGGAGCTGCTTTAGCTTTCTGCGCCCGCTTCCGCTTTAGCAGGACCGGATGTGATCTTTCTGACAATTAAATAAGACGCAACACCGAGCGCTCCGGCGCCTAGGACGGATGGAGCGTAAGGCTGAGCAGCGGCTATAGCGGAGGACACGTCTGGAGTGGAGGTGGACTGTGTGAATGTAACGATATTGGTTTTAAGGCGGTTCAAAGCGGCAGTAGCGGAAGACAGGTCTGGAGTAGAGGAGGACTGTGTGACTGTGGCGAGTGGAGCAGATGAAGGATCAGAGGAATCACTGCTCTTTGCTGCACGTGCGACTGAGTACCGTGAACGGCGGCGGGCGATGCGGTTTGATCGGGATGGTAGTGCTGTCGTAGACTCACGTCTGAGGCCATTGAAGGCTGGAGCGATGAGGGAGGGAAACAAATAACAAAATCAGCATAGTTGTGCAGCTTTCTGGCACTAAGCATAGTGGCCGTGCCTAGAGCGCTGCATGTGCCATCAGCATGATGGATTAGGAAGAAATTACAATCCGTAATGCAATCGAGGAGTCGTCGAAGGTTACGTACAAACAGCTACGGAAGCAGATCGCCTTTCCAGTCTCGCGCAACTGGGCCCTCTCAAGAACGGCAGTGGAGGAGAATCGTGAAGCAACGGCAGCCATTTTCGCCGTCGGCAAGCTCGAGGCAAGCTTGATGGAAACTAGTCACCAACTTCAAGGTTGCTAAATTTCACAGAACTATCTCAGCACATATAAATACTGTACTCCAGCTGAATATTAGGGGCTCACAACAACTGGTTTCCGCAGCATTATTTGGGCGAAGCTCATGTCGTCCCCCCACTAAAGTCCTTGTCAGGTTTCCCAGATTGGTCAATGCTTGCTCTTGAAGTCAGAGTAGTGCTGGATGGATGGCGTTCAACTCCCAGTGCTCTGCGTTTACTGGTGGAACGCCTGCAGAACCAGGAGAGTATCTTCCACACAATCATGAATTGCCACGCGGATGTACCCTCTATAGTGCTTGTAGACTCCCACTGTTATAACTGAGTTTATATTTCCATACTCAAAGTTGAATTTTGTTACTGCAACGTGCCAGAGAAGTCCACAACGAGAACAACCCCTCGTCTGAATTTATCCTTGATTCAGAAGAAATTGTCAGTGTGAGATAGGCAGTTCCAGCCACGTCATGTCAGCTGCGAGTATGTCGCTGGCCCTCCCATCCGCAAGGGCGAAATCCACGTGGATTCGCCACTTAGTCAGGTGCATTTTATTGGAGGAACCAGCGCTTCGCTATTCGCATCATTTTCATCGTGGGGGATCTTCTCGAAGTTTGTACACCACGAATTAGTCCAAAGCCCAAGCTGTTGTTCAAAAGCCCGTCTTGATCGGGAAATACCAACTTCGAGGCTCCATCTTCACCACAACCAATCGCTCCCGTCCAATCGCCAGCTTTCGAACCGACCCGAGTTCATCAAGCCGTGAAAACGAACTCCAACACGCGTCTACCCCTTTGACCAACGGTCGTTTCAGTGCATTCTAGAAATATTGGATACGTTATGGAGCGGTAATCTGAACTCATAGTTCTGGAACTCAATAAACCGAACGAAACCGTACTACAGTACGTGAATTGAAGACCAGTGTCGAGTAGCTACCTGAATGGGAAAAGCAGGCTGCATTACACACAAGCGACTAGGTTAGGCGACTGACTACTCACTACTTAGCCTGCTATCAGGACAGAACTAAGTTGACCAGATCATTTGTACGTGAGCTCTGTCCACTCAATTAGCTGCTAGTTTCCTTCCGCAGCAGTCTTGCACCACATCGACCTTTTTTCTTTCGACCAGCATTTCGTCGAAAATGGCTGCCATGGCTGCTGGAGTTGCTGCTAAACTTCCAAGTGCACTGAAGACCGAGAACGTTCTGGAAGCCAGCCAGTTCCTTGGTCAACCTGCCAGCACCCTCGCGTTCCCCGTCTCCGCATCCTCCGCCTCCCGTAACTCTCTGTCCACTCGGTGCGCTGCTAAGGCTGAGGGCTCAGATGGAAACAACGCGACATCCCACACCCACACGAAGCGCGCCGTGTCCAGGCGATTGATTCTCGGCGGAATGGCCGCCGGCATGGCCGCCGTGGTCGGCTGCCCAATCTGCGACTCGGGATCGCCATCCATGGGTGCCGCGCTCGCTGCTGATTGGAGCTACGGAGAGTTGTCAGGACCCAACGAGTGGGGTGCGGTGTGCAAGACTGGCGCTGCGCAGTCGCCGATTGACATCTCTTTCACGGCGCCTAAGATCGTGTCGGATAATAGCATTGGCAAGCTCGCCTTCGGGTACAAGCGCGCCGATGCCACGTTCCTCAACACTGGCCACGGCACCATGCAGGTGAGACAGCTGGGAAATACATGATATTGATCGCGCAGAGTCTGCATAGGAGAGATGAGCGCTGAGATGGCGCGCTACGGCATTCAGCTTGGGTTGCAGTGTTGAATATCGGCCTCGTGGCTACTATTTTACACTTCCCCTTCCAATTTCGTTTCGCTTGTCCTCCGCCTCCGTAACATCATAACATCGCCTCCCTTCACTCAACTTTCCATTTCTAAGCTGAAATAATTTTCGCGAATTTTTTTTAGCGTTTATTTAACGCTTGTTCTCTTACCTTCGCGTCGCAGGTGAATTTCCCGGGCGGCAGCAACACGTGCGAGATCGGCGGGCGCAAGCTGGAGCTGCTGCAGTACCACTTCCACGCGCCCAGCGAGCACTCGTTCAACGGCATCCGTACCGCCATGGAGGTTCATCTCGTCCACCGTACGTACGCCCGCCGTATCATGTCCATCTCATGTCATGTCATGTCCACCGTACGTTATTGAACAACATGCCGCTCCTCTACAATGTAACGCTGCTGCACCATCAGAGGGGTTCAGCCATGCTTGCTGCGAGCGACTCTCGAAACTGGCTCGTGCTGCTTCTCACTCACTCGTCTTCCTTCTTCCCTTGTTTCGCTTCCCTCGCTGTTTCCCATCTGCCCATCTCTTCCAGGCGATGCTGAGGGCAAGCTCGCAGTCGTAGGGTAAGCACCTTACGCCCTAATTCTAGCGTAGCAACAATGATTCTTCTCCGCATACTCTAGCTCGAATCAAACCCTCTCCATCTGTCTACATTTCCTCTGCTTGCACACATTCCAAATGGCAGTAGTGCTTCTCTCCTCTCCGCTTCCGCCCTCAGTGCCATCATTACCCTCCCTCCTCAATTTTTCCCCTTCTTCCCCTCTCTCCCCACCCCCTCTCCCTCCCCGCGCAATCCCCCCTCCGCAATTCCGCCCTCCGCGCAGGGTCATGCTGGAGGCGGACCCCAAGGCTCCGCGGAACCTCTGCCTCGAGGCGGCTCTCGCCTTCTCGCCCAACGAGAAGTTTAAGCAGATGTGAGTGCGGCACTGCGAGCTGTTTGGATTCAGCTACACTGCGGCTTTGAGTGAGAGTGAAAATTGGAGTGAGTTGGCGAGGACGCGAATGAGTTTACAGCGGAAAGGGAAATCACCCACCTCACTCGACGCTTACCCTCGAATTCACGAACTGCACTCTATTCGCACGCGTCCTCTTTCACCCCGCGGATGCGCCTGCAGTGCAGAGAGAGGTGCCAGGCCCTAGAAACGGGCAGTGCCCGTCAAAAGCCCACCTCTTACCTTTCCATCTTCCCATGTTCCTCCCCCTCTTCCCTCCCTCGCCAGTGCGGGTCCAGTGGAGTGTTTCGAGGTGCCAGCAGTGGGTGGGGGCAAGCCCTTGAAGCAATGCCTCAAGATCCAGATCAGCCCCGAGCCTCTCCTCCCCAAGCCTGACAGAGCGGTGCGTTTCTAAGCCTCTGCCGAGCCTGATATTACAGTCCTGTCTGCTGCAACTACCAGCTCCTCTCTCTGAGTTCACGCTTTGCCTATGGCGAGTCTCGTTACTATGATAATCTCAAACTGGCTGGCATGCTTTATGGCTCCGTGCCTTCTGCCATTTCGTCATTTGCAGCTTGACTTCACCAGCTACGTCTTACCTTTCACCTCCCTCGCCGTGCCACCGTCGTCATAATCACCCATCATCACCCATCATCACCCATCATCACCCATCATCACCCATCATCACCCATCATCACCCATCATCACCCATCGCCACCCATCGCCACCCATCATCACCCATCATCACCCATCGCCACCCATCATCACCTTGCTTGAATCATGGCGTGCAGGACGGTGCGCACAACTACATTCACTTACAAGGGCTCCCTCACCACCCCCCCGTGCTCCGAGGGCGTTGACTGGTTTTGTCCTCTGTAAGTCACTTGACTGCCATTGACTGCTATTGACTGGCGTTGACTGGCATTGACTGGCGTTGCTCTAGGCATATGCTCTCAATAATTTCAGTTAACGCCTGCCTTCATCCTCTTATCCCCTCCCTGTGTCCTCCTCGTCTCTCGTCCTATGTGCCCTCTTCTCTTGTCCTCCTGTTCCCCATTCTCTACCCCTCTCCACCATCCCCACTCCACCATTCCCTCACAATCCCCTCTCAAACAAAACCCAGGTGTGCAAATGCTTGAGTGATCCTTCCAGTTTCCCCACACATCCTCTCCGTCCTCCCTTCTTTCCCTGTCCCAAACATCCCCCACGTGCATCCCTGATGCTAGCTAGTCTGCTCAATACTTTGGTTTAGTCCTCTCTCTCCTCTCCACTATCCTGACACTGTTTCCGTCGACTCAGTAGTCTCTCTATCGTCTCTTCCCCGCCCTTTCCTCTGCAGCATCCCCCATGCGCATCCCTGATTCCCAAGTGGTTGAGTTCATGCGCTATGTCGGTGACCGCCAGACTCTTGCCCTTAACTCGGTGAGTGTTGTGAGACCTTCAAGACTTACTAAAGGCTGTTAGCACAGAGAGGCATCGGGCTTATTATAACCACCTGCTGCTGCTGTTGCTACAGCTCCTACTGCTGTCCCTCTCTCCCATCTCCCCGTTCCTTTCCCCCCTCTTCACTTGCTGCTGCTGCTCACACACAACGGCTGTATCTCCCCTCGCTCCTCCCCACATGCACCGATCGCAGAGTTTTGAGTCGACTCAAAAGTCACATTGAGTCTTCTCAAAAGTAGGATCTTTCACTTGCTGCTGCTGCTGCTCACTCATAACGGCTGTATCTCCCCTCCTCCCCACATGCACCAATTGCAGAGGCCTCGTCAAGACCTTGGGGACCGTTTCCTGGTCGTTGGCCCCGCCTAAACTCCTAGAAGTTATGTGTTGAATTGGTTGCTCTGTCAAATACAGTAGAGATATCTGCACAAAATGTATTCCTATAAATTATGGTAACTTTATCACTCTCGTTTCAGTAACACTGGATGCCTAGACTGGCTATGTGAGAGGGGATTGTTGCCCTGTCTGGCAAGTCTGCCATGCTAGCAGGGAGATGAAAATTCAAAAAGCACTGATTTCATAACACAGAGCCGAAGGTGAAAACACTTCCACACCATGTTCTCCTAAATGTAACTAGTCTGTGGTGTGGAGATAGACATTCAGGGGGACAGCAAGGTTGGGGAAGCTGGGGTGGTGTTTTTAAGGGGAAAGGAACAATGGCGGGTTGCTGTAGTTTAGGTAAGGTGACCACAGGTGGAGGGAGAAGCAGAGGAGAGATGCACTAGAGGTTGAAGAGTTTATACATTAGAAACATGCACCATAACAGCAAGTGATTGATTCTGAAGGTGGTATGGAGAGATGAGCCTAGCTGTTCAGGTCAACAGGTACGACCATTATTTAACCACTCTCAGGACTGCTGAACGTTTCCTCAATACCCCTTCCCAAACCCACCACCACCACCCCCCCAACCCACCCCCCCGCCCTCCCTCGCTCCCCCTCCCCCCCCTACTTTTTCCATGCATCTCCAAAAGCCAAGAGAACACAGAAGCAAACGCCAAGGAATCCCCTAATGAGCATGAATGACGCTCTCAGACAGAACCTCAGTTAAGTGTGAGTGTCAAAAGAATATCGGTTCTGGAGTGCATCAACGTGCTTCAGAGGAGCCGCCACCGCAGTCACCAGTAGTGATCAATGCGTTGCGTCGCGCCCATGGAGCTTGCTACAGAAGCACGGTGCGTCCTTGGATCTAGCAAACAGAAGCACAGAGTCTCCTAATAGCTAGCTCCATGTGCACGCTTGGAAAAAAAAAACTGTTTGAACCCGCGAGAACCTCCTCGCCGCACCTGCAGAGTTTCCAACTGCTCGGATCGGTTCCAACTTCCAACCGTTCACAGCGCGTTGCCAGGGAGCTTGCTCGACGCCACGATCTCGCTCATTTCCGTGAGCGCGTCCGGATTTGTCGCCGCCATGCTCGCCGCTTTTTGCTGCCACGGCGCGCGGTTGTTCTTCGTCTCGCTCGTGATCGTCGAAACGAGCCGGCGGGACGCCTTGGCGCTGATAATCGAGTTCCCTATCAGCTTAATCTGCGCAGCGCGGTTCTTCGAGAGCAGTTCCAGCTCGTTGCTGCGCGCCGCGCTCGTGTACGACTTTGGCCGTTTCGTACAGGCGCTTCGAGTTGTCGTAATCTGTTTTGGCGGAATCGAACGCCTGTTGCGCCGTCGCCAGCGCCGTATTCGCCGCTGTAAGGTCCGAATCTGCGGTGTCCTTCTCCGTCTTGGTTGATGCTTCGTCTGTAGTGGCCGCTGTAACTTCGGCATCCGCGGCAGTCACGACGGCCTGGCAGGAAGTCTGCAGAGCAGTGAGAATTCCGGCGTGATCCTCCCATGCAGATTTGATTGACTGCGCGATTGCGACCTCCACATACTTCGCGGCGGCCGCGGCGCGTAGCGCGGACGTCGGGCTCGCGTCGGCGGCTGTGGCGGCGGCCGTCGCGGCGGTGCTCGCGTCGGTGAGGTCGGTCGTAGCGGCGGTCAATCCGTTGTGGCGGCGGTCGCCGCGGCGTCGACCAGCACGGAAAGGGCTGTCGCAGACGTTGGTACTTGGTTGCAAGAGCGAGCCGCGCTACAGCCGCGTTGTGTTTCTTCGTAGCGAGAGCCGCCCAGTCTTCCGCCTTCGTCTGCGCGTAGTCGAGAGGGGGGAACGCGCCCGCCGCTGTCGCCAGCGCGTCAAGCTTGGTTTCGTAGTCTCCCTTCGCGGTTGCTTCGTCCGTCTCCGTTTGTGTCGCTGCGGCCACCGCAGCAGTCGCTTTCGTTGAAAATTGGTCAGCTTGTTTCTGCGCGTACGCGACGTCGTTCTGAGCAGTTCTTGAATCTTTCGTGGCCTGGTCGAGATAGGAGAGCTTCTGGTTGCTCCCGCGATTTCTCTTCGCCTCCGTGACCGTGACGGCGAACGCGGAGAGCACGAGGAGCAGAAGCGCAGTCGCGAGAACGCACCGTCTGGCGTCCATGGTGTCTGAGCGTTAGTGGATTTGGCTGAGAGATGAATTAGGAGGAAGGACAAGCGTTAGAGAGAATATCTGGTATTTTTCGAGAATTCAGGAAGCTAATGTGCCTGTGTAGAGTTCGTAATGCGGATTTATTGATTGAGGTGGGTGCTTCAAGATGTTGGAACGGGCTGGGTTGGTGAGGTGAGTAGTGTGGAAAGTCAGCGATCTGGAATGAGGGGCAATAGGTGTGGAGCAATGAGGGCCAATTTTTTTGCTCTCGAACCGCGTGGAGAGCCAACTCGATGTGCAAACGGATTGGGTTGGTTGGGGTAGAGGAGAGGGAAGTGAAGAGGCAGACAGGCCGTAGTCTGAAGTTCGCCCACCATCCGAAGTCTTCCCACGCGGCTCGAAATGCTGGTTTTGCAATTTATTCACATTTCAATGTTTGCCCACGCGTCTCTATCTCAGGCTAACCGGCCACGGTCGCAGCTCTCTGCCTGCACGTCAATGTGCGACTTCATCGATTGGTGGTTTGGGGGGTTGTGCTTTCGGAGAGTCTGGTTACGTGCTACTTGCTGTTTGAAAGTCTTGACTTGCGCGACCTTGAGGCATGGCCGTTTGGTTATTGCCTGACGATATTTATCGCACCTTCGTGCGATTTTATGAGAAGATTTTATTGGTGGCGAAAACGATTCGGTTGGACACCTGTCATGCGATCCGGGCGACCTCTGTCGCCCGCCAAAAGCAGGTCTGGTGGCCAAAGTGGGGCCCTGCCCCACCCGGACACCATCAGCCCCGGAAAAGTTCTGATGGTGGGCAGACTTCATGGTGGGCAAACTTGAGAATGCGGTCTCAGTGCCATCCACGCCGTCCATTGAATTGGATGAATGCCGAAATCGAAGCGCGCAGTTGGTTGCACTTCTCAACTGCTGTGTGTTCCCATCTCGGCACACCCCGTCCCCAGTGTGCCGGGTTTCGAAGCTTCCGCCGCTCAGAAACAGTTCGAACCGATTCGCACCACAGATTTGTGGGCGTGCCGGTGCGTGCCGTGGCGTGGCAGTGCATGCACAGAAGCCGTGGTTATTCGTGGTACAAATTGTATTTTGAACGGTGAGAGCCTCGAAACTCGATACAGCGGGGCGTGCCAAAGCGTTCCGCACCATGTCCAAATCGACGAATTACAGAACAGCTCCTTCGTGAATGTGCACTTTCAACAATCTTTCGTACGAAATTGGGTACGGAAAACTCTGGAGAAAGTGAGGCGTTGACAAATCATCGATATGCTTTTCTGGTTGAGAGTCAAAAGATTGGACTGTCCGAGACCCACAGCCGCACCGCCATACGTCACCCCGTGGAAGGCTACCCTCCTAGCCAACCTGCTTTCAGTTGCTGGCCCGTGTCAAGTGCGGGCAGGGTATGTTCTGAGATGCAATAGGCTTGACGAGTGGTGCCTGCTTCCGTACTTGCTGACGACAATGTTTTGCGGTTCATGCCCATTCAAGTTGGGGTCACGAAAAATATTTCTGCCAACAACTACTAGCTGCTCAACAGCGGTGTGGATATCACTCCAGCAGACACAACCCGACTGTGAAGCACAACCCGCGAGCGAAGCACGACGACAGCGGATTTTGTGTACAAGATGACCTTTCCTCCGCAAATATTGGAAAATTTCAATGACATGTTTGTTACAAAGCATACACAGATTCAGTTCATGCCAAAATGTAAGGAATTTTCTCGGCATTCCTTACGGAGCCCGACTACATCGCGTACAGCAACAGCCGTTGTTCGCCCGTTACTGCTAACGGGACTT